>NW_019168481.1:24281712-24733831 GCF_002303985.1 Durio zibethinus | reverse complement strand
CTAAGACGTATATCTTAGATGGAAGCATCCAGAAACAATTTTTTTGTTGGTTCCTTTTTCTTCCTTTCACCCCAATAAAGCTTTTGTCTTTAGAATATGAATTAAACAACCGGAAGTGGTATAGAATTTCATGACAGGGAATTCAGCTGCCTGCAGTGAATTAAACTGCAAGAGTGGTTTTTATTTTTATTATTATTATTTTTAATTTTGTAAAGTTTAAGCTTTTTTTTTTATTTTCAGACTCATTCGTATATTAATAATCAATACAGCTATCTATCCAAAGCGGCTTTGATTCCTTCGAATTTCCCGTTTGATGAATTGAAAATTACAGTACTTATTTAATGGTGAGTGGTTACTGTTTTTGCATTTTTTTTCTTTTATTCATTATTAGGGTGGGAGGTTCTCGGATGGATGGGGAGAAGAGATTTCTAAAACCAAACCATGATATCCCTGGAAACCAAACCATGATATTCTTAGTACGGCAGAAACTAGAGCTAAAAATAAAGCATGTCAGGTAAGTGTTTCTATTGACTACACTCACATTTGCAGGTTTCATTGCGACATTTTAACTTTGGCTTAGTCTCATAACTATTTAATGCTGCTCCAAGATTGGACCAGCTGTTTGTTTTACCTGGAAACTTCAGTTTTATTAAAATTCATGTAAAGTTCAAGTGTTTACTTAGTTCGGGTTAGAAATCTTCAGGTTATTTACCAATCGTAGGAATCTGAGTTAGAAATCTTCAGTGTATCAATCTTAGGAAACCATAATCTAAAAGTTTTGTTTTTCATATCAATCATGATTTATTTGCACAGCAACTGTCTTATTGTGAATCTTTGATCTTCATGTGTCGCCTACTTTTTCTGCTTAAAAGTTGAGATCTTTGTTAATATATTCGTAGGACCTGCTATGAATTAGGGATATTGTTAGGAATACCTGGGTCTAGCTCTATATAATTGGTTTTGATCATTCAAAGCTCATGAGCTTTGTGTGTTTTAGGCTACCCTACGAGAGTTCTAAGTAATAAAAAAAAAAAGTTGCATTTTTTTTTTGAGAAAGTGAGGGTGGTGCCAAAACCGAGGGAAAAAGAAAGTCAGAAAAATATAAAGTAAAAAGAGAAATGAGTCAATTCATGATTCGATTGAGCTGAAATTTTATCAACAAATTTATGTTCAGAGTTTTACATTCTAAACGATGAAGATTATGTTTGAAGCTTTTTAAAAATAAATTCATGATGTATTTGTTAAGTCACTTATTTAGTGAGATTTTTTTAATTGTCTCTTTAATTGTTGATTAGCTCTAGTTTTAGCTATAGGTGAACTTTGTATATCCATTATTTGATAGTGGATTTTTTTTTGTGGTCTGTGATTTTTTTGCTCTAAACTAAAGGGGTTTTCACATAAATCTTAGTGTGTTTTATTTTTCATATATTATTGATTATTGATTGTTGTCTATTGCTATGGATTTATTGTGATATATTACTTTTGTGTTATTGTGTTTATTTTTTTATGTCGAACAAGTGATATCAAAGTGAGAATTATTTTGAGACATTGATACAGAAGAAACCCAGGACATAAATAAATTCTATTTGAGATCATGAAGAGTGATACAAGTTCTATAATAAAATTAGCAGCATCAAATTATTTAATTTGAAAGCCTATGATGAAAGTTCATTTATACTGTAAAGATTTATATAAGCCAGTATTAGGTGATTTAATTAAACTACCAAATACAAAAGATGAAAGCTAAAAAAAATTAGGCAAAAAAACATTGACGACAATAAAAAAATGGGTTGATATCATCATATTTTATCATGTAGAGTGGGAGATAGATGTCACACTATTTGAGAAAAATTGACAGTATTGTATGAGAGAAAAATAGGTATGAATAAAGTTATGCTTATTAAAAAGCTTATAACGTTACAGTCAATGATAAATGATCGATTACAAAGCACTTGTGTAATTTTTAAGATATATTTAATTGGATTACTACTATAAAGCTTAAGATGGATGATGAAATGAAGGCGTTATTTCTTTTGGGTTTATTATCAGACTGTTAGAATTCTCTAGTTGTGACTATTCTTAATTTAGCTTCTAATTGACATTGGAGATAATAAATGACAATATGATTAATGAAGAAACAAAATAAAAAGATTGAGACCCTGAAAATCAAGCTCTGGTCATAAAGAACATGGGTAAAAATATCGATGGAAAGGTATAACTCAAAAAATCGAAGTAAATCTAAACTAGATCCCAATCTAGAGATAAAGTGAAATATTTTTATAGTGGTAAAGCAGGTCATGTAAAATGATACTGCAAAATCTTGAAGCAAGAGCGAAAAGATGAAAAAAAAAAGTTCAGATGATGGCAATCTTGCAGCAATGAATTCATATAGTGATTCAGTTACTTTAATTTATACACATAATTATTGTAATCATGTTGGTGATCTCAGTATTTAGTGGATAGTTAACATAAGAGCGACATATCATTATGTTCATAAGAAGGAGTTGTTTATAACTTACAAAGCAAGAGACTTTGGTTGCACCAAAATAGAAAATAAAAACGTGTCACAGATTATTAGGATTGATGATATTATTGTACAAACTAGTACAGGCTATATGTTGACTTTAAAGGATGTTAGACACATTTCAGATATGAGAATAAACTTACTTGCTATTAATATCCTTGATAAAGAAAAAAATGAGAGTCGACAAAAGAATAAGCAGTGAAAGATTCTCAAAAGATCTATAATAGTTGCAAGAGAAAAATTATGCTGCACAATATATAAAATATGGATGCAATTGTACAGCAACAAACTTATGGTACAAGAGACTGACACACATGAGTGAGAAGAGGTTACAGGGTTTGGCAAAGTAGTTTCTATTTTTTTGATCAAAGGTATGTCTTTCGATTCATGTGATCATTGTTTATTTGATAAGCATTGTAGAGTTTCTTTTCATAAGAGTTCTTAGGGAAAAGAAAATAAATTAGAATTGATTCATTTTGACGTATGTGGTCCTATTGAAGTTGAATCATTGGATGGTAACAGGTATTTTGTTACTTTAATGATGTTGTTTCATATAAAACTTGAGTATATATGTTAAAAAATAAAAGCTAGATATCATAGTATTTTTAAAAATTCTATGCCATGGTGACAAGTATGATGGGGCTACCTGTGAAATGTATTCAAACTGATAATGGTGGAGAATACACATTTAAAGACTTTGAAGAATACTGTTTAAAGTATGAAATCAGGCATGAGATGATAAAACTTAAAACACCACAGCATAATGGTATAGCTGAAAGGATGAATCGTACAATTGTGAAAAAAGTCATATGTATGTTGAGGATGACAATATTACCAAAGCCATTCTGGGGTGAAACAGTCAACACAACTTGTTATTTATTTAACAAATCACCATCAGTTCCTTTAAGTTTTGACATTTTAGAAAGAACATGGACAGAGAAAGATGATTCATACTCTCATTTAAAAATTTTTGGGTGTAAAGTATTTATGCATATACCAAAAGAGCAGAGATCAAAACTTGATAGTAAAACCACACAATGAGTGTTTGTAAGATATGGTGATGAAGAATTTAGGTACAGGGTATGACAACCAATGAAAAAAAGGATAGTTAGAAGTAGAGATGTGATTTTTCATGAAAAAAAATCATAACAGACCTTGAAAAAAATGAGAAGACTATACGAGTTATTATTATGTGTGATTTTTTAACACTGATAGAAGTTTCATAGGAAAGAGTCACAAATGGTGGACATGAGCAAAAAACAAAATTTGAAGATATGAATGAGCCAGCTACAGTTAGTGATAAGCCAGATACAAACAATTTTGAGTAACAGGAATAATCTTCTCTACTTGAGAGTATTGAGCATGATGAATAGTCTTTTCCACTAGAAAAGTATTGAGCAGAAAGAGCTACCTTCGACATTAGATAGTGTAAAGTCTCAGCCTAAGAGATCTATTAGAGAGCATAGGCAATCTATCAGATTTTTAAGTTTATATTTTATTTTAGTTACCAGTAAGAAGAAGCTAAAGAGCTTTTAAAATGTACATACTACTTTGGATAGAGAGTACTGGTTAAAAGCAATGAAAAAAGAGATAGAGTCATTACAAAAAAATAAAATATATGATCTTGTTAAACTTTTAAAAGGGAAGAAGTCGTTCAAAAATAAATTGGTGTTTAGCTGAAAAAGGAAAATGACAAACTAGTAATGTACAAAGCTCGATTGGTGATGAAAGATTTTTCTCAAAAATCGAGTATCGATTTTGATGAGATCTTTTCTCTAGTTGTGAAGATGAGTTCCATTCGAGTGGTACCAAGATTAGTAGCTAGTTTGAATATTGAGCTTGAGTAACTTGATGTTAAAATTGTATTCTTGTATGGTGACTTGCAAAAAGACATCTATATAGTTCAACCTGAGGGTTTTGAAGTGAAAGAGAAAGAGCACTCAGTTTACAAATTAAAGAAAAGCTTGTATAGCTTAAAATAAGATTTACGATAATGGTATAAAAAGTTTGATTCTTTTATAGTGGGCCACAACTATAAAAAAATAGTAACAGATCTTTATGGGTATGTCAAAAAAAAATTTTATGGTAACTTTATTATTCTCTTATTATATGTTAATAATATGTTGATTGTGAGATAAGATGTTGGTATAGTTTATAGGTTGAAAGAACAATTGAAAGTCTTTCATATGAAGGGTTTAGGTCCAACAAAATAGATTATCGGTATGGATATTATTTGAGATAAAAGAGCTAGAAAGTTATGGTTATCACAAGAAAAATATGTTGAATGGATACTTAGTAGATTCAACATGCAACATGCTAAATCGGTTAGTAGTTAAGTTACTGACCATTTTCATCTGAGTAAAAAATCTTGTCCGATAACTAAGAAAGAGCAATTAACTATTTTAGTTTTTCTTATTCTTCTACAATCGATTATTTAATGTATCTTATGGTTTATACACGACATAACATTGCTCATGCAATTGGTGTAGTGAGCATATTTCTTTCTAATCTAGAAAAGGTTTATTGAAAAATAGTGAAATAGATTTTCATATATTTGAAAGGCACCAAAAAATGTGCTTGAATTATGGAGTTTCATAACCAGTTTTAGAATGATTTACTGATGCTAACATTGCAAGTGATCTTGATAGTAGAAAATCTATTTTTTGATATTTGTTCACTTTTGCAAAAAGAGTTATGTTTTTACAGTCTAAGTTGTAAAAATGTGTTGTTTTATTAACTACAGAGGCTGAGTATATTGCAGCATCCAAAGTAGATAAAGAAATATTTAGGATCAAATATTTTCTTCTTGAATTTGGGTTAAAAAGAGTGTGGTGTTTTATAATAGCTAGAATGTTTTATATTTAAGTAAAAATATCATATACCATGCTAGAATAAAACATATTAATGTTAAATATTATTGATTACATTTGTGACTGAGAAATAACAAAAGCTATTACAGAAAGTCTATACTGTGAGAATATAACAGATATATTGACTAAGACACTTCTTAAGGAAAAGCTTGAGCTCTGCAGTAATTTGGCTCAAATAGATTTCTTGGCTAAGGTAAGTTTAAAATGAAACTGCTATGGTAATGAATCTCCTCCTAATAGGGCTAGAGGGTAAAATTGTTAAGAATATGTGGGGTCTAGCTCCATATAATTGGTTTTAACCATTGTGTGTTTTAGGTTATCCTAAAAGAGCCTTAGGTAATAAAAGAAAATGGGAGTTGCATTTTTTGGTGAGAAACAGAGGGTGGCACCGAAACCAAGGGAAAAAGAAAGCCAAAAAATATAGAAAAAAAAAAAGGAGGGTTAGTTGAACGGAAGTCGATCCATAGTTCGATTGAGCTGACATTTTATCAATAAATTTATGATTCAAAGTTTTACATTATAAACGGTGAAAATTGAATTTGAAGCTCTATAAGAACCAATCTATGGTGTATTTGTTAAGTCACCTATTTGATGTGATTTTTTTAATTATTTCTTTAATTATTTATTAACTTCAATTTTAGTTACAGATGAATTTTGTATATACATTATTTAATAATATAAATTTTTTTAATAATTTATGATTTTCTCTCTATATTAAAAATTTTCTAATTAAATTTTGATATACTTTAATTTTTTTATATTATTAATTATTATCTATTACTATTAATATATACTATATATTACTTCTACATTATTATATTTATTACTTCACACGTAACACATATATCCCCCAATTTCGGCGATAAATATAGCCATTCACTGTTTCCGCTCCATGGTCGTGTTAGTTTCTGACAAATGGCCATTGCTTTGGCTGCTCTGTTTTTTCGTGGTTTGCTTTTACTCGCTCAGAAGCAAATCTATTGCTGACAACTGGCCAAAAAATGAGCTGCTGTTATTCGAATTTACCGACTGCAGTATCTCTGCTTTGATGATCGATTGTGTGTGGACCAAAACGTACAAGGTAAACCCCTCGAAATGCAGGACTAAACAGTTTACGTACACCAAAGCAGAACCATTTCCTTTTCCATTTTCAGCTCTTTTTTTAACAGTTTCTTTTGCTTCTCTCCCCCTATAGTAAAATAAAAGTTACCAGTCATGACAACCGGCGTGCTATCCTTTTGCAGAAATGGCTTCAGGGTCCCAAAGGAATGTGTTCACAAATTGAAGATAAAAGGACCGTTTAATTTTGATATCAATCAGTAATAAATGATTCCTTTCAGGATCCAATTATTCGGATTCCGGGCCAATTATCAGTCCTCTGAAGATGAAAATTCTAGGTTGTTGGTTCAAATTACCGCATTGGCTGGGCAATTCCCAAATCCTTTCATCCTCTCTTGTATGACACTGCCTTAATAGAAGTTTGGCAAATTGGGAATTTGCAAAATATGGGATCTTTAAAAAAAAAAAAAAACTGAAAATGGAATAGGGGGTTATTTTGGTCATAGAGGAAGGTGCTGCCTGCTTTTATGGAGCCAGGAGCCTGGCCCCGCTTTGCAGTGCCATGTTCTCCTTTTCTCTCGCCCCGGGACAAAATTGATTCCACTTCCTCTCCTTCCTCCTCCCTTCTGTCTCCTCAACAGGGGTGATGTCCAAGTGAAAAAGGTCACTCGTCGCTTTCTTTCTCTCTCTCAATTGTCATTTAATTTTCAGTTTGAAGTGGAAAATTGCTCTTTGGCTTGGATTAGAGAAGCAAACTTTACCTGGTTCTTTAATCCTCACCATTTTTATATAAGCTTCCATTCTTTTCAACCCCTTTTGTTAAGTTCCTGGTGGTATCTCTTATTTTTAGTATTGCAGCTCTTTCTTTTCTTTTCATAATGGAGCTTGATGGTGGAAATCACATCTAATTCTCTATCTGAGGTGACTTCTCTTAGTACATGTATCAATCTTTGCAGTTTTCCAGTGTAATTGGACTGAAACCTCATGGCACAACGGGTACTACTCGTCTCTCTCTTACAAACTGATGGTTCTTTCTTCTGATTTGCACGATAAATGAAACATTTTTTGGATGCAGGAAGAAGGGTGGCCTCTAGGCCTTCAACCATTGAATGCACGAATTGGGTTGGCTAGAGATCCTGATTTCTCTGGTTCTGTTTCATTCAGTACTTTGCTTACTGCTTCTCCCAGTTCCTCTAGCATTTCGTCTTCAGATCTCGATACACAGGTCAGTCTTTTGATTTTCCTTATCTTTAGTATTTGGCAGAAGTAAAGCCACTAACTTGTATCCAACTGGTTTAAGAAACATTATGATCAAACGAACAAATGCCTGATGTTTCCTTTTCCATGTAAATGTACAAAAACAATCAACAAGACAGCCTGTACGTGATTAAACTGAAGTTCTAACTGTAACTACAGTGACCACATTTTTCCTTGTTTGTTGGATTCCTGAATCCTGAAAACTACATTAAGCCAGACTGCAGAGCACCGTTTCTATAAATGTTCACGTCTTCTTTCCGTATATTACTGTAATGGGTTTTCAGTTTCACTCTCGTGCAGTATTCAATAAAAAGCAAAGCTTGAAGCAATAGCTTTACTCCCTTTTCACATGGTCTTATTATGATGGTGTTTTGACTGCATTATGTTCTTCAATTGCTCCAGCAAAGGCTAAATCTCTCTCTTTATATAAAAATTATTATTAGTCTGCTTCTTCAGGTACTCAATATGTTTAACAAGATGAATACAAAAAGAAAGATGCCCACGTGCTCTCAGATCCCTAGCTAAGGTGACTTTGGGGTCCCAGAGAGCGTGGTCTAACAGATCATTAAATTGTCACTTCCAAGCCTCAGCAATTATTCCCGCATACTTTAATCTGGACTCCTAGTTCCCATCTTTGCTTGACCTTTTTTAAAAAGGGGACAATCTGCAACTCTTAATAGAGTTTGGAAGAAAAAAAAATGAAAAAGGCTAAATTTCACTACTCTAATTTGAGTTCACACATGTATATAACAACTTTAATTGATTTACCATGTTTTCTTTTCTTTCTTCTTTTTTTTTTGACAATTTTTTTCTTGTAAATGATTTCAGTCCACTGGCTCTTTCTTCCATGACAAGAGCATCACGCTCGGAAGCCTCATAGGAATTTCTAGCTTTCTAGAGCATTCAAGGAGATCAACCAGGAGAAGAACCACAGAAACCTCGAGAAACCAGCGGAATACGTCTAGACCTTGGCTGTTCTCATTATGTTCAAAACTAAGCACTGATGCTGTGGACAGTAAAAACGCTCAGTCCCTTGGTCACTTCCTTGAAGTAGAAAGGAGAGCCGCCAACATTTACAGAAGGAATCAAACCCCTGCTGCCTGTGGACCTAGTGATTTCTCACCAGTATCGAATTCACTCTTTGTCGGTGACCACATTGCTTCTCGTTCTAATGCTGCATTGAATGCAGAAGATGGCATGAAATCTGGCAGAGAACTATTGGAAAATGGCACTGGGTACGGAGTTCCTTTATTGCTTTCATGTTTGTGTGGACAAATCATTCAATGTGGACTTCAATGAAGCATTCATTATGTTCTCTTTTTAAGATTTATTCTCAATCTCGATTTGACGTCCACAAATTGAAAAAAGAAAAAAAAATTACATCCCCAGGTCTTACTCTACTCATTTTCAGTATTTGAACTAAAACTCCCTTACATAAGCATTCACAAAATTTGTTAGTGTTTTAAGATATATAGGAAATTTCGAAACGTATAAATAAAATATGTAATATGAGTTTCAATATATTTGTAAAAAAATATAGATATTATTAATACCTGATTAATTATTATAAACATTACCATGATCAATTCTTGTTAACAGTCAAAGTAGTAAATTGGTCAGATCAAAAAGAATGTGAAAACTTGCATATGATATTCTCATATGCTCACATAACTTTTCTTGAATACAATCAGTTCTTATCACCGTTGATGAATATCAATTCTATACCAATCACAGAAGCAAACAGATCATGAGATAGAAATCAACAGTTTCACCAATAGGAATAAAAAGCAAAAAAAAAGGATTTCTGTTTCCAAATGGCCTGTCTAAGATAGATATTGTGAACCGATCTATATGACTGCCCAATCTAACAATGATCCACCAAAACAATAATTGCAGAACATTCTTGTCCCAGAAAAAACCGAAACAAGTAAGAAAGACACCTTGTATAGATAGTAACCGCAATAATGTCTAGCCCTAAGCATGAATGATACAAAACTCATAACACCAGTTTATATTGATCCCATGTTACTACTGGTATTTATGCTCTGCATTAGAATTAGGACTTCTTGGGCAATGCATTCAAAAAGACTAGGAAACTGTTACCTCACGATCGCGTGGTACAATTAAGCTTGATACATTTTAGAAGAAACTCCGAACCCGCACCTCTCGACCCATTCAACTTGGCGTCCAATCATGCTCCCTTCAAATTGTGAGGAATTGACCGCTCGGCCACTCTGCTCAAGGTTTTTTTTAAAAAGGCCCTCACAAGAGATGGTGTGAACCCTTTTATACCCCAGTGACCTTCCTATTATGTTCGATGTGGGATTCAGGACTCTCCCTTGGGTCCATGACATTCTCCCGCACCCAACCTCGTGACGCCCTCGTCACGGAGGCCGGCCACCCTGCCTACCTCCCTCGAGGCGCTCGGCGTGGATCGAACGGTTTAGGGCTGGCTCTGATACCACTTGTCACGGGTCGAGACTTAAGCTCCGAACCCGCGCGGCTCCGGGACCCGGGCATTCACCCTTCCGGCGTCCCGGATCAGCCTGACCGCCACGGTTCACACCCTTGTGAGGTATTGTCCGCTCTGGCCTCCCTGGCCTCACGGTTTTGTCCTACAAAAGGCGCCTCACAAGGCGGAGATGGTGTGAACCCTTTTATACCCCAGTGACCCTCCTATTATGTTCGATGTGGGATTCAGGACTCCCCCTTAGGTCCGTGACATTCTCCCGCACCCAACCTCGTGACGCCCTCGTCACGGAGGCCGGCCACCCTGCCTACCTCCCTCGAGGTGCTCGGCGTGGATCGAACGGTTTAGGGCTGGCTCTGATACCACTTGTCACGGGTCGAGACTTAAGCTCCGAACCCGCGCGGCTCCGGGACCCGGGCATTCACCCTTCCGGCGTCCCGGATCAGCCTGACCGCCACGGTTCACACCCTTGTGAGGTATTGTCCGCTCTGGCCTCCCTTGCCTCACGGTTTTGTCCTACAAAAGGCGCCTCACAAGGCGGAGATGGTGTGAACCTTTTTATACCCCAGTGACCCTCCTATTATGTTCGATGTGGGATTCAGGACTCCCCTTAGGTCCGTGACACTTGGGTCTGCCTCAACCATTGCCTGCACCATCTCCAGGTCACCTGTCTGAACAGCACTAAGCAAAGCAGTCTCATGTTTTTCTCCTTAACTAACCTTTAATTCGACCCATCACTTCCTGTCCACCTTATCTGTTACTTGTTTACAAATGGAGAACTGTCCCAGCGGAGACAGCCTCACGCACCACCTCCAAGTTGTGGTGTTGTTAGATGGTGACGGTGATAATGGTAGCAATGACCGAGAGTTTCTGAAAGTGAACTGGTTTATCTATCTATTTGTACAACTAACTTGACATTGTGGAGCTGATGCCTTTTTGTTTGGTCCGAGATTTCGGGCAATTATCAAATTACATTTCGAACAATTTAAGATTCTTTTTATGTATTGTTCTTTGATCTTTGCTGGAATTAGAATTTTATTATGGTACATTGTCCTAATGGTGTTAAACACTTTTGTTCCCGTCCATAACCGAAGATCACTTGTCAAAGCTAGAGATCATAATTGTTTCTTTCTTTCTTTTTTTTTCCCTTTTAATTTGATCTTCAAATTTAATATTTTTAATTTTATGAATTGGTTTTTATTTTTTAGTAAAAAAAGCTTGTACTTTACCTACCCTACTCAAATTTAATATTTAGAAAAGTACATTTATTCCTGAAAAATCGCATTAACTTTTACTGGGTTTCTATAAACAAAATTCTCATGATTTTAAGCAATAAAACATATTTTGATTTTGTTCAAAGTTTTTTTTGCTTTCAAACTTTCCAAATTCAAAAACTACAGATTTTTTTTTTATCTTTTTAAAAAAGGTTTTGTCCATGCGTAAATCACTTAAAAACTTGTTTTAAGATGCTTTCTTTCACTTAAAAGATTGATTCCTACTGTACTTTTTCTATATGTTTTTATGTGTCAATGTCCTTTAGGAATTTTTCTTTGTTTATACATTGATTATTAACAAGTAAACAAGAATATCTTTTGAACAAGAATATCTTTTGAATATAAAAAAAATAAAAAGAAATCAGACGTGAGGGAAGATGTAAGAACTAAGAACCAAGAAATTTGGCAAACAACAGCACTGTTCCATCAAACTTAGATTAATCCATAAGCAAAACATTGTTTGCAAATAACTCATTGAAATAAAAAAGAACTAAGAAAAAAAAAGAATCAGATTGAAGCAATAACTAGAAATCCCCTTGAAAAGAAAATGAAAAAAAAAAAGTGATCAAAAGAACCTTTACTTGGAAGAAACCCACTTGCCATTGCTCCATTCCAGATGATTTCTCAACTGAGAAACAGGGTACGCAATCTCATCCTGGGTGGTATCAAAATAGACCCAATACTTTGACCCTTGTTTCCCACTAATATTCCCAACCCACCAACCATCATTGTCGAAAGCATCAACCTTATCGAGATAATAGAAAATCCGAGTGGCTTCCCCTACGGTTCTTGGTGGCATTGGTCGGACCTCGTCAGCGGAAACTATCTCAACCAAAGGCCGAGTTTGATCTTCTTCTTCCACCAGGTTCTTGTATTGCACCTTGTAACGAGTATTGCCGTTCAGTTGCGATATCACCGTAGCTTCGTAGTATGAGCCCAAGAACCCTTCTTCCTTGCTGCGTACTTCAACTTCATCTCCTTTACGAAACACCTCCATTCTTGCACTCGAGAAAAAAAGAAAAAGAAGAAGAATTAGAGAACGCTTTGGAAAAGTTTTGTGAAGAAAAATTGTGATCCCAAGTTGTTTTTTAATAGATGCCTAAAGGCGGTTTAGGTGTTTCCTATTCCATAAAGGAAACGAAATTGGTGAGGTTTAGCTTGGTTAGGCATCTGTGCGAATTTTATGTTCTATATTTATTGTGACAGCAATTATTTTTATTAAAATAATTAAATATTTTTAAAAATTTTTAATTTTTTATGCATTATTAATATTAATCTCCTCAAATTTTGTTAACAATCATAATTTTCATTTGAAAGACAATTAATATCAAAGTTATAATATTAAAAAAATCAAATAATAATAATCCTACTAAAAAATTTTCATATGGCATTTCCAAATTAGAATAATTAAAAAACAGTAGTGATTGAATATATATATATATATATATATATGTTTGTGTGTGTGCAGTAAGAGACAAAACTAGGCTTGGGTTTGTTTTGGCCCATGATTTTTTGACAGTTTTTGTACTCAACGTCTTGGACCAATTGAAAATTACTTTACATTCCCTTTGGGCCTAGAAAAAAAAAGATGGAGAGAGGGAAAATCATTTTTATCACTTGGACTTCCATTTGCAATCTTCAATTGATAACCGAAAGAGACATGGGCTCGATAGATGTTGCACAAACTTCAGAACTCACTGGCATCAAAATAATCAAATAGCAGAAATTTTAAACATGCTTGGTGACCCTTGCATGTATAATATGATACTGAAGAAAGAAAACTAATTCTTGCATTAGGACAGAAAAGAAATTTGCACTGGAAATCAGACGCAACTGTTTGATGATGAATGTGTAATCAAGAGTATTGAAATTGTCATTTGAATGTGCCTTCCAAATGGATAAGAGGGCATCAAATTTCAACCTTTCGGGATATTCAAAGGTATTTTTCAAACAAAATCTGACAAAAACATAAGCCAACTTTGAGGTTTCTCCCATATTAGTGGCTGGAAAAAGGAAGATGCATCCCATCAAACAATTAGCAGTGAGACAAAACTGAACAAAAAGCAAAAAAACAAACTACTAATAAAAAAAGTTGGTGCAATTATATTTCAGTGTAGTGCTAATCAACATCAGTTAGAAAAGAGATATACATATATTTGGCCTGTAAAGAGTCTGGAGAATTTGTGGCTGAAATGATACATGAAAATTCCTACGTTGTATCAAGCTGGATTAATTTGGTAAAAATCATGTTGTTACAACTTTTTTTTCTTTGTTTATATTCCGTAATGCTTACAACTTCTGAAGTGCTTACTTCACAGCCAAGACAACCCTCTGGAAGAGAAATTCCAATTCGTCAGCATGGCTGGGCCTGAGTTCTTGGATGCCCAGTTCCCTTCAGACCCACAGGCAACACAGCTTGGCCGGACACCTGTGCGTATTATTTTTTTTTCCGGCCATCATCAACTGTGCGTTTAATAATTAATAATATTATAGCATGGATAAATTTTCATGTTGGGAAAAGGAAGAAAAAGGGAGGAAATTATTGAGATGATTACTGGTATTGTATAAAATTGGTGATGAAATTGTAAGATCAACTGCCCCGTTCCTGATCTTGACTCTTGAGTCTTGACAATTTTCCTTCCTGTCTTGTAGCCAGGCAACAAAAATAAAATTTTAAGGTTGTTGAATGGGCAGATTCAAAGTGAGCTGGAAGAGATTTCATGTGTTTGTCTACTGTCTAATTCTAAAAGGACTAGAATATACATACTGGTCTTCCATTTCAATGGTCAGATTTGACACCAAACTATCAAATATACACTGTATGAAAGGCTGAACATTAGTAATGACATAGATCTTTGATGCTACTGTCATAGTGCGAAGCTTGCGCCCAAGAATATAATGAAGGTAAGGGGGCCTTGAACAAAATGATTAGAGATTATGGTCTAATTGTTAGGATATGGACCCGGACTTGAAATGTAAAATTAATTTTATGAACCAACTAAGTTAAATTTCAAATACTTAACGAAATTAATTTATAATTTATTTGTTCCATTGAGTCCTGATAATGATGGTTCAGACAACAATCTGTGTTTCCCCCGCCAATCTGGTATGTGGGCTCTATTTATATAAGAAGTAAAAGAAATTTTTAGAAAAAAAAAAATCTGGGGGACATGAACATACAAACAAACCAAACAATCATAATCAAATTGAGTGTTTCCTCACGCAAGCTTCCATGTTATTTTCCATTCAAATCTGTAGAACTAATTTTTTGTATGACTCATTCCATTTGAAAAATCAGAAGACAGTGTAAAGACAAACGATGGAGAATGTTTTTTAAAATATGTTTCATGAGACATTAAAATACGTTAATGCGATCAACAAAATTCTGCTTTGCATGAAGAACAAGACAACACCCACTTTGCCACAAACGATTAAAAGCATATTAATATTCTTGAAATAAAAACACATGTATTTTTCTCTTTTCATTTGAAAAAAAAAATCCCATTTTCCCTTTAGTTATCTATTTATATAGGGTTTTATGCTCGGAATATATAAGATGTTTTAATAATGTATAAAAAATATTGCCACAAATTTTCTATTTTTTTTCTTTCGTTTTCCTTTCTGAAAAGTAGAATAGATTATATAATTAATAAATTTTCTACTTATATTAATATGCAACGTTGTTTCGTGGAATGTGGCCTAAAATAAGTGAGGCATAACTAAGATTTTTTTTGGCCAAAGCATAACTAAGAGAATTGAAGATTGAATATTAAGCTTGATTTGTGACATATGATTTAATGGTATAGTGCAATAATAAGAATCATGTACCTAAGTTGGTAAGACATTCCACATGCACTAATTCTTCATTAATAAGTATATAATTAATTTAAATAACCCAACAAGATAAGTTTATGCATGTGCATTAGTGAGTCATAAATTATCAATCAAACAAAAAAAATCATGTCATGTACATGATTTCTTAAGAACTAAGCCCTAATAATTCATCTTTAAAAAAATTCAATCATATATAAAAATAAATTGATGCACGGAATGCCACCTAGATTTGGCATCCATCAAAGGCTAAACAACTTAAGCTAATAATGATGCATGTTGGCTAATTAAATTTTAGTGGCCACCCCCATGTTTTCCTTTGGACAGCTAAAAAGTGACATCTTAGGATGCTACTCAACCTAAAAAGGAATCTATCAGCCGATTTAATTGGTTTATTCAATAGGGGGAGGGGGGGGGGGTTCAAAAACCTCCAAAGCGAGCCACAAAAATGGAGGAATTGAGATCAAATTAAGATACCCAAGGTCCTTCTAGGCAAAGGCAAAAAAAAATCCCCATTTCCATGATGGAGACAGCAACAAAAGGTTCCCTTAACGACATTGTTTTTAAATCGAGTACAAGGATATTTCTGCTTGCTTATACTTGTTTTTTTTTTTTTTACCTGCTTAAGGAATATGGCTCAGGCAAAAAAGGAAATGACACCATTTCACCTTTATGAAACAATTATCATATCACATCCTCTTTTCTTTAAAATTCATCTGGTAAATATTTATATATTGGTATTTGTTTAATTTCCCTCAGCTTCAATTTTATTTTATTTTTTGACAAATGTTACAGTGGTTTTTATTTCCCTTGTTAAGGAAACTAGAGCACAGCAAAGCCTGAATCCGGGTCATTTAGGTGGGGTCGTTAGAGAGTAGAGTAGGCAATATTTGAAGGGTAAGAGAGAGAAGTGATTGACTGACAGGGGCTGGGGAATCTAAAATTCATGGGACATGTGTATGATTGAGAGCACTTGTGGGAGAACGTGAAGGACTCAGACTAAGAAGAAGAAGTTGGAATCTCAGTCTCTCGCTTTCTTTCATCACCAACTGCCGTTTAATAATTTTTCATGTATTAGTCTTAATTTTCAACGAAGAAAGAGATAGAGAGGGATCTGATCTGATCAGATCTAGGGTTAGGGTATATTGTAGTAACAAAGCAAAGACGTTACCAAAGTGAAGGCTGCAGCTATTGCTCTACTGCACACAAATCCATGTGCCCCCATCAAACATGGAACTCATTGGATACAGTGTTTAGATTTGATTTTCCTTGAATTTCCGAGCCTTTTAAATCCCTTCGGCCCTGTCTTTGGGGTTGCCAACTCTTCTTCTTCTACTACTTTTCTTCTCTTTTTCCTTCTTTTTGTTACATTGGCTTAACGTTATTTTCAACATCGACAATTTCGGGATCATTGCAAATTTCTATTCTTTGATTACTGAGATAACGAGGATGATGACTAACCCACCGACCGACCAAACTGTAACATTGTTATCTACTTTCTCTCTCTGTGACTAATTGTATTGTGTGTCTGTGAGAGAGAGAGTGAGAGGGGCTTTTCCTTTGACGGTGTTGAATGTGCTTTATTCGTTCTTAGTAAGCAGCCTTGGTTCTTGCAAAAGCAAACACAAACACTCTCTCTCAGATTCCTTTCTTTCAACATGACCCAATTCCAGTTGGAATATAAATACATATAGTAATAGGCTTGATTATAATAACATTATATTAATAGCAGTATTATTGTCATTTTGATGCTTGTGGTTAGATGATCGAGGGAAGTTTGCAATTAAGAAACTGAGATGATACACAGTTGGAATTTATTTTTTAAAAAAATTAATACTATATATTGGTTTATTTATGCATTGGACCAACACCCGTGATTTCTAATCATGAATTTCGTTTTCAAATTTATTTATTTTGGTGATTGCACCTGTTATGTTTTATACACAATTGTACATTTAGCCCCATATTGCTGAATATTTTGTCCAGCTTTCTGCAAACATCAAGCCAAATTTACCGGTTATATGACAATTGCAAATATTAATGCGATATAAAATATGCTAACACCAATTTCTCTTAAAGAAAAATTTATTTTTCAAACTCAAATTTAGGTGTTTAAATAGAACAAGGAATCAGAAAAATTATATTATGTAACTTAGATTCCTTTGATTGATTTTTAGTTTTTGGTCAGATTTGAAGCTTGAAGTTTAAGCTTACAGATTTAGCAGTGTGGTAGGGATAAGGGAAGCGGAGACCACCATGTGTTTGGACCAAAGCACTGAAGAATGTGTGTTGTGTCAGTAAGATGAGCAAATGATAAGAGAGAGCATGACAAACAGACAAAGCATCAGGATTTTAGCAGAGTAATAGGAAAAAGAAAGCTGCAGCCATGAAGCGCGTGCATTGTAAGATCTAATCACGGAGACCAAGGATCAGCAGTCAGGTCCACATGCTGACAAACAAGTGCTTTGTCTCATAGTGAGTCGTGAACCACCAAGCGATCACGCGCGTCAAACTTAGGAAATGGGTCAGACATTCCATTCTCTTGTCCGAAAGCCAGTAGCCCTGCCTGGCTTTCTAAAACTCCCCCCTCTCTTTGACCCTGCTGCCTTGGCAATCTTTTTACGTTCTCAACAGTTTCCTATTTATTTATTTATATATTTATATATTTATGAACACTATGATGATTTTTGGTTATATAGAAATGAGTGGGATTTTGGAGTCTTTTGAGACTCCTGTCCTTACATTATTTTTCTAACAATTATTACTATAATTAATTAATGTTGGTTTTCTCATGACTATGATTTCATTTCACTCCCTCCCTTTTCTCACATCACAATACAAACAAGTACGTTCTCAAATCATGACAAAATCTGTTCCCTTTCAACAATGGCAGCAGTCTCATATGTCTGACCTGATTATCCGCAAGAGAGTTTTTTCTTTTACGTAACGTATTATCATTACCAAAACAGGTTTATACGGAATTTTCTCTTTCTTCTTTGTCTCACCATGCAATAATGGCAGCAATCAGATATATATGAACATGCATCGTGAATAATTCATTGCTTAGAAAGTTGGAATGGAATGCTTGAAAATCTGGGTCTAGGGTCTCCTAAATTTAGGGTGAAAAAAACAGGAAACTCAAATATTCAATCCAGATCCGGCCATGTTTCAAGTGTATTGAATAATATAAACCGGCCTTCTTGCATATATTTTTTCTTAAACAAGCTAAGCTGGAAAACACTTTTTTTGCTCTTTTGTTCCCTTTCCCCCACTGTACTCTCTTGGTTTTTGTGAGGGCGAAACCAAAATTTTCCTTTAAAGGAATCAAGTGAAGTCAACTATAGCTACACAAAAGAGAAAGAGGGTCAAATTTTACATTTGATTTCTATGCTCATGTGAACATGCAGATTTAGTCCTATAAATTAATTTTGTAAAAATTTGAATTCTTTTACCTTTATGAATTATTAATTAATTTCAGTCTAATTGTTAACCGAGTTTAAATTTAGTACACTATACATATAGAAGCATTAAATTAATTAGTATCACTTTATCATTCAAAAAATAGTACACTATATGGGAAGAATTCTAAGGTTTCTATTTGTTCATAAAGACTAAAGAGATTCGTCTTTCGGGATAATATTGATATCAACTAGGAGGATGCTTGTTAATGGAAACAATCAGAGTTAAGAATGTTCTTGTCTCTGATAAAATAAGTGCTAAAAATTAACTTGGGAGTATTAAAATATTCTTTGATATGGAGGCTAACGTTAGAAATTATTATGGAAAAATGAGTAGGAGGATACTTCATCTTTTTCCACCCTGATATAATAAAGTGTGAAATGCTATCCAAATCAACTAAAAGAGCTTTGAATTCTAAACTCCGCGAATGTCGTCCGATGGTCTATTGTTCAAGAATTCATTGTAAAGAGGACGAAATGGCACTTTGCATATTGGTAGGCTTATGATTATTTAACTAAAGTTATACTTTAATATGATTTCTTAAAGTTCTAAACCCACCCTTTAACTTGAGAAAAAAATGAAAGTTTTAAAAGGTAGAAACGATTAAAAAAAGAAGAAGAAGTCATTATAAATTCCAAACCAAAATGAATGGATCTTAGCATTCTATGCACTCCAGGTTTAGATTAAATTGTTGAATTCAAATGATTAATAATTCCACTATATAAACTAGCTATAGTAATGTAACAATGATTTGCTACCCTTGTAAGATCATCAAAAGCCATTAAATTGTCAATATGATATATAGGACTTAAAACAGATCATATATTTAGCGGAGTGCATATATATATCATCAGTAAGTGCCTGATAAAAGCTCTATAAACTGATACATTCACTGTGGAAACATTCTCATACATTGAAAATCTACCAATTCTACTAAAAAAAGAAAGAAAAAAAAAAAGCCTAGCAATTCTAGGGTCTGGGTCGATTTTTGAGGAACCAAGTCCTCGATGATCCATCTTGGATAAGGTAAGGTTTTGATCATTGATATGATGCCATATGAAGTTGGAAAGTAAGTAACTTTGTCTTCATCATAGTTAATTTTTCTTTAATTGAAGCTACACTTGAAAAAAAGAAAAAAAGCTTCAGCACCAGGTTCTTGAAACAAGAAAGAGAAAGAGGGAGAGAGAGAGAGAGAACCAAATTTATAAATGATTGCTAGTGGATGAAGAGCTGAAACTGGAAAGATCTGTCCATGCAGTTCCACCCCAGTAATGGTCATTTCCTGGAACCCCCAAATATTGCCTTGACAAATTGAGTTCCTGCTGATTATTATCTTCCATTTTCACTGGAGCCATCTGGGTGGCCGTTGGGCTTGATATCTTAGGTCGGACCTGATGACTAGCTCCACCTCCATAATCCGATGGCTCAACACCTGCACTTTCAAATTGGTACAACTCGCCGGAAGAAGATTCCAAGCCTCCTAGGTAGGGAAATTGCGGCGCTTGTTGTAGCCGCCACTGATCCAAACCAGTCATAGTCAAAAGAGAAGTACCAGGAGCAGCACCAGCTCCACTAGCTAAGGCACTTCCTATTTGAAAGCTTAAGTCACTTGTTCCTCCAAGTGGAGCAGAAATTGTCCCATAATTCAACCCAATATCAGAACTGCCACCAAATTCAGTAAGATGATGCAAAGGAGCCATGAACCTCAGCGAAGGAACCTGAGGTCCAAGGCCTAAAATATCAGTGCTTCCAGTACTGTTTGAAGATATTGTACTTGAGGAACCAGAAGCTGTTTGCAGATCACCACTAACGGGAGATTTCGAGCTACTTCCTTTGCTTCTTTTGTTCCTACGGCATCCACCTCCAACTGGAACATTTCTTAGGGCACCCCCTCTAGTCCAGTACCTTCTACAAGTTTTGCAAAAGTGACGAGGCTGTGTAAGGCTGTAGTTGTTGAAGTAGCAAAACTTTGTGTTAGTTGATTCACATCTTGGGCATTTTAATGCTGCTTCTGGCATCGGTATGTTGGCCAAACGAGCTCGATCGGCCATTGAACCTGGTCGGATCGAGCCGGCTCCACCTCCTCCATGTGGTTGTGGAGGTGGCGGTGGTGGAGGAGGAGGAGGAGGAAGTTGATGAGAGCTTGCACTGCTACTAGAACCAGCTTGATGATTTGGATGCTGTAAAGATAGAAGAACCAAGAAAAAAAAAAGGAAATCAAATACCTGGTATATTCAACAAGATATAACAAAAGTAATAGGAATATTTATCTTTTGAAAATTTTGCTTTTTCGGCAAAGAAACCTTCAGAACAAATTCAAAGAAAAAAAGAAAACAAACCCTTACTTGTTGCCAGTTGGCTGGATCAAGATAAGCTGGGATGGAGGTAAACACCATGGTTTCTTGATCTTTCTTTTCCTTTTGTAAAGGTTTGTTGCGATTTGTGAGATAATAGTGGAGAATCACATCAAACAAAGAGAGAGCGCTAGAGAAAGAGAGAAAGGGAAAAGAGAAGAAAAGAAGTGGAGCAGTGGAATGAAGAGAGAAGCAAAAAAAATAATAAAAGGACGGTCCTTTATATATAGTATATTTGTTTGTATTATATACAAATATAATTAAGTTATTGTTCCTTCTCACTCGACTCTTTTTGTTTTGTGCTTTTTAGGGTTCACAGAAGGCGATGTTTCTTAACCTATAAGCTTCTTTTTTTTTCCATTTTTTGTTATGCTGATCATAGAATGCGGTGCAGCGATTCACAGTAATTTAGAAAAATGGGATTAGTGGTTCTCCTCTTGCTCTAGTTGCATGCAAAAAGTTGGTCTCTTGAAATGTTCGGAAAGGAGAGAGTGCAAACCAGCTTATATTAATAATTAATTAGCAAGGTTTAATTTTGATTAATTAAAGGTGAGATCTTATTGAGTTTACTTAGTTTATAATTAAGGATTTTTTTAGATAAATACTTAAGAAATTTTTAATTGCTAATATGTATAAATACATGAAGAGAGATCCACTTGTACTAATATAGTTTTTACATTTTTTTAGATTTTTGGATTAAAACTAGTAAATTTAAAAATATTATTTGAATTCAAATGAGTGGTAAATTTATTTTAAGATTAAAATTAACTGAATGAACTTTTTTCCCCTATCTGAACTGATTTTTTAATAAAATTATAATTATAATAAAATATTACATTCATATATTAAAAATCATTAATCTATTCAGATTCTTAATTTCCTAATAGAGTGCTTAACCATATGTTTTCTAGGATATCGAAGTCTTTAACATTGGACACAAAGGCCATACTTTGCGCTCCAAAATAAGGTTTTCTTAAACGGGCTAAGTTTCATTGATCTTCAGGAAAATTTTGGGTCCAATGGGCCAATAAATGGAATCAGCTCCTTCGATAAACAGTAGCGTGGGCGACTTTGCATTAGCGTAAAGCTCGGTCCTGCTTCGGGGTCTTCCTTGGTAGGTAAAATATAAAAGAAAGAAGATGAAGAAGCAGAAGCAGAAGCAGAAGCACAAGCAGAAGACTAGCGGTTAAAAAATAACTTTAATAAACTTCAAAAGAAAAAAAAGTATACCATTGTACGGATTCTTCAGCAATTCCTCCACTTGGTCCTCAAAAAACCAAACACAAGCCCCCAAGCCTCGCACTCAGCCCAATGTTGAAAAACATATTGAGAGATCTCATAAGAGATGCAAAATAATCACATAAATATTTTTTTTAACTGAAATAACAATATACAAGTACCATGGATTTAGTTTTACATGTGTTTGTTAGGGGCTTTAGTGATTCTATTCATCTTCCTGATATACTGTCATCTGAGAGTGTCTGTTTCAGAATTCCAGAAAAATGGTTTGCTGACTCCAGATGCTTTGTAAGAGCTTGAAGATGAATGGATTGAAGAACTTTGCGAGATATTTCTACTTTCATGTTGTTGGTAGTAGCGCATTAACTTCAGAATGTAAGCATCATCGTGCAGGCGAAACGGTGTACTGGCCGTAAGATAAAATAATGAGAACAAAAGATGTCACTCCTTAGGTTAAAATTAATTTAAAAAAAAAAAAAAACGTTATATATTTTCCATGGTAAAATGAAGTATACTTGCCTGTTGAAGTCAATGTGTACCAGTTGCATGTCCTCAGAAATCTCAATCTCAACAGTAGCATGAGGACTAGTCTGTGATTATAGGAGAAAGGGAGAGCAAATGAGTACTGCTGAAATTAATAACAAACCTGAAAATAAATTGTCTCACATGCACATACACACACAGACCAAAGCAGAAAAAAGTGGGAACACAGAACATTATAACTTTTAACTAGTTAGAAAGATAGAAACATGCATACTTGAACCACCATAAATGGCAAGGTAAATCCCTCTTTAGGAGCACTATTATTCTTGAGCAACTGCTGGTTACGTTCGATTATATTCTGGAGACCTGCAATCTTTTTAATTGTTTAAGAGACTTTAGGCATGGAATTAAGCTGATAAACCCACTTCATTATGCAGAAAAAAAATGAGCAGATAATATATAACATCCGATGGTTGTCACCCCAAGTTTTTCTTAGGAGGTAAAGATGCCTATGATGAAATCCGAACCTGATATCCTGCTCACAGCTCAAGTAATTCAGAACATGGTTTTTGAAGAACAAACCAAAATATAAAAGAGAAAAAAAATCATTTATGCTCTTAAGTCGTCAATGGCTCATGAGTATTGTTCTGTCTCTCTCTCTCCCTCCAAATCTAGAGCGCAGTCATGTTTTCTATTAATAACATGTTATCTAAAAAGTAATCAAAAGAAACTTACTTGTTCTTCTAAATCTTTCAAATAGGCTTCTTTCCTTCCAATCCTTGTCATTAGCTGAACGTGCACTGCCTACAAGCAGAAAAAACAAAGTCATGATCATCCGATTTATAGAACAATCTTTCCTCCTGTGAAATCTCATGTTCATGTCGACATGTGTGAGTTCTATCACATAATGTTAATTACATCAACTAATTATGGTCAGAAGATTATCAACCTTAAGTTCTTCCAAATCCTTTCTTTGTGTAGTAGAAAGCCCCTTCCACCTGATTTCTTTCTTATCCCTTGTAATAATATCCAATGCCATTAGTACATTTAATGCATCATACACCCGTCGTCGAACATTCTTCTCATGGAACTGAAAAAAACCCAAAATGCTCATTTGTTTTGCAATACATTTAAGTGAGCGGCAAGCAACAAATAATTAAAGAATAAGTACTTAAAATTCATGGGGAATTAAACCTCATCCAAAGATCCTGCTGTATTAGTCTGAGTGGTGGCAAACTCTTCTATAATTTCATCCGCAACCTGAGAATCATAAACCACTCAACTCTACTTGTGAATTCAGGCTTGCCTTAGAAAAGATGCAGCAAGAGATATACTAACCAAGATGGAAGAAAATCTTCTCTCAGAAAAAGCACTGACAACCTTACATAGATTATATTGACCACAGTTATTTACCATGACAGGATTGGTAAGACAGCATATTCCACTATTATAGAGCATCATAACAATTTCTCAAGTGATTTATTACTTAAAAGATGTAATTCCAATTTTAAGACACCAAAATGCAACCATATCTTTACATTTATAGAAAGCAAGAGTAACCAAGCTATCATGTTCTCAGATTACATTAGTCTGCACATTATATACATTATAGCTTCTCAAAACTCAACAAAATTCTCATTTAAGTCACCATATCATTCACATATGATGAACCTCAACAATAACTGCTGTAGCAAAAACATTTATGTATTGTGAGAAAACAAATCTTAATGAGAATACATACCTCAGCATATGTGGTGCTCCCCTTACTCTCCAACTTCTTACAAACTGAGAAAATCTTTCAGGTCAATTAAGATGAACATGGAATCCAAAATTATCTATCAGTAGTTCCAGCAAAAATTCATATTTTAAGTACATTGACCTTGCTAAATCTTAACATACCAAGCTTTCCTATATTTCTCAAGGAATATACAAAGAATTTGAGATAGCATAAAAATATACCAAAGAAAATAGATTGCATCTAATTTAGTATATAAGAATAATAATTACTAACCCATAACACTGAACTGGCGCAGCCCCCCACCAGGCATTCTTGATACCTTTTTCTTTCTTGTACTGGTTATATAGAACGAAAAAAAAAAAACGAAAAAGAGAATATCACAAGCCGAGGTTGAAAAGAAGGGAAAGATACTTAAGAAAATAGACAAGCCTGAAGTGCCATTTACTTGCAGGCTAACAGAACCAGTACTCACTGGCTCAAGTTCTTACATATAGTTACTAGAGCTGATTTAGCAACAACTGATTAAAATAAGTGTAGAACAAGAAACAGAATTCATGTGAAAACTGTAATTAATCACCTATCAACAAGACCAGCACTCCCATTCTTATGTTTAACTGCTGGCTGAGGACTCTTAGAAGTTGAAGCAGTTGTTGGAGTGGCAACCGGACTCTGCTCACTCGAAGGACTTGGGTCTTCCATCATATTCCCTCACTAACTTGCTTAGCAGAAAAACAAAACAATTAACTCTTTTTAGCCGCATTACCAAGAGACCATACAAACCTAAATCAAGCTAACCCAAAATTTATCACTCAAAATAGTACAAGTCAGACTAAAGCAAGAATTGACTCAAAAAAATTGAATTTGAACTATACCATTGCAATAATTGAATGCAATGCTGCTACTTTCAATCAAAATTAGTGAAATTAAATTGCCCATATAATTTTTATTCACATTCCTTCAACCTAAAACAACCCTAAAATTATAGATCAAAACGCAATATTAAAAGGGAAAAATGTGAAGAAAAGGTCAAAACGAGGGTTGATATGATCAGAAATTATTAACAAAATTAACAATGAAAAAGACAAAAAAAGAAGAAGAAAAAGAGACAAACCTGGGATTAATCAGTGAACTAAGATTCAAAGCAGAGAAAAACCCTAAAAAAGGAAATATAGAAGCTTTTGAACGAAACAGAAACGAATTGTGTTCCCGCTAAATGTTATGTTTCCATGAATAGAACTCTCGTCAAGAGTAAAACTCGTCGAAATTTCAGAATTACCCCTCACTTTTTATTCGAAATTACAAATTTGTCTATTGACGAACCACGTGTCAATTGCGCATTGGGAAATAAATCTGATTCATTGACCTGTCTAGTAGCGTTTAGTCGACCTTCGCCACAAGATTTTCCTATTATTTCCCTCCGTTTTTATAGCTTAAATTATCATTTTTTATACATGATTTAATCTGAATTATCATGATAAATATATATTCAAGATTTATGAATACATTTTTTATATCATGATGTTTCTCAGCTGAACAAAATTTTTATATTCAAGAACCACTTTGACATCCTTCTCAGCTGAATGACAAAGGAAATTTCCTGCTACAACTGGAAGAGAGTGCCATCAAAGGCAAGATGTTAGATTGCATGGGTCGTATACTTTGTGTGGGCTTGAGAAGCCATGGGGGAAAGCTCCCATGGACTCAAGAATATGTCAACATTTACCATATTTGGGCCCCAACTGATAATGATCAAACCACCCCTTCATAAAATGCATACCGGCAAAAAAGTAGGCAAAGGATTGTGTTGTGAATAGCAAAATCACCGTCTTTGAATTACATTGTAAAAATGCCTTTTAATTTTTTATAAAATGTAAACGAAAGCAGCATCCAGATTCCACGGAATAGAAATCTATAGCCTTTTCTGTGAGATACACCTTTCCTTCCATTAAAAGAGTAGAGCTCCTTTAATTTGGCCCAACAAATGGGCCCTGTAAACCGTGTAACCAGGTCATGGATTCGATCAGAAACAAAGAGGAAAGGCATATATTCCAATGCAAATATGCAATTCATCTTCGTATTTGCAGGGAATTGATTGGCAGGAGCATTTTGTCAATGAGCATGGAGCCACGGTTAAACATAGAACGTGGATCACGCGTGTGGGATCCCACTGTTTTTGCTTTTGGTAAACAAAGAAAAAAATTACTAGACTAATGAAGTAGATGAGACAAATATATGATTGATGAAGCTATTCAAAGTCATGAATAAAAAGCCGCCCTATAAGGAGAAAAAAGGAATGCTGAGAAAAAAGGATCAGTCACCCCCATTTTTAACCTCTCTTCAGTTTTTTTCAAAGCAGAATCACAGAAAATAAAAGTGAATGTAACTCAGTTTTGAACCTGTGAATCAGGACCGAGTTAATTCAGGGCTGATACCAATACTTACCCTTTTAATTAAGTAACCAATGCGATTTCTATCTGAAGAGTTCAAGCTATAATACAAGAATGATCCACAAAAACTTTTGTCTCAAAACCCTGGCTCTTAGTTGCCTTGAATTCATCCCATTCCCTCAAAGGGAAATAACCCAAAAGAAAAAAATTGACGGCCAATCTATATGATATCTGGATTCTAGACTACCAATTCCAGTCGAAGTATTGAATACCAAATCTTCCATTTGCCATTTTCACTTTCCATATAGCCTCGGAAGGCCAAAAGGGAAAAACAATATTTTAGCAAGAAAGGAGAAAAAAAAATCAAGAAATTAAACTAGGCATGTCAAACCAAATTGGCTGCATCTGTCAAACCTTGTTGGAGATCACTATCTCTAGCTGAAACCGACAGGGCCGTATCATTATTATTTGGCCTCTTTATAGTAACAGAAGCCCGGCAAATTGGACAATTGTTATGGCTGTTAAGCCACAAATCAATGCAAGTAGCATGAAATGAGTGCTTGCATCCACTCAACTGCCTTACTTCTTCCCCATCGGCAAAAACGGATAAACAAATAGGACACTCACTTCCAATATCTTTAGAATGAGTCTCTTTTTGGTACTTAAAACCTGCAACAGGCTCCCTCCTCCGCTCAATCACTTCTACATTACTTCCACCGTTGTCCCTGGGAAGCTCCCTAGGGCTGTCCTGACGTTCCCTGGAAGTCCAAGGAGGGCACTTGACAGCAAAAAAGAAAGAGTAGATTATAGCAGGGATCGTTATAAATGCCATAAGGGATAGGATGAATTCAAGTGGGGATAAATCAACGCTTCTTGATGAATCAGGAAAAGCTGGCGGTGGATTGATGGTCACTATAGTAACAGTTCCGTTTTGATCTATAGGGTATATTTGGGGTGATAAAGAAGAAGGTAAAGGCGGAGGTGACCTGATAATAGTACTGTTAGTAGTGTTATCAAGCTGGGAAAGTGGTGGTGCTGCAAAGACATACGGCGGTAGTTGTGGTGGTGGTGGTGGTGGTGGTGGTCTGATAATGGTTGGTAAGTTCTCCATGATAAAGAGAAAAAAAAAACGATAGTAAAAGACTTCAAACTTATTTTTATTTGAGCAGGTGAGGGAGGTAGAGAAATGGTGCGGTAGGCGGTGATGGTGATGTATTTTCGGGAATTTTCAAAAGCAATGATTTATGGAAAATAAGCGGTCGTTGGGACAAAATTCACGTAACATCAATCATGAAACCTGCATGTTACTGGTTTATGGATTGGTTGGTTTTTGAGCCATTTTAGTCATTGTCTTATGTTTTGAACTGAACCAAACTCAATACAAATCTAGTTCAGTACTTTCAAAAGGAGGCCAAATTAATGTAACCACACCCACAAAAGCTCTTGGCCTGTTACCTTTGTTATGATGGGTTTATAAGGCCCAATTTAAACCAGGCTTCCAAACATTGGAAACTTGCTGATTACTGTGTCCTTTTTCAACCTTCTTGCTCTTGGGATGATTTATATACTTATAGGATACATTATATAGTGTTGGAAATATTTAGACAATAGTGATGAAAACAGTGGAGATAGTGTGACAAATTATAATTCATAAGTTTGTATATCAAAGGTTTTCATAAGATATATAAAATCTGTAAACAACATTAGAATAATGTTATAAACCCATATTCAAATTTGAAAATTGGATTTTTGGGCATTAAAAACTGTTCTTAAGCTTCATCATTAAAGGATAGTTGACATTTGAAACATAATTATTTTTTTGGTTTATACGATAGGGGATAACGATGAGATAGTGGGGTTCGAATTCTCACTTTACATGTTCTTTCAAACTTTTTAAATCAAGTTAAAAACATGAAACACGATTATCCTTTATCCTTAAAGTGGAGAGAAAATAAATGGTAGAATGCGGGCTTTGACAGGAACCGAATTCATAAAAAAGAATGATGCTATTTGCATGACGAACTATATACATCTACTTTTTCTCTTTCACTAGGCATTTTCTCGCTTTGACGCACTTCCAAGCAAATAAACTTCATAGTAAAGCTATCCCTTTCATCATTTGGAAAATTACACACCAAAATCCGGTAATCTACTGAGTTCCAGGGGTGGTGTTCTGCTAGAATCCGGCAAAGACACGGCCACCTGCTCTGGAAGTGAGGAAGTATCAGCGCGACAAAGCGGGCAATTAGAATGCAAATTTAGCCATGTATCAATACATGCCACATGGAAAAAGTGCAAACAGTCTGGCAATACCCGAATTTGCTCACCTTCCTTCAAATCACCCAAGCAAATGGCACACATGTCTTCATTGCAATCTTTGCTGTATTTAAATATGGGGATTAACCTGGGTGTTGAAATACCCCTGTTTCTGTCACTAGGCCTTTCCTGCTGAATATGTTGAACATTTTGCCTGGTATTGGCAGTGTCCAGCATCTGCCTGCGACAGCAATTGCAAATAGAGAAAACTAAATGATAAGTAGCAACCATGATGGCTCCGGCAATAACTCCAAAAAGGCCGACGAGAATCGGGTTAAATCGGAAACCATGGTGACCTTCATCCATAGTACGAGGAGTTAGGCACGGTTGCAGCACTGGTAGGAAAGTTTGGTGGAGAAGTTAAAGTTGGCGTTGATTGCTAGGCGACCTGAGATTATGCTTTTATAATTTTTTATTTCATGAAAAATGTATGCTAACAAATTAAAGGCTTTCACTTTCGTTATCATAGGTAACCATAGACGTGGATGGCACGGATATGAATGGGGGGAACGGCCATTTTTAGGTTCAGAAATTGGTACAAACGCCGAATGTTCTAAATCCTTTTCAGGTCAAATCGATGACCTTCAAATGCCTGCCAAAACAAAGTCAAAATTAGCAAGCAGAAAAGAGAAGAAATATCAGATACTCCTGAGATAACTTGACTCCATTAAAGATGTAAAGAGCAGAAATTCAGCTATCAGATTTAGATGAGATATGGAAAAATGGGCACTTGCTCTTGGTAAATCCAAAGGACAAGTGGCCATTGAGAGTCGGTGGCTTGCTGATGTTGATAAGAAGAAATGATAACAATAGCTCAGCTAGCTGCATTATTGCACATGAACTACAATATAAGTCATGGCCCATATCATTTCTTATTGGAAATTCCTTAAGAATGATCCAATTTTAGCTACTAAATAAGCAGAAAATCACTATTCTAGCCTGCTAACTCTAATTGGACAGTCCAATTTATCATAACCCTTCTTTCTTTTTTTGTTCATATCTCATTAGCAAACTTGGAAAGAAAATCCTATAAAGTATTGGGTTTTTTTGTCTTCGGATTATGAATTATGATTAGGATTCGAATTTAAAATTCTTAACTTTTGAGCTAAAAAGTTGATTTTACTGACATTTAATACTAAATGCATGTACCTTGTATATTTAAAAATAAATAAAATAAAAAATTCCCCATTCTCTCAATGAAAATAATTAATTAATTAATTAAAATTTCAATAAGTATGCACTTGATCTAAATTTTTACTTCAATAAGTAGGATTCTTCCTTTTATTTTGTTAAAAAAAAAAGTTAAAAACTATGCTGAATTTCTAGTTGCTACTAATTCTCACTATATATTTCACAATATAGACATGTGAATCACCTTGGAGCACATTAATTAAATAAAAGAAAAAACATTCAAATAAATTAATATCAAGAAACCACCATAAAGATATCAGATATGTAAGGCATATTATGGCCAAAATTAGAAAAAAAAAATTTCTCCACTATACATTTCTTAATCCTCAAAATTCTGATCCATTGCTGGTTGCCTACATACATCAAATGACAACATGGCATGTAGCAATTTGCCCAAATAACTTGTTTCCTGTGGGCAAAAGGCAAAACAGAAAAAAAAAAAAAAATGGAAAATTCACGTCGTGTGCTTTGAAGATTTGATTCTCACCAACTCATTGGATACGGCCCATGATGTTGCTATTCACATGTTAAAAGACTTCAAAAAAGTTTACACTTTTTGGATAAGTGAGACGAGTAGGATCCCCAAATGCCACCAATCTCCTTCAAAATCTCTATTATAAGTTATTTCAATTATTGAGTTTTTTATTTCAGATAGATAGGTTAGTTGTTCCTTTAATTTAAAATAAAATGTATTATATTTAACAGTCTAATATAAATGATTACAAATTATATATTTAAAATAATTCTAACAATAAAATTCAAAATTAAAATCTCTTTATTAAAAAATATAAATTTTAACCAATTAAATCAAATCAATCAAGTCAAATACTGAATTTTAAATGGTAAAGATTGTTTCTTTTCCCCATCCAGTTTCAGTGTTTCTTTTAGATTTTTTAACATTATCTCAAATATAAAAGTTTATTTTGCATGCTGCAACATGGTTTCTTTACTTCATTATATATGCATCTAAGTGAGCATAGAGTTTCCCCAGTTGGACCTGTTTAGCTCTCATAATATATGCTTTAACATGACCCCACTTTCCATTTTCTTCGAACCTATCTGAAACGAGAGACTACAAGGTAAACTTCAAAGACACAGAAATGCATGAATAATGCAAAATCATCCTATAATAGAGCCTAGCCCTAGGTGATCTATGAGGCAACTTCTGGGCCATTATTATAAGGATGAAAAAGAAAGGGTGACCTTAACACTTTGTGCTTATAAACAAAGCCAACTATGCTCTTTTCTTATATGGGTGGAAAGATAATTTGTGTAGATCAGTGTCATCCCCCCCATCATTCATTAAATATTTGTCAAAACCATATATTTTTCTGTTTATCTTGTCTATGTTATTGTCATTTTTTAGTTTCTTAAAAAAAAAATCCCATTGTCTTAGAAGTTTTTTTCCAAATTAGAATGCAATTTATTTGTCTATTTCATGTCAAATTTATGAAGAAAAAATGAGATTTGTGGTTCTCCCCCAAGGGGGAAATCAAAATCTATCCATATTTTGGTATTGTTTGATTTTGGTCAATGGAATTTTATAACATTTCAAAGATATATATATGTTTTTAATTATGAAATCCAAGCCTATCTATAAGTAAATTATGAATATTCAGACAGAAAATGTTGCAAAAGGCTGAAAATTTTGTTATGGTTAAATCAAAATTGAAGAAAAAAAATTCCATAAATCAAGGAAAGTCCTGTTGTAAGCACATGGGAAAACTGCATTATCTTTAGAAATACCATATAAATGAGTGAATTTGTCATTAAATATCAGAAATTAATTTTATGAACTCAAAGAAAACATGGTTTTAGCAAGTAAATTTGTATTAATATTTTCAAAAGCAGAAGATCCAAATCAAGTGCACAATAAAAAAGCAAACCCACTTTTCACGAGATCAGTAGGTGGAGATTTTTAGGGTTTAGGCAATGTTGGTGAAATCCCTCTATGAAAGGACTGATAGCCACACCCACCATTAAGCATGAGAGGGAGTTCCAATCCCCATTCCAAACCAGGTGGCTTATCAACCAACCCATGAAAATTGCCAAAATAATGAAGAATTGGTGAAGAAAACCACAAAATAAAAGGATTTGTAAAGATATTCATTAAATGGTTATTAATGCCTATAAGATTTTGTTGCTTTCTTACTTTTTATTTTTCCAATTTGAGAAATTGAACTTGTTTAGCCCCATGGGGAAAATTCTAAATTCTAAAACCATCAAAATCAACCATTTTTTAATTGAGAAAAATCATATTATTAAATTTCATCCCTAAAGGAAACAACCCAAATGTCTCATCTTTAATAGTATCTGTCTATAAAATTAGAATTTTATATCTTTCCTGATTGTTTTATAAAAAAGGTTAATATATAATTTGGTCTTTAAATTATACTATTTTTAAAGATTTGGTATTTACAAAAAAAATTTACAATTAAGTACTCAAATTTTATTTTCCTTAAACATATTGCATCGTTGATTAATAAGTTAGATAAAAATCTAACTTGATAAATAGTGACCTATGAAAGTGTATCATTATCATGATATTATCGATTTTTTTGGCACATTAATTTACTTTTAACAAAATTAATGTGGGAAATAAAATATTCGATGAAGAAAAAATTTAAATATCTAATTAAAATTTTTTTAATAAATTTTAAATCGTAAAATATTATATAATTTAAAAACTAAATCACATGTTAACACTTAAAAAAAAAATCAAACTCACCATATTCTTCATTCCCCATTAAAATTTTCTTTTGATTATATATATCTTCCATGCTACAAAGATAGATTTTTCATTAATTTTTTAGTTATTTATTCAAATTAAAAGTAGGAAGGAAACATTTAAAAGGAAAAAGTAAAAAACAAGTAAAAACAAAAACATAAGTAAAACCTGGTTGCAGGAAACTGTGGAGTTTTGACCTATAAAAAAATGGCGCGAGAAAAAGTGCACCGTTATCGTTAAGTAACGGCAAGTTGAATCGGCGATATCCAGTGTAGGCTTTAACTGACATAACCTCTTCTACAATGAGACGGTGCCTCACGTTTCTGTTTCTGTCGTCCCATTCACGTCCTTTTTCTCCAATCTTTTGTCTTTGCCCCGTTTTTCTCTTCTCTTCTCTGTTTCTTTTGTGAAGGCAGTACAAAGGATGAAAAGGAAAGAAGAAAAGGAAAAGGTGTGAACGCATAATAGAGGGAAGACAAGAAAAAAAGAAAAGAAAAAAAGAGAAACAGAAAAGAAAGGAAACAACAATGGTGGATAAGGTTTTAGGTAATGATGATTTGGTAGAGATGAGCATCATAATAGTTCGTGGAGGTCCCTCTTCATCTCGATTCTATGATGCTTATCCCAAAAGGTACTCTTTGAAGATCCCTTCACTTCTCTTCTAGAAAAATTTTCCTTCTTTCTCTTCAAAGTTGGGTTTTTTATACTTAGATATATAAATTCTATCTATTTTTTTTTTTTCACAAAACGGAAAAAATAAGAATTGGGTTTTTCTTTTTTGATGGATTTGATGTTTTTGATTCAGTCTTTCCCACCTGTGTTTGGAGGATTTCGGGAGATTCTGGGGTTAGGATTGGATATTGTCTTTCTTTAGCAATTTTGCTTTCTCTCTCTCTCCTTTGGTAGAGATTGAAGAGATTTTTTTTTTCACTTTTTTAAAATAGAGTCCTTTATTTTCGTTACTGTATTATTATTAGCATTATATACATTTCTTTGGGGGAAAAGTAAGTTTTTTTCTTTTTTTCAAATGTTCGGTTTGTTATATTAAGTTGGGGTTACTCACTTGACAAAATTTTGTTAATTTCTGTGGGTTTTGTGGGAATTGTTGTATGTTTTCTGATTGATAAATTCTAGGGTTTTGATGGAGGGGAGATCATGTGGTGATTGATATGATGATAGTGGTGATGATGGAGATGTTTATAAGGTTGTTATTTTGTTGAATTCTTTGTTTTTCCGGAAATGGAAAAATTCAATCCACCAGCAACAAAACGTATCTCCTCGAACCGGATAAGCTGAAATTGGAGATTCTATTCTCACGGCCTTCTCAATGGAGAATCATCACCCTTCCACTCTTTTATCAATGGATTCAAGCGCTTCTTCTCATGATGAATTCGATTTGGAAATGAATAGGCAAACTGTTCTTTCTCGTCCGCCTGATATCAATTTGCCCCTCTCTGCTGAGCGTAGCCCTCCCCCGCAGCCATGGAACTCTGACCACTGTGATATTTTGGATGTTGGGCTCGGTTCACAAGCTTATGAGACTGAGATCTATCTCAGTGTTCCTAAGACAGGACGAAAATGTGCCAAGCGGGTAGATGGTATATGGGGTGCTTGGTTTTTCTTTAGTTTTTACTTTAAGCCTGCTTTGAATGACAAATCAAAGACCAAGATAATTCGTGATAGCAATGGTGTTTCTGGATTTGATAAATCAGATCTCAAGTTGGATGTTTTTATGGTTCAGCACGACATGGAGAACTTGTACATGTGGGTTTTCAAGGAGAGACCAGCGAATGCATTGGGTAAGATGCAGCTTAGAAGCTACATGAATGGGCATTCTCGCCAAGGGGAGCGTCCGTTTCCGTTTTGTGCTGATAAGGGATTTGTCCGTTCACACAGGATGCAACGGAAGCATTACAGAGGACTGTCAAACCCCCAGTGTGTGCATGGTATTGAAGTTGTTCCATCTCCAAATCTTAAGGCTGTTAATGAGAAAGAACGGAAAAAGTGGATGCAGCTTACTGGAAGGGATTTAAATTTTACAATACCACCTGAAGCTAGTGATTTTAGTTCATGGAGAAACCTTCCAAACACTGATTTTGAGCTAGAGAGGCCTCCTCCATTAAAGAGTGTATCAAATTCTCACTCAAAGAAGCTGCGTAATGGGTCTGGGCTCAATTTGTCTACTCAAGCATCTAGCCATAGCTATGGTGACGGGATGGACTTATCACTTGTCAGCAGAAAAAGGAGGAAAGACTTTTTCCCGCCCGAAAATGATGATTGCTATTTGCTTGCCATTCCTCCGTCTGACCAAATTCCAGACATGGAAATTCATCCCAGTGAGCCACACTGGTTAAATGACTTCAGTGGGGTAATGAAAAATGTCTGTGGGCCTGTTACTGCTGCAAAAGCAATCTATGAGGATGAAGCAGGTTACTTAATCATTATCAGCTTGCCTTTTGTTGATCTTCAGAGGGTCAAGGTCTCTTGGAGGAATACTATCACTCATGGTATCATAAAGGTATCTTGTGTGAGCACATCCGGCATGCCTTTCATCAAGAGACATGATAGGACTTTCAAACTGACAGATCCTGCTTCTGAGCATTGCCCTCCTGGGGAGTTTGTTAGAGAAATTCCACTGTCAACACGAATTCCTGAAGATGCTAACATAGAAGCATATCATGATGGTCCGGGTTCTGTGCTTGAGATTATAGTGCCTAAACTGCGGGTATTGCCTGAAGAACACGAAATCCGTGTTTGCCTCCGCCCTAAGCTTGTAGGGAATGATCTCTTGTTGACATGAAGTAGCATTTATGGAGGATCATAAGGGTAGTTACCATGGTTGGTGCTTCATTGTTTTACTGACTTTGTACCATACAGTGTAATCTATGAAACAAAATGTGTTTTGCAAATTTTACTCGCTCATTGCTATGGTTTTTTCCCCATGATTTTGGTTAGCATTTGAGTGTAACTATAATTGATTTTCAGACTTATGTTTGATTATAGTCATTAATATAAAGATAGTATACTTTTTGGTTATTTAGCTCTTCAGTTCCTTTCATTGTGTTTGTAATAGCAATATTTCTCTCGATGCTCTTGTTGCAGCTCATGGAATTTAATTAGGGGTTAATGTCTTGACTTATGCAATTGTTTGCACTCACCACAATCTCTGCCATAAGTAGAATTCTTTTGTAAAAACCATGTCGGCCAACAGATAAATGCACTTTCCTCTTCTCTTTCTCTCGTATACGAAGAATTTTGGTTGCATTTTCCAACTGAACCTTTAGGACACTGTCACGAGAAAATTCTTCTGAGGAAAAAAAAAGTAAATGTCACTGTTTTGTTAGTTTGATTCATTGAACAAGCCTTTTAGTTTAGCCATGGAATATGAAAATGAAGAAGTCGACCCAAACCCAAAGCAGAAGACGACATTGACAAGACTTTGGTCAAATGATTCCAAACACACTGATTCTGCGAGGAATGAATGCTACCCAACGTGGAAGGCAAACACATTTTTGAAACCAAATAAAGTGGTGATACCTAACAAACTTTTTACATCTAAAAGAAAGATCTAAATGATAATTTGGGTGAAAAGAGGTACCAATAAGCTATCGTGAGGACTAAGTGAAGAATTAAGGGGGGCCCTCTCTTTTGCATCGTTAAGACAGTGGGTTGGCGAAACTCTGTGGGTTAAAACCAAGGACCATGGTCTAGAATGACACGTTTCCCCTTGGTAACCTACAATGTCCAACGTCTAGCAAAATAGTTGTCACTTTGTCCTTTCGACTAAACTATTACTGTAGCTTGATTGGATTTATCTATTTATCTTCAATTAAAAGGGAACAAAAACCAATTCTATGGCTCAACAGGTTCTTTTGTGTGGAATTTTCTTTGTCGGTTACAGATAGATTTTTGTCTGCTTTGCTTCTCCTTTTTCCTCTATCAGATTAAAAAGAAAAAAAAAATCTCAGGAAGTGAGGAGGGAAAGCTGTTAGAAAGGTGGATCGTTATATTTTTCTTTTTAATTTTAAACAGAAAAAACGTCTCATTTATGAAGGTTGAGAAAAGAAACCAAATTGAGTTGAATTTAGAAAGGAAGAACTTTTTGGTTTGGAGAGCAGATTGTAGTATAAAAATCCTGAGTTATCTTCTTCTAAGCTTGTGGAGAAGTTGAAGATGATGATGATGATGCGTCCAAACTCCAAAAGCCAATCCATCTCTCAGCTTAGATTTTCGACCTTCCGCATTTTATAATAAGAACATCACTCTCTTTTTTTTCGGTTAATGGTTTCATGGCGATGGGGATTTGGACCTCACCTCCTTTTTCTTTTTATAACGAGTAAATTTGGTTTTTCATTAAGAGCAGCCACCAGCATCTCATTTGGGTCAAATTTTGACCCAGAGTCCAAACCCATCCAACCCATCCCATTTACGACTGCTATTACCCCCACGAAAAGCGAAAAAAAATTAAAAAATCTAAAAATCGATTAAAAATTATAGTATTTGATTCTATTCAAGTTAATTTTTTTATTCTATTGAAATCAAATTTAAATATTAAATATATATTATATTTGAATTAATTTATATATATTTAAAAAAAAAATTTAAATAATTTTATATTAAAATAATATATAAAAATTAAAAATTAATAAACTAAATTTAACATAAATTTTAATTTAATTTGAATCAAATAAAAATTTAATTCAAATTTAAATCAAATTTTAAATTTTTATAATATTATATAATATTTAAAAAATCAATCTAAATTTATTTCGAACAGAATTATTATCACCCTTAACAACCACTAAATTCTTTGAAAAAATGAAAAAAAAAAAAAAAGACAAATATTATCCAACCAAAGGGACCACGAACCCTTTAGTGCCTTCGGACCACCACCTGCCTCCAGTATCCTATGACTAGTTGAAGTTGATAAGGAAAAGATACTATCAATCACATAGGAAAATCGAAAAAGGTTTTGCAAACACAACTTTATCTGATCCTGAATTATCAAAAAGCAATGATTTTACAAGTTCCCTTCATGTATTTTTTGCTCCTGATTATTTAAAAATGTTTTTGTTACCTTAAAACGAAAAAAAGGATCCAAAGCAATTGACGTCAAAATTAAAACCAAGCAAGAAAATAGTTGCGCAATGAAAATCTTTATGAAAGAGCCGGAACCTGGCAATAACACCCCCAATTATAAATTTCTGTTTCCAAGATCCAAGTATAATAGATTGCTTAAAATCTTAAAAGTGGCTTCCGACAAAATACTCAGAAGAGGTTCAAACCCAGAAAATGATTATAAATCCGATTCAAAACGAAACCAACACCAAAGACATAATTAAATCCGATTCAAAACGAATCGGACACCAAAGACATAGAGTAGAAGTAGATAAAAGAAATCAGACTACTTTCTTAGTCCACTTCCTCAATCTTTGGGCCAGCACCGCTTCCACCAGCTGGGACATCCTCATCCATGCCACCCATGTCAGCACCAGCACCCTGATACATTTTTGCAATGATGGGGTTGCAGATGCTCTCCAATTCCTTCATCTTGTCTTCAAACTCATCTGCCTCGGCAAGCTGGTTGCTGTCTAGCCATTGGATGGCCTGCTCAATTGCATCTTCAATCTTCTTCTTATCTTCTGGAGAAAGTTTGGCACCAATCTTCTCATCCCTCACTGTGTTTCTCATGTTGTAAGCATAGTTCTCCAGTGCGTTCTTTGACTCGACCTTCTTCTTGTGCTCTTCATCCTCAGACTTGTACTTTTCTGCCTCTTGAACCATCTTCTCAATTTCCTCCTTGGAAAGCCTTCCCTTGTCGTTCGTAATGGTGATTTTGTTTTTCTGCCCAGTGGTTTTGTCCTCAGCAGACACATTCAAGATACCGTTGGCATCAATATCAAAGCACACAGTGATCTGTGGAACACCCCTGGGAGCTGGTGGGATACCTGAGAGCTCGAATTTACCAAGCAAGTTGTTATCTCTGGTCCTTGTTCTCTCACCTTCATAGACCTGGATCAATACACCAGGCTGGTTGTCGGAGTAGGTAGAGAAGACCTGCTCCTTCTTGGTGGGAATGGTGGTGTTCCTTGGAATCAAAACAGTCATGACACCACCAGCAGTTTCCAAACCAAGGGACAAGGGGGTGACATCCAAGAGCAAAAGATCTTGCACCTTCTCATTACCCTCACCACTCAAGATAGCAGCTTGGACTGCAGCACCATAGGCGACAGCCTCATCAGGGTTGATGCTCTTGCAGAGCTCCTTTCCGTTGAAGAAATCCTGCAGAAGCTGCTGAACCTTGGGAATTCTAGTAGAGCCACCAACAAGCACAACATCATGGACGCTGCTCTTGTCCATCTTGGCATCCCTCAAACACTTCTCAACAGGTTCCATACACTTTCTGAATAGATCCATGTTAAGTTCCTCAAATCTGGCACGGGTAACGGTTGAGTAAAAGTCGATACCCTCATACAAGGAGTCAATCTCAATGGAGGTTTGGGCAGTGGATGAGAGGGTTCGCTTTGCCCTCTCACAAGAAGTCCTCAACCTCCTAAGAGCTCTGGGGTTACCACTAATATCCTTCTTGTTCTTTCTCTTGAACTCCTGCACAAAGTGGTTCACCATCCTGTTGTCAAAATCTTCACCTCCAAGGTGAGTGTCTCCAGCAGTGGCCTTCACTTCAAAGATACCCTCTTCAATTGTAAGAAGAGAGACATCGAAAGTACCACCACCAAGATCAAAGATCAAGACATTCTTTTCGCCGACACTACTAGCCTTCTTGTCAAGACCGTAAGCAATGGCCGCAGCCGTGGGTTCATTAATAATACGCATGACATTAAGACCAGCAATGACACCAGCATCCTTTGTTGCCTGACGCTGTGAATCATTGAAGTATGCAGGTACAGTAACCACGGCATTCTTAACTGTAGAGCCAAGGTAAGCCTCGGCAATTTCACGCATCTTCATGAGTACCATAGAAGAGATCTCCTCAGCAGCAAATTGCTTGTCCTCACCCTTGTAAGAAACAACAATCATGGGCTTGTCACCAGGCCCAGAGATGACCTTGAATGGCCACAATTTAATATCACTCTGAACAGAGGCATCACTGAATCTACGACCAATCAACCTCTTTGCATCTGTAACACCAAAACACATTAGTTCACCCAAACAAATTCAAATGATAACAAAATAAACAGGACGGTAACCACAAAACTTCAATCTACAAATTGCTAATAATTTTCAAGCCATTGATGAGATGCAATACCTAATATAACTACTTAACTTAATCAAAGCTTATCTCACAACTCCAATTAAAACAGACACATCCAAAACTGTACCAAAAAATTCGATCTTAAAATAGCGAACAGTAAAGATTATAACCTAAGTTATTTTATACTTATTATGCAAAAACAATGATCACATAAAAGTATTCTAATTTTACATACTAGAACTATATTTAATAGAACTAGATTTAAAAAAATGAAAATTGAATAAAACTTCAATGTTGAGAACAATTAACAATAAACGAATATGATTATCAACAAAACAAATAATTTAATCTGTTTAAGACTAAGAGCCATAGATCAAACAAAACTATAACTAAAACAAAAGCTAAACAAAACAGGTCTAACGAACAAGTCAAAATTCTCATTTATAGGATAGTCCACAGTATTGAATAGATTTTACCTCAAGTTTCAAAATAAAAAAGATTCAGATCTGAACAAGAATCTAAGTTCAAGCTACAGTGGTTCCTCGGTAAATCTTAGCAACCTTAGCTAATAAAGTTCAGATCTCTATTTTTCTACTTATCAAAAACCAACCTACGCATAGATCTAAACAAGACAAATCCAGATCCAATAAAAAGACAAGATCTAAACTATGCAAAAGAAAGTAAAGTCCTAATAAAATGACAAAACAGAGTCAAGGCTTACCGAAGACGGTGTTCACGGGGTTCATGGCGACCTGGTTCTTTGCTGCATCGCCGATCAAACGCTCGGTATCAGTAAAGCCAACATAAGACGGCGTCGTTCTGTTACCTTGATCGTTGGCAATGATCTCAACACGATCATGTTGCCAAACGCCAACGCAAGAATAAGTGGTTCCGAGATCGATTCCGATCGCTGGACCTTCTCCTTTACCGGCCATTACTTTCTCTTCTTTAGCAGTGCCGACGAAAAAGAAAATAAAAAAGAATGCAGAAGAAAAAAAAAACGAATAAACGAGAAAAACAGCTGCTAACAATTAGGGTTTCAAGTTGCTTAGCAAGAAGAAAATAGTCTGTTTAAATAGAGGTCTTTTTATGTTTAGTTTCCAGAATGTTCTAATCCCCGGACTTTAGGAGCCGTCCGATCTTGAAACTTATTTTCTGCGATTTGTACGGGGCTTTCTAAATAGTAGGTTCTAAATATCCAGTAATTTCGTGCCACCTGTGTACAGTGATTTGATTGGATCTAGACCGTCCGCACAGATCTAATGTTCATTGGCCGAAAAAGGTTACGTGTAAGAAAGGTACATCTCGTTAAGGCTGCTCGTTAAGGCTGTTCTCATGGGACCGTCGCCGTCCAAGAAGATTCCACGGCGAAAAAAAAAAAGAGAAAATCAAAGACTGTTTTTTTTCTCTGCTTTTACTTTTGTCTTTGTCGGGCAACACTTTGTTGTTTTTGTTCATGTGCTGAATTTATTTTGACGAAAGGGTATGGAAGTTACAAAGAAAATTGATGGATTATAATGCATAAAAAATTTACTTGAAAAAAATGAAAATAATAAGTTTTTTTTCCGGATATTTACTTGTAAATATAATTGTTTTGTTATAAATAGTGAATTTTTTATTAGCATAATGTCATGTTTGACCCCACGTCAATATATTAATTTCAAATACTACATTATCTCACGAGTTGATTTTGTATTTAAAAATTTTTAAAATACAATATAAAGACAAAATATGACATTAACCCTTTTCTATTTATGAACATAATCATACCATGTTTTTAATCAATGCAAATGTCTTTGTTGACTTAAGTGGTAAAGTTCAGAATAATGAAAAACATACTACTATTTACAATAAACTTCTAAGGCCTATTTACAAAATGGCAGATTTATTACCCTTTGTGATCCACCATATTGAATTTCTCTCAGAAGCATCCCAGAGGGTGGGAATTAATTGGGGGTAGATCCATAAACAATGATCTAGATCATCTCACGGACAAAACTGGGTCTTTACTGAAATGCCTGAGGTGTTACTAGTCAAGTCCCTAGCAGAGCTTGAAAACGAGTTGCAAATGAAAAATGAATCCCATGACCTCGAGTTGGGAAAACCACCAAATGCAGATGTCTCTACACGTTTGGGGCCTGAATAAAACGTCATGGCGGAGATTTGTAGGTCTTTCCTTCAACAAACAATGGGAGCTGCCAAGAAGACTGAGATTAATGAAGCTGAAGAGAAGCTTAAGAATAAGAGCCAAATGGTTCTCTGTATAAGCAGCCTAGGGTTCTTCATTAATAATTTGAAGAGAGAAGCCACATAAATAAAGAAATTGCGTAAATCCAGCAAGACGTATAAATTCGTATGAACTGTTATCTAAGCTTAATGCCACATGAAAAATATAACTCCCACTTCACTAGTCCATCACTTACTACTTTCTAGCTACCCATAACCTCAAGTACAGAAAGAATACCCGATCTCAGTTGCTATAGACCTATCAAGGAGGATTTCAGTGAAATTTACATAATTCTTCGAGAATTATATGTTTCCTTGAAGCTGTATTTGAAACAGCATGGACCACATGATCGACCACCTTTAACATGACACCCCCACTTTAAGTCCAAGACATTAGCTGCATGTCCAACACAATGCAGCCTCAAGTGCTGAAGCTGAACTATACGTTCAAAGCAGTTGCCTGAGGAAGTCAGTGCCCATCAATTGCTGCTAAAGCACTTAAGATCTTGTGCATGTAAAGCAAAAACAAAATAAACAGATATAAATAAATCTGAAGCAAAGCATCAGCAATAAGATGACATTTATAGCAATAATTTTTTGAAAGTTTTTAACAACATTCATTTGTCTCCATTTCTGAAACAACTCAGTCTACAAAACTATTATCTAAATGTCCATTGTAGGCAACTTTAAAACAAGTTAAAAATCCTCAATTGCCTTCATATTTTGGGTCAGCCATCACGTAATGATAAGCTATAACCAGAACGAAAATGAAGATTCCAAGGAAATTCGCAAAGAAGCCAAGGTCTTGATCGTCAATCATCTGAGACATTACAAGCAAAAGTAACAGATTAAATCAGTTTCCGAACATAAAAATTTAATCTTATTTCATGGCCAAATCAGGCTGCGAAAAAAAGACCATTAATGACATTTGAGGCAATGTGAATTCTAATTGACTCTGTACTCTTCTCTGTATCCTTATTCCTTAACCTAAAGTTTATTTTATCCAAACAGAAACCAAAAAGGCATATCAGAACACAGCAAACGCATATCAGAACACAGCAAACGGCCAAATCAGAACATGAAGCCCCCAACGATTCACTTACAATCCAAGTCATGAGTTAAAATACACGAAACCCAAACTGCCAAACACTCGAATTAAACACATTGTAATTCATTATTCCGATCAAAACTTAAAATACGAAAATAAAATCTCTTATGAGGCAATTATGGATCATTCAAGGACCATTAGGGGAAAAGAGATTGAATCTTTCTTGAACTACAAGATCATGTAACCCAAAATTCAAAAGATAACAGTTAATAGTCGGTGATTGTTACATCAAATAAACGGAAATTACAATATTAATTATCTCAAAAACTTAACCTAAAAAGTGTAATAAAAAATTAAAGATATAGAAAATTGGGAAAAGGAAATTGTACTATAAAAGATCTAAAAAAAAGATTTAATTGTAAAATTTAGAACTCTTACGATGACAGCTTTGCGAGTAATGAAGACGAGTATCCCGAAGAATCCCAAAATGGTCAGAAACCAGAAAAACCCTTGAACAAGGCTGTATATAACAAGAACGTTTTTTAAGTTGGCTTATAAACGAAGTCGTTTAAAACAATGTTTTGTAAATAATAAAATTTAACTAAAAAAGGGATAAACAACGAATAGATGTGGCTGCTGGGATTCGAGCCCAGGTCTCCACGGCCACAACGTGGAATTCTTACCACTAAACTACAGCCACAAGTGGCAATTTTGCTTCCAAATGATTAAAAGAATCTTGTACTATCATTTCTAGCTTGAGATGTAATCCATTTTAAAGTCTCAATTGTCTTCGTTTTACATCCTTTTTTGTCATTACTTGACAAGCCAGCCAAGTACTGTAAGAAACCCCTCTTCTATTACCCTTGCATAGGAGAAGGCATCTTAACTTTTCTTTCAAACTAAGTTCATATTTTAGTTGGAAGAAGCTTTTAGGTTTGATTTTTTTAATGTATTCAAATGGGTTTATTTGTGTTAAATTTAAAAAGTTTATCAAAAATTATTTTTTATACTATAACAAATTTAAATTCAAACAATTAAAAAAAAATAAAAAAAATTTATCTCCTAAGTCAATATTCATTGATTAAATTAAATTTATCACGAATATGACAATTTTATTTTTTTCATGCTCAACTACTTAACAAGTAAACAAATTCTTCTCATCCGACAATGATGTTAGAATATCGTGTTTCAAAATTTAACGTGAACTCTCCATCTTTTACAAAATCATAGTAACAATTTAAAATCAACACAATTTTCGTTCTAAAAATTAAATGGTTTAATATTACAGCCTGCCAAGCTGGAAAATGTTGTCTTCTTTTTCGGTTGTGATTATTTTGACTTTGAAAATCCAACATTAACCTCGTACTTTGGAATAAAAGAAAATTATCATTTTAATTTCATCAGAATGGTATAAGATTAAAATAAGTAATAATATAATAAATGCAAATGTAATAATTTTATTCACTTGTGAAATAATAATTTTACAACTATAATAAAAAATTGTAAGGTGCAACAATGGTATGCTATTACCTTTTAATCCCTAACATCAAAAGGAATCTTCGACAAACCATCATTGCCGTTAGCATGGTCCATCAGGGTTCCCAACATTGTTATCACATCCAAAACCGGTACTCCGAGATACACCGAATCAAAATGAAAGCAACTCAACTCCTGTCTCCTGGGTACTTTCCTTGCATCAACCGTTTACTGTTCGATTTAATTTGAACCCAATAATAAGGGTTCTACTTCCAGATCGAAGTGTTTTTTTTTTTTTTTAAAATAAAAAGAATTTGTTAATTTGAGGATAAAACTTTAAACCCCTTTTTAAGGTTTTAAGAGGAGCCATGTCTGCAGGGGTTTGTGGGAAAAGGGTGGGATTTGAAGAAATATTCGGATCTTCTCCCAAGAGATTTAGGTGTTCCAGTTTTGAATCTCCGAACCCATCGTCGGATTCTGAGTCCAGACCCGATGACCCGGCTTCAACTATGTTGCAAATGTTCCCTTCTTTTGATCCTGAGGTTCATTTCTGTTCAAATGTTATTCTTTTTCGTTATTGATTTCCTATGTTTTATTTGGCTTTTGTTTAAAGATACTTGTGAAATTTTGATGTTTTGTTCCTTAAAAGGTTCATTTACTATCTTCTTTGTTTAAAACCTTTATGATGTGCTAAGCTTGTTTCATGATTCTGTGTTTAGTTAATAACAACCACTCTTAGAAATCACAACAATAAGATTGAAGATCTAAGGGAGAGTTTGAACGCTCTTTCCTCCGATCTTGAGGAAAGAAATAAACCACCACATAGCTTTGATTATGCGAGAACTGGAAATTGTACTGATATTCCTGTTCATGGGACTGCTACGTGTAAGTTGTTTGTTTAAATTGTTCTTGCTTAGTTGCTTTTGTTTTTCAGTCACTTTTCATCGTGTTAGCATGTCGTGTTTCATTTGAAACTGACGGTGGATTTTGTGCTTTCTATGTAAACCAGGTAGTCAAATGTCAGAACAGAATGTTGAAGATGTAGATAATATCAAACAAAAGTTTGATAATGGAACTACTGTTGATAGTCCTAAGTGGGTAGATTTGTTTGTGCACGAGATGATGAGTGCAACCAATATCAACGATGCTAGGGGGCGTGCTGCAAGGATTTTGGAAGCCTTTGAGGGAAGTATAACTGCCAACAAAAGAGTTGCTGAGGAGGTAATTTTGCCTCAATCTTTCTTCCAAGATGATGACCGACTTGTTTGTTGCCTCACTCCCATCATTTACATGCTGATCGATTTCTGTGGTACATGATTATGAAGCAGATGGAGTATGCTTCCTTGAAGGAACATTTGCAGAGCTTGTTAGATAAAAATCAGATTTTGAGGAAAGCTGTTGCAATTCAGCATGAACGCAATTTAGAGCAAGAGGGAAAGGAAAGAGAAGTACAACACTTGAAGCTCACACTCAGCCAGTACCTAGAACAAGTTCGAACTTTAGAGGTATTCATTTTTTTATTTTACATCCTGTTTTTTATTACTGTTTTTTTGGTATGGAATCTTTCGGTATCTGATAGTCACTTTGGGTCCTGATTAATTCGAAATCGAGCTGGGTCGAATCTTGTAAGGGGGATAAGCTCTCCCAAGTCTGTTTTCTCCATTCACAATACTCAAAACCGAGACTTTATTTAAGAGAAACCAAACTCCTTATCATTCGGATTAATAAGCGTTGATATTTTTTGTTTTTAATAACTGTTTCCAAACATACATGGTCCCCGTGCTTGTTGTGGTATTTGAAGATTCGCTTACACTGCTAGAGGGACAATTTATGGTATGCTTTATGATTTTCTATTCGTCATGCCATTTCACTACACAGGCCACCAGTAGCTCAATTCATATTGAACTTTTTTTTTTTTTTTTGTTTCTATATTTGAAACCTTCTCTGCCTAAGGTTTTAGCTGTAAGCCTCTAATTGTAGTGCTTGAGGGGGAAACAAACTCTGATTATAACTGTTTTTTGGTTTTTGGATTTAGCTGAACAACTACACCTTAAGGCTCCATCTTCAGCGGGCACAAGAAAGTAGCTCTCTTCAGGGGCAATTTCCGCATGACATACACTAACGGCCTTTGTTGTGTCATTATCCATTAATTTGGTGTTCCCTAAATAGCTAATTTTCTACTATTAATGGTTCATTTAAACCAACAAGCAACATGAAGATTTATACACAAGTTGTACTAATGTGTGTAATTTGTATAATTCAAGCCAAATATCAATTTATGCACCACTTCCGGTTTGAGTCACTTGCTGGTCTTGATTTGGGAGGGAGTCTACTTAAGCGCCTTAGCTTGGCTTAACTTTTTATTCTTAGGCTCAGCCTGTGCTCGATCAGGTTCAAGCCGTTCATGGTTCCTTTAAACAAATGAGTTGCAATTGTTATGTATTGATTGTTCAAGACAATTCATTTTGCAATGGCTGCATGAACCGTACGAGACATATATCCCATTTTACATGCAAGGCTAATATATATCAACCAATCTCAGATAATAACTTTTGAAGGGCCTCGGTTGCAAGAGGAATATACAAGCAATCCTGGCCATCGGGATGCCTTCTGGTCTTAACAAGCTCATGATCTTTGAACTCAGTCAGGTGAGCATTCAGTGTAACCTGGCTACTGACAAGGAATCGTTCTCGAGAGACGGAGTACAGATTATCAATTGCCATCCCTAAAAGATAAAAAGTGAGTATATTAGGACCTAAAATGACATAAATGATACTCCAAATCCCAAACAACTACTTGCCTTCATCATCAGGATGAGACAGTTGATGTTCTGCAAGAATCCTGAAGACACTCTGAGCATTAGGTGTCAAACTCTGTAAAACTATTGCAGCTGTTTTGGCACTCTGGTTACTACTGCCATGTGCAAGAATCATAGGAAAAAAGAGACCTTCAACCTTGTATGGAGCAAATGTAGGAACATGATACCAGTACCAGTTAAATTGTGTATGAACCATCTTCTTGTCCCACACTAACATCAAAACCAAGTTGCGGTTATAAGGATCAATGACATGAAAATCTTTAATATTCTAAAATGCTAAATATCTTCATTCCTTTCAAGAAGGGAGTTATATTACAACATTTATTGGAAACCACATAAGAGATTACTAAAGACCCCCCAACCTCCCAAGAAGGATCCTTTTTTCTGATGATTAGCATGACGACAAACACATTTCCATTTACTAGGTTTGTCCTGGGTCACAAGGAGAGACCTTCAAGCCTAACACAACATCCGACATTGTTCAAGACAAGAATGAAACATTTTCACTATTTGAAAGTTATATAACAAAATAACTGCTATCACCCTATCTGATTTTTCTTTCTCATTAAAGCATACAAAATTATTGCTATGAAAAGCACACAAAACATTACCATATTCTTTGCAGCATCCAAGAAAAAACTGCAGCATTATCAGAAACATATTTGGCTAAAAAATACTTTAAAAAATAAATTTAAAGACCACATTGCAACACTATCAAGATTACCAATAACAATTGTTGGCAACACTTAAAACCGACGAGTCATGAGTGAGCTAGTTACCTATCTATTGATTGACAGTAGAAACAAGAGTTTACTTACAAAGAGGTGCATTCACATGGTCAATAGAGGCAACAACACGAATATGAGAACAAGAAGCAAGTTGTGCAAGATATTGCTGAGTTTCAGGATCTCTTAACCCAGGCCCATCAATATTGTGAACGATAATACATATGAAACTATCATTCTCCTCCATCTCTGGTCCATCCAAAAACGCTAACAGATCATCCATAGATCGAGAACTAAATGGCTGTTGAACCTTAGGCAAGTTCCCTGATGGAATCCTTCGTTTTAATTTCAATTGTTCCCATAGAATCTCAGCTAAGCCTATTATAACCTACATTAAAAAAAAAAAAAAAAAGAGCTCAAGAAACCTTTATTGAAAAAGAAAAAGCATTTTAACATTAGAAATATAACAGCTATTAAACTAAAAAAGCAGCATTGGAATGTTATGTAAAGAAAATTGCACCTGCTTTATATTAATTGATTGAAGGTAGCCATTGATTACAACAACAGAATACTCTGTCAAAGCTGTTGAAGCAAAATCTTCAATCAATGGCTTTTTTGATCCAAACCCATACATTAAAAGGCCAAAACCACATCTGGAAAAAAACTCAAAAACACAATTAAACAGTGGAACATTAGGCCAATATCAATTTCAACGTAACATCTTGGAATTGAAAAAAAAGGGACTTTAAAATACCTTAGCTCAAAAACCCATTTTGGGTATAAACTTTTGTAACTGTTTATTAAAGCTTCAATGTCTTTCTGATGCTTCGGTTCAATAGTAGCTGCAGCTGCTCTGAGTTCCTACAATGTTAAAAATAACCGATGAAAATCGAAAGCTCTAGATTAGGTTCTGGTATTTAACGGGAATTTGAAGGTAAGTTAAAGCACCTGTTCGTCGACGACGTTGATATCAGAGAGTTTACGTGCAGATTTTTTTCCAGAACTACCCAGTTCTTTTGCCAAGAAATAATTTCTTGAGAACCCGAATTCCTCTTCCTCTGGATCGTTAAAATCCATGTCTTCCGATCCGCTTTAAACTGTAAAAAATGCAAAGGTGAACTGAAATTGTTGTGAACTGTGATACCAAACTCCAAATTAGAAAAAGAACACTTAAAAACATGGGTGCCCTAGCCCCTATCGATTAGGGTCTCTTCCCGCCATCTTCATTTCGGGGCACCAGACTGGATATACAAGTCAGTACTGACCCGGAGTTGTTGGGCCTGCCCATTTTCCTCCGCATATGCTAAAAATATAAAAAAGCAAAGTGGGAAAGCAAAAATAGAAAATCTGGGAGGGAATTTGGATTTTGTGGAAACATTCCACCTAAGCAATCCGAGGAAACAACAGTTCACCAAGCCGATCGATTGGGGAATCGAGAGCCGTAGATGAGAACTGAATCGACGGTTCGAAAGCGCACAAATACACATGACGTGGATCGATACATTTCGAGCTCCAACCAATAAAATCAAAAGCCACGGATCACTAATAGTTACTGTCGATAATGTTCCAATCCAACGGCACATATACTCCTCCCTTAGGTAATCCCGAAAACACAACCCCTCAACCTCCCTATTTAAACCGCTTCCAACATCTTCTTTTTCCAAACAGCTAAAATATTTTTCAGTTTATTCTTCTTCTCTCAAGAACTCCTCAAAACAATGTCGGGCCGTGGAAAGGGAGGCAAAGGATTGGGAAAGGGAGGAGCCAAGAGGCACAGGAAGGTGCTTCGGGATAACATTCAGGGCATCACCAAGCCGGCGATTCGAAGGTTGGCACGTAGAGGTGGCGTGAAGAGAATCAGTGGTTTGATCTACGAGGAGACACGTGGTGTCCTCAAGATCTTTCTGGAAAATGTGATCCGTGATGCCGTTACCTATACGGAGCACGCTAGGCGCAAGACTGTTACCGCCATGGATGTTGTGTACGCTCTAAAGAGGCAGGGCAGGACTCTTTACGGTTTCGGTGGTTAAGTTGGCTTTAGGTTATGATTAGTTGGATTTTGTAAATCTTTGCTACAGTTTGTTGTAAGCTTTTGTTTGGCTATCTGTAGTTTGATGTTTTAGGTTTGCTTTAGTTTGTTTTAGTAAATTGTATCTTGATCTCAATCTGCAATGAAATTTGACTCAGAATTTCATTCCAAAATCCAATTGAATTTTCAATATCTGCTTTTAAATATTCGATTTCCTGGTTTCATTTTCTAGGGCACCTTTTAAATTTGGGTATTAATTTGTATTTTGGGTTTTATTGCTGTTGTGCCATTGGACTTGCACCATCTTTGTCACAACCCCAACCGCTACGGCCATCTGCAAGCCGGCCCGCGGTTGCTCTGCCCTGCTTACCGGAATTATGTAACTTGAACAACACGGACAATTCGAAGGAGGAGTTTAGGGTCTTAGCTTGCCACCATGGCCTTAGGAACGCGCTCTCAGCCTAATCGAGTCAACCAGAAGCACAAAAAAATCCCAACTCAAGCTTTTCATAATGTACCTTGTTGAACTCATGGAACGCTCTTGAAGTCATCGGGCAAGAAGGAATGGGCTTCCTTTCATTAACAGGCTTGGCAAGCGAGTGTCAGGATCGAGTTGCTGGATCTGGAGCTTTCCAGGCCTAGAGTCCATTGGGTGGAGTCTCAGGCCCACGGAGCTATGTCTGCATTGTCCACCATTCATGACGATATTTCCCACGTGGCAGAGACCGTAAGGGAGACGATGATCGCCTTGCCCTTCCACAAACAATAGCGGGGAGGGAGTGAGCAGCAGATGATAGAAAATGTGGGCCATCGATGGAGACTGGTCAATCAAAGGGTGGTAAAGATAGTACCACGTTCAGTGGCAGTCCTAATGGATCGTGGATTTGTAACGGAGCCCAGAGTACTGGGCCATTGCCACTGTGGCCCAAAGGGTTTGCATCCTGTTCTCATGGCAGTAGTGATGATATATATTCTTATCATCCTGTTTTTTGATGAATAAAAAGCCTTTGAAATAGGGACAAAACTTGAAGAATACTTGCTAATCAATTTACAATGAATGGTCAATATCAGCAATCAATATGCTTTGTACAATAATTTTAATGTCAGCGATTCTATTGTTAGATTCCATCCCATTTTGCTTCTGAATTCTGCCACTACAGCAGCCTCATCCAATTCCTGATTTAATTAAAAAAAATGCACATTAATGGCGTTACAATTTATTTAGGAAAAATGTGAATCTATGACCAATATTTGATGGAAAAATGCACATTAATCCTTCGTTTTTAACGAACCTTGCAACGGCCACTTAACTGCTGGGTGCTCAGTCATTCTACCACCTTAACTCCATCTACCAATCATCCCCAAACCAGAATACTGGGATAACTGCAATTTATTCGTTTATCCAAAAGAAGCATACCAGATGCTACATGGTGAACATCCTGCTTGTAGCAGTACAAAGAAAACAGATTAAGCAAACAGGAATGTTCTGATGTTCAACCCCAAGCATTACAGTGATCCCTGTTTACCAAGTCCCCAACTATATTCTTTGATGCCAGAGTCTGAATCTAACAGCTTCATTAACAAAAGGGAACAAGGCAGTGCTAGTTTTAGCTAGCCCTGCCTTCCAAAATCTCTCCAAATCCCTTCCCCATTCTGATACCCAATGAAAAGGGATAGCAAAGTTTAAGTAATTTTCTCCAACCCCAGCTGGTATCCTGGGCTGGTGAAATTTGCCAAATAGTTCTGTCCTTCTGACCTTATTTTTGGAAACGTTTCTTCACTATTGCATGAATAACAATAGAACAGTTCAGAAAACAGAAATCCTTATCGCAGGAATCTTACCACCAATGCTTTTTAATTATGAAAGTGGTTAAGATTTAAAACCGAATCTAAAGTTTGACACGTTGCAATTTCACTACAGGCAATAAAATGGTAATGATAATCTCATTAATATATAATGAAGGAATAAAGATTAGAAGGGTCCCGAACAAGGGAGCTTCACTCCACTAAACAGAGAGTATATGCCACTAAATGGAATCTACAACAGAGAAAAACCAAAGAGACACTGAAAAAAACTCCTTATTCTATACGCAAACAGGACAATTTGATTATAAAACCTACGACAGATCAACTTGTTTAAGCATCTGTTAAACTCCGTAGGGACCAGCCGGTGACTAGTGACTATTGGCTCAAAAGTAAAAGATTTATATTTGATAATATGATTCTATATATTTTCAGTGAATAGGATAATGCAATTTCATTAATAAAGTGAATCAGATGATTTTACCTCATTAATGAATAAATTTTTTAAAAAATATTAATTTTTGTATATTTATTTTAAAGATTGATTTTTATTCATTAATGAATGACATCATTTAATTTATTGATAGTATATAAAATCTATACATTGAGAATATATCAAATATAATCTCTTAATTAAAATCCAATATCCCATTGACAAGGACTGGCATTAACAACAGGATCACTTCATCAATCAACTCTATAAAACATAGTCTAATTTGTCCCGCATACAAACAAAGCTTCAGGTTGTGAAATTTTACATACTAGGCAGCTTTCAGTGGGACTGGTACTGGTACTGATCCTCAACAGGCAACGGTAACCATGCAACATAACGTAAACACTATAAGAACCTCGTCCGATGGAGCCTGGCAAGGCGACAATCCTCTAAACCACGCCTTCCCATTACTTATCGTTCAAACAATCTTGGTTCTCTTCACCAGCCGCTTCCTTGCCTTTCTTCTCAAACCTCTACGCCAGCCCAAAGTCGTTGCCGAAATTGTTGTACGTTAACTTGATTGATTCTCACAGGATGGTTTACAATCCCATTTTCATTACTTGTTAGTACTACTTTTATTTGATGTTCTTAAAATGAAATGTTTCTCGTGTTTTCCAGGGTGGAATTTTGCTTGGCCCGTCTGCTTTAGGCCGTAACAAAGATTTCTTGAACTTGGTTTTCCCTTCGTGGAGTACACCAATACTCGAATCCGTGGCAAGTATTGGTCTTCTCTTCTTTCTCTTCCTAGTGGGACTTGAACTTGATCTAAGCACAATAAGTCAAAGCGGTAGAAAAGCTTTTAGCATAGCCATAGCTGGGATGTCTCTCCCTTTCATTTTCGGAGCTGGACTTTCCTTCTTTCTCCGAAAAGCTGTAAATGGAGAGGATAAGGTAGGTAATGGCCAGTTCATCTTATTCCTAGGCGTGGCTCTTTCCATCACAGCTTTTCCTGTCCTCGCCCGCATTCTAGCAGAGCTCAAGCTACTAACGACGCATGTGGGCCAAACCGCCATGGCTGCAGCTGCATTCAACGACGTTGCTGCTTGGATATTGTTGGCCTCGGCCGTGGCCCTAACAGGCAACGGCTCAGGTGAAACTCACAAGAGCCCCTTAATATGCATATGGGTTCTTATTTCTGGAGTTGCTTTCGTTGCTTTTATGTTAATTCTGGTCCGGCCCATGATGAGCTTGGTTGCTCGTCAGTGCTCTGCAGAGCAAGACTATGCTATTGATGAAGCTTGTATATGTTTGACCTTGGCTGGGGTAATGTTATCCGGGTTCATGACAGACCTTATAGGAATCCATGCAATTTTTGGTGCATTTGTATTTGGACTAACAATTCCTAAGGGAGGCGCATTCGCAGCAAAATTGATAAAAAGGATCGAGGACTTCGTAGCTGGTTTGCTTCTTCCGCTTTACTTTGCGTCTAGCGGGTTAAGGACGGACGTGGCTAAAATTCAAGGCGTAGAGGCGTGGGGACTTTTGTTGCTTATTATATCGACGGCTTGCGCAGGGAAGATTCTTGGGACGTTCGTGGCGGCGATGCTGTGCATGATTCCCGTAAGAGAGTCATTGACGCTTGGCGTTTTGATGAATACCAAAGGGTTGGTGGAGCTCATTGTTCTCAACATTGGCAAAGAAAAAAAGGTAAGTAATTAGCAGGAAGCCTATAATCTTTTGCCATGAAGTTTCTCAGGTTACTAATTAGCAGGAAGCCTTGGGATTCAATGATATTGTACCTTCAACAGTTTCATCTACGGTGCCTATTTTAGTAGTATTTTTCTTTTTCATACAGATCAAATGCAGTAGAGTACCGAATTTTTTACTCTCCTATAGTGTTATGTTGCAGGTCGACATCCAAAATTTAAGATCGGTTTTTTCTATCATCTGATACAGCATTATTCATTTAAAATGTTGATCATATTGTGCTTAGACTCACATCAATTTCATGTTCTATAGAATTTCAGGTTCTGTTTGGTTAATATTTTTGTTATTTGATTTTTATTTTTTTTTCAATAGAATTTATGTTAATGTAGGCAATATGAAATCGTTTTCTAACTGATCTTTATGCCTGCCTAGTAGTGCTCTGAGCAGGACACAAGTGGCAGTTCTTTTCCTGGAATCACTTTTTGGATTTGGAATTTAGATATTCTATATGTCTCTTGTCCTCCATTTAGAATGAATAAGATTCCCGGAAAGAAATTGAAAAGCTACATAATTTGCAAAAGAACCCTCTTGTCTCAATCATAATCATATTCAAATCAATCTTCAGCTTTATTCGCTTTACACAAAGATGAGTAATTAGCTTATAATTGTCAACCAGGTTCTAAATGATGAAATGTTCGCCATTTTAGTCCTGATGGCACTTTTTACCACTTTCCTGACAACTCCAGCAGTCATGGCCATATACAAACCTTTGCGTCGTTTGGAACGAGCATTGCCCCCAGCTCAAAACTCAGAAGATGAGCTTCGAATCCTGGCATGTGTCCATGGAGCTGGCAATGTACCTTCACTCATCAACCTTATCAAGTCAATCCACACCACCAAGAAATTCCCACTGAAGCTATATGTCATGAACCTTGTAGAGCTGACTGATCGATCTTCATCTATTTTGATGGTTCAGAGGGCCCTAAAGAATGGTTTTCCCCTCGTTAATCGCCTATGTCGAGGCACCAAACATGACCAAATTGCAGCTGCCTTTGAGGCGTATGGCCAACTTGGGAGAGTCACCATCCACCACTCAACAGCAATTTCAGCGTTGTCAACAATGCATGAAGATATTTTCCATGTAGCAGAGGATAGAAGGGTAGAAATGATCATCTTACCTTTCCACAAGCAGTGGAGAGGGGAGGGCGAGGAGGCAATTGAGAATGTCGGCCATTGCTGGAGAGAGGTCAATCAAAGGGTGCTAGAAAGCGCACCGTGCTCAGTGGCAGTTCTTATAGACCGAGGATTCAATAGTTGTCCGTCAGAGCAAGCGGCAGAACCCGCCACCGAAATGCCAAAAAGAGTAGGCATTCTGTTCGTAGGAGGACCAGATGATCGTGAAGCTCTAAAGCTCAGTGGGAGAATGGCTGGACAGCAATTAGCTCATGTGACTATTGTGAGGTTCCTCCAAAGGGATGGGAACAGAAGGGAGAAGGTAAATATACAAAATTTTATCCAAAATTTTCAATTATCTACGCCTTTCTTTCTGTTCTGAGGAAATGCAATTAGCAGGAACTGGACGAGATTGCATTGGCAGAGTTTAAAAGGTGTAATGGATCTGTACAATACGAAGAGAAGGAGGTCAACAGCGTGGCAGAGGAAGTGCAGAGGATAGGAGAAAGCAGAGTGTATGAAATTCTCGTCGCTGGGATGGGGCAGCAGCTCCTATCATCTATGGAAGTAACAGGAAATAATACGGAGAGTGAAGAATTGGGAGCTATGGGAGATATTCTGTCTTCAGCATATCTAGGCAACTTTCCATCTACCCTAGTGATCCAACGACGAGAAGGAACAGATGACAATGAAGGCACCTTCTCCAACATGTTATGATCGTATATCTGTTATGGTGAAATGGGATGATAAAGTGTGGCTTGTTGATCTTTTAAGTTATTGGAATCTTTAGGTCTTGAACAGGTTCATGTCCAGCCCAGAAAGTGAACCAGAATCCAAATCTAGAACCACGAAAGTTAGGAGAATCACTAATCATGTTAATAAATAAACCTTTACGTCCTCTCAAATGGTTTCAAAATTTTCATGTTCCTTAATGATAACTCATTTAGAGATACTGTAAGATTTGCCTCGATTGCAAATGAAAATTAACCCAGTGGAGCTGGAAATAAATGTCGATATGTCTTGGGGCAGTGTCTTTTGCTTAAGCGCCCACATGCAGTGAAAGCTACAACAGCAAAGGCAAATCTTATAAGAATTAAACTTCTGGACAAGAGTTATGCCATGACAACAAGAACATGTTTTGCATCCAGGTTAATTTGCAAATTAATCTTCCATTACTTCATAGTTTTGGTCAAAACATGAAACAATTCTAAAGATTACGAGAAATAAAATAAATAAAAGGATGAAAAATTCATTAACTACAGTTGGTACAGATCCAAAGCAATTTTGAATTTTCATGTCACAAATAATGTTTCCTCACTCACGACAGTCCTATTTCCATCACTCACAACAGTCCTATACTCCTATTTCCAACCGTGCAATTAGCCCTTTCCATCCACGGTTTTACAAATATAAACTACCATCAAACACGAAACTTACCCAAACAATTACAAAGTAAAATTATTAAAGATTAAAAAAAAAAAAGGAAAAAAGGGGCAAAAGGGTTGCTAAAGATATACTAACTTCATGAAAAGCATCCCCCCTTCCACTTGGAGATCTAATTCACAAACAATTTTTCTTACCAGCTGTGCTAAGGTAGAAAAAGTTCTACCCATCCCCTGCGTGCGTCATCCCAGCAGGTATCAATTGTGTGCTAATTATTTTTTGTGGGTAAGGTACTGATAACTGTAACATCATTCAGAGTTCAACCTGGCCACACATCAGACTATTTTATTTATGTCTGGAACTCATATGAACATGATCACGAAATAGAGACTTATACAATAAGAAAATAAGAAAGTGAATATATAAGAAATTAACCTTAAAGAAAGCCTCCACCCGTCCATGTGGCATCTGACTTTCCATTGTGACCAACAGCTTTTTTGTCAGATGCACCATTATAAAAATGATCACATCCATCATCCTTGGCATCATTCCAGCCAGCCCAACCATCATTGCTATGAGAAGCAGTCACTTTTGTATTATCTTCCTTCCTATTGTCTTTTGCATCCCAGTCATCCCAAGAACTTGAGCTATAAGAATTATAATTCCCACCAGAAGAGGATTGTCCTCCAGTAGTAGAATTCCATCCTTTATTCTCCTTTTTAAACTCCTGATAATATCCATTCTTCTCGCTATCATTTCGTTGCCAGTTATTATTTTTCCAGCCATCCTTAGTGTACTCCTCAACCTTCTGTGAAGCTATTGCCATGACCCCTTTCATAATCCCCCATGTCCTCTGGCCAATCTCACTTGTCTTTGTAGTGACAACATTGACAGTTTCGTTAACCCTGGTATCATAGCCGCCTTCCTTAACCTGCAAAAAAAGGTGCGTCATGCCCTTGTCTATGTAATTTCAAATCCCCCTATCCTTATAACTAGAAATATAAGGAAAGCAAACCCATCAAGTTATAACAATAACATCAACAGTTTAGCCAAAACAAAATGCCAAAACCAAAGCAGCATGTTTTTCTCAAGGAATCAATTCCAGGTATGAGAGTTTGACTTGAATGTAAGGATAAACTCTTAGGGCCATGAAGAGCAGCCCTCAAGTCAAAAACTGATTTCCTTTGCAGAATAAGAATTAAACAGTTGCAAATTCTTAGGATTTGAAACAAACAGATAGCAAAAGGATTAATGATTCAAAGAACTCAAATTTCTAAGTTTTATTTCTAAAATAGAATTGGCCCAAACGTTCTATTCAGTATTTCATATATCTTCTGTCGAACAGTTATATAAGCCCAGCAGTCTCGTTGTTTAAAATTAATAAAGAATACTAAGACTCCAACAAGTTAAAGGGGCATCTTAACCTTAAAAATGCCTTGGAATATTCAAAAGAGCAGTAGAGCACAGAAAAGCAGAGAATTCTTAAGTAAGAAATGACAAGTCAGTGAAATGGAGTGAAATATAATTTCCCTTTAGTTTGGACGTTAGCAAAGCAATTAAGAGAGAAATGAAATGAAATTATAGGTTCATCAACTTTAACTCATTGATTGAGAGGCATATTTTAAAGTTGAAGAATTTAACTTAGGAGAGAAATTTGCACCTATAATTTCCTCCTTTTTCTCTCCTCATTTGGTTATCCAACAACAGATGGTGAAACTAGGTGTACCATGCAGAAGATTACCAACTTGACCAAAAAAAAAAAATTCTGACCTTAATGGTTTCATTATACTTACATATATTTTATTCAATAAAATATAAAGAAATTAGCTTTGCTAATGTCCAAACTAAGTGTGGAATTTGAATGTTCATCGTGTATTTTGTATAAAATCATACAAGGATATATAAACATAATTAGCTAGAAGATTCTTTATACAAAGAAAGAATTTATGTAAAGGAGCTTAACTCTAAAATGCAACTCATACATCACATTATCTATAAAATCATATAAAGATAGCATCTAAAAGAATATTAGAATGCAGACATGGACAATAAAGATTCAACAACAGTGAATATCATCATTAACCAATGTAAGATATCAAATTGCAAAACAATCAAAAATGAAATCAAAATTAAAATTCCCTAAAAATACCTTTGAGGTGAACTCCTTCGTTCCTGCTTGGACAGCATTGGCAGCAGATTCTGCTGCGGATGCAGCTACTAAAGACAGCCTCCCAATCCCCTGCACCAAACAAAAAATTAACCAATACCTAATAGTTATCACACCATAAAAAAATAAAAAAAATAAAAAAAATAAAAAAAACCATTTAAGGGGTAGTCTCTTAACCTGAGAAACAACAGAGAGCACATCCCCCTCAGAATTATTATTCCTCTGGGTAGGCATAGGGCTCGATCCAAACCCAACATATTTTCCTCCTTGTGAAGGTGGCAGCCCTTCAGGCCTCAATTCATTCTCCGCCATCTTTCTCGCAAAAAAGCTCTCCTTATTTGCCGCTGAGGCCTCCAATTGGGATCTCGTGTACATATCCTCCGTGGACCTCGACCTCACCGGAGCACCTCCCATTCCACCACCATGAATATTCCCTCCTCTAAAATCACTCGCCGATTGATTCCTCCTCATATCGCTTGAAGATCTAAACGAATCGTCATTGTCCCAACTATCCCACCCTCCATTATTCGAATAATTACTGCCTCTGCCACCACCACCGCCACCGCTCAACGGCGGCTTTCTACTACCAGCACCTCCATTGAGAGTCTCCTTTACAACGGGTGGATCCCGCCAGGGACAGCCCTCGGCTAGGGCTTGGATACGATCGCGATAAATACTGGCAGCATTGGTGTTATATTTGGTCACGATATCGGTTTCTTTAGGGATCCCGTATTGGGCCAAAAAAGAGTTGAGCTGCTCGTTACCACCCGACTCCATTTTCTTGATCTGAATCTCGGACCATGAATCCATGGTAACGGATCGGACGAATGAGATGTGGACACCTAAGCCACGGTGTTTACCGGAGCACTCTAAGCACATGAAAATACCGTAGGAAACCGAAGCCCATTGGGGATTCTTTTGGTTGCAATCGACGCAAGTTTTGTTACCTGGCTGTGATTGGAGGTCGCGTAACCGTCTCGTTGCCGCCATTTTTTAATCCGATCTGAACCGGATTCGGCAAAAAAAAAAAAAAAAAAGATCGAGGGAAAAAAAAGAGAAATTGTCAATAAAAACGATCTATACGAGAAAAAAAAATTTAAAAAAGGACAAAAATTAATGGAATGCTAAATCTCTGGGTGAAGGGGGAGGAGAGCACTGACACCATCAAAACATGCTAGCGGAAGGGTTGTACGCGATTTTGGTTTTTTTTTTTAAGCGAAATTGCGGTTTCCTGTAACAAAACACGTGTCGTTCGTGTGAAAAAAAAAAAAAAACTCAACTGGGTTGTGACTCGTCTTTGCACTTTGTAAAGCTGCCCCACGTTGGCCGATTCTTTGTACCGAAAGTGGATGGTGATTTAGAATTTATAATAAAAAAAAAATCTAATTATTTTCAGCTGACTGAGATCTTTACTGTGAAAATATTCGCATTCAAGATGAGAGAAAAAACAAAAACAAAAACAAAAAAAGGGCTTTTGGAAGGTATTGGTATTAAATCTGAGGAATTAGCAGCCCGCGCCACTAATCATGGATTTAACTAGAGCCCAAGGCTTGACATTTTTAGTCAGTGGGTCTTTCTATAAAATGTAGGCCTGCCCTTTGTAAAATGGTTTACAGAAATCAAATCAAAATTGGCATAACAAATACGAAGATGATGCTCTAAACATTTGATTTACTGGATACATAGCTCTTTACAAATGAAACCTAGTTCGTTAAGAGCCCAAGCCTGCAACCAAAATCCAAACGAAAATGAGTGAGTACCAGGAAAATCTATAATTCCCATGTTTGTTCCAACTGTGATTTGTGTGCTTAGAGTTGTAGTTTCTGACGGATTTTGCCATCAGAGGGACCAGCATAAAGCATTCCTCCATCCATATCTGAAACCAAGGATGCAATCTTTGCATGTCTCCTGCTGCCCATTTTAATATTAGCAACTATGGTGATTCTTTCTTTTAACCAAACCTCTATGATCCCACAGTTCGTGGCTGTAAATATGAAATCATTGCTCACAGCAATTCTTTGGATGTCGAATCCCGTTGAAAATGATCCCACTACTGCCTTAGAAGATCGGGAGAATACCTTAACACATGCAAATTTGCTTTAAACCGACTTAAATTACTAATTGTTGTATATATCCTCCTCATTTTTCAAAGGAATTGCGTTGCATATACATATACCCACCTTTCCTGGAAGAAAGTGGTAAAAAGTTTTTTATATTGCTTCCATGCATGAATGTTCATTCAGGCCCGGACCTTTACGGTTCCATCTGAGTGAAGAAAAAAAAAAAAGCTTTTCATTTTTACTTTACCCATTTATTGTGAAAAAAAGAAAAAAGTGCCTCCTGATCTCTTTCTCTTTCTTATCTGGTCTCTCTAGGGGAGAGATTTTTGGGGCTTACGGTCAACAAAATCTATGCAAAGCACTCTCAAAGTTTTTACGTTTAAAATAAAAGGTTCATGCTTTTCTCATTTCACATTTAAGCTACCGATCACTAAGAACTTCAAAATCTGGGTGTGCCGCTGTTTAATTTTTGTTGTCACCCCTCTTCTCGATATCCTGCTCTTCTCGATATCCTGCTCTTTTGCCAGATACGTTGGAGAAGGAAACTACTACGTTGGCCGAGAGCAACATCTTTTCGGATCTCTCCCCATCTCCAGCTGCCCATGGCTTTGACTGTGGCATTAATGTATGATCTGCACGGATGATAAACTGATCGAGTAGCAGACCAGCTTCCCAGCTTCTTTGACTAAAATCGAAACAGCTCAAAATTTTCTCCAAACTCGGGTCTCCCCGTCCAACATGATGGATTGATGGCCAGTTGGAAACTTGGACCCCTCGCTAGTTTGGAGAAAAAAGCTAACGGTATACATTGCATTAGAACAAAAAAAGGTAAATCTTCCTCTTCTAATGAGAGGGGTTATGTATCTGCGTATAGAAACACGCTTGTTGTTAGAACAATGCATCAGTGCCCGAAAATTTAAAAGTGGAAGAGGAATCTCCTCCACGCTAGAAAAAGAAAGCATCTCATCATACGTAATTCTGTCATGCCCCATTGTCAACAGGATAGGAACTTACACTTTAAATAACATTGATCTCCAACTTTACAGAATCAACATTGAGGCTTCTGTGTTTGCTAACTGTTCACAGGGAGCAGTAAGTAGCTTCATCTTGACCAGAAAGATTTCTTAGGATTTCTGCTGTCCAGAATGTTTCCAAGAATGGCCAATGCATCCTGAAATTTACGAATTCTAAGAAAACCTCTTATCATGGAAACCTCACTGTCTGAGCAGTTTGCTTTCTCCATTACCTTATTAAGAAGCTTAATTAAGGTATCCTCCATAGATAATGCCCGAAGTCCTTCAGCCAGCATATAGAATGATGAGAATTCAGGTAAAAATCCTTTCTCAATCATCTCAACTAAAAAATCAACAGCTTCTCCAATTGGTCCTCCACCATTGCAAAGGCCACGAAATACCATCTTATATGTGATGGCATCTGGAGGGTCACCATTCTCCAACATCTCTCTATAAAGCCTCATAGCTTCATCAGCTCTCTTTCGTCTAAATAGAGCTTGAATAACAGGGTTATAAGCATGTGGGGTCAAAACCATCCCTTTCATCTGAATAGTTCTAAGTAGTCTACTTGCAACATCAACTCTCCCTGCCTTACAAAGGCCCCCAATCAGGGTTCCATAGGTGACAATATCTGGTTCACAACCACATGAAGTCATGGTTTGAACAATGTCCGCTGCCTTTGTTATATCCCCAGCCCGGCAAAAGTATGTAAGCAGAGAATTGTATGTGAACTTGTCAGGTTTCAATCCTTCCATTACCATCTGGTCCATGAGCTGAGCAGCCTCCTGAACCCTCCCGCTCTTGCAGAGACCATCAATGAGCGTGTTATAGGTCACTGAATTTCTTGAAACCCCTAGAATTTCCATCTCATCAAAGATTTCCTCTGCTTCTCGGATCCTCTTGTTTTTGCAGAATCCATCAATCAAAGTATTATAAGTAACAACATTCCGTGCACAGCCACTTGACTCCATTTCTTTAAGCAGGCTTAAAGCCTCTTCTGGTTTCCCTTTATAACATAAGCTATCAATCAACATATTGTAGGTAAATTCATCAGGTTGGCACCCTTTGTTCTTCATCTCCTCAAAAAGTTCCATAGCAATGCTATGATTTCTTGTCCGGAACAGACCTTGTATCAAAGAATTAAATGTGAAAACATCGGGTAAAATTCCCTTACTCGTAAGTACACGAACAAGTTTAGTGGCTTCTTCAACTTGGTTCTCCTTACACAGGGAGCTAATCAAGGTATTATAGGTAACAGTATTTGGCGAACAATCCCTTGAAACCATTTCATTTAAAGTTTCCACTGCCTCCTCAATCATGCCAATTTTACACAATCCAGAAATCAAAGAGTTGTATGTAAATATATCCAGATCAAACCCTTCTTGAAGCATCAAATCCATGATCTCCAAAGCATGCTTAACATAACCCACCTTACACAAACCATTCACCATTGTATTGAACGTGAATTGATCCGGGTAAAACCCTTCACTCGTCATCTCTTGCATAAAAATCAAAGCTTCCTCAATCCTACCTTCCTTAAAAAACCCATGTAACAAAACATTCACAGTCACATTAGTAATCGGGCAACCAGCCTCCACCATCTGTTCTCTCATCCTCAGTGCACCATCCATATTACCTTCATCAATAAACCCTTGAATTATCGTGGTAAACGTTTTCTCATCGGGGCTTAGACCATAACTAGGCATTTCTTCCATCATTAAAATGGCAGGCCTAATTTGATGTGCTTTACACAAAGCCTTAATCAATATGTTAAAAGTAGAAACATCAGGCCTAATCCCTCTATTAATCATTCCATTATGAGCAGTTTCCACTAACTTTAACTTATTCCCATCAACCAGAACGTTCAAAAAGAAATTATAAAAATGGGTGTCGGGTTTTAACCCAAACTCACTCTCCATCAACTCAACAACGTCAAGAATTTCATCGTACAAGCCAAACTCAGCATAACTTTCAACAAGAATTAAAAAAGTACCTCTACGAAGTTCACAGCGAGAGAGCTTTATCTGTTGCAAAATATGCTTCATGGAATCAAAGGACCCAAGCTTTCCAAGCTTGGTGAGGAGTTCTTCGTAGATGGATAAGTTTGGGGTGAAATTGGGCTGCTTTGAGGCCCATTCGAATAAGCGAAGAGCTGAGGATTCGTCGTTTTGGCGGCGGATGGTGTCGAGGAGTTGAGTTGGAGTGAAATTGTGGGAGAGAGGAAATTGGGTTTGGTTTTGTTGAGTGGCTGAGAAGGAGATGGAGAAATGTGAAGTAGGTTTTTTGAAGAAAGGGAGACAAGGAGAGTAAGACCAAGGGTAGCATTTGAAACATGTAGAGGAAGACATTTTTTTCTCTTAGGAAGATAGAGCCTCAGCTCAGCACTCGGCAATGCTACGAGCGAGAAAGACGATAAATATTTGGGGTCATTTTTTCCTGGTGTGCTTGATAAAGCAATCCTAAACGGGGAAACAGATGATAGAGCAACGACGCCGTTTGCTAAGAGTAAATATCGTTTTGCGGTCTCCGGAGTCCGGCCCAAATATAAAATGCTAAACATATCCTCTTTTTTCGCCTTTTGGGTTTCTGATGGATATCCGGCCCAATAACAAGTAAGAAAATAATATATACCCTGGCTGGCTGGTTAGCCGTCCGTCCAAGTAACCAAGAATTCCTCCAATTTATGGCAAAGATAAGCATAATCCTAGAAAAAATTAGAAAATTCAAGGGAGTGGTTGCCTGTTGTTTGGAATTTCATATCCTAAGCAAACCCTCTAAACATCCATAGATTAAAATTGGGAAAAATCTAATTCTTCAAGTGCTAATCCATATATTTTGAATTTAGCGTACAATTTACTTGTTCCATATACCATCCAGGCAAATTCAGTAAAAATTTAATTTAAACTTGAATATTTGCAACTATTTTTCTTATCCCAAAATGCAATCTCTGTTATAGAAAAAGAAAACCAGAATTTTTATCTTAATGAAAGAAAATTTGAATAAGAAACCTTTATTCCAGTTTCTCAAATTAAACAGCCCATAACTCCAGCAACTCTACACTGACGTAAACACATTTTAAATCGAGCCAAGAGTTGCTTGTCATGTCTCTTCCGTTACATTAGGTAAGCTCTTGGAATCTTGAATTTTAAGAAAAAGTACGATACTCAAAAAAAATTGATATCTAAAATTTTATTTGATTTTTAAGATTTCTCATAATCAGATCTATTTGTTTGTTGATTGAGAGAATTTTGATTTATTAATTTATATATAATTATCATAATTTTCTTGATAAATTATAAATAACCTTACATTTTGTTTTAATAAAAAAATTTCAAACAACAAATAATACCTTTAACAATAAAAAAAATTAATTTTTTTAATTAATTATATCTAATTACGGTTAACTATACATTAAGTCATAATTATTTTCTTAAAATATAAAAAAATCAATTATGACATTTTTAAAAACTGAGCGCCTTTATAAATATCTTAGAAAAATCATCGAATAAAACATTTGTTCTAAAAAACCCACTTATTTACTTTTGTAAAATTTTTAAAACTTCTGTAATTAAATAAGACGTTTGTTAAAAAAAAAAAAAAAACAATCACCTTATTTTAATGAATCAAATAAAATGTTTGCTCAAAGAAACCATTTATTTGATACTTTTGTAAAAATTAAAAAAAAAAGTTTATAAAAAAAATGTCTTAATTGATATCAAACAAAATATTTGTAAAAGTAACACTTTAATTAATATCAAATAAGATATTTTTTTTAACAAATACCTTAATTGTCACCTATTAAAATTGAATTAAAAATAAAACATTAAAAAAAAAAAGCTAAAACAGCTTCCTTTTCACAAGAATTACAAATATATGATAAATTTTTTATTCAAATCAAATTTAAAAATAAAGCAATGCATTATCTAGGAAATCCTGTAAGTAATGGCAACACTTATAAGCTCAAAACTAAACAAAACAAGTCAAGTAAGAGCAATAGATGAACATTACAAGCATCATTGCTAACATCCAGTTGGCATCCAACCATTTGGCTAACTCTCAAATACAGTAAAAAGGTACTCTTGGTAATTGATCTGTAATCCTAGAAATGGCCTTATAAGCCAAGTCTTTTCGGCCACATCAATTCATAAATTCTGTCTAACAAAATCGCATTAATAAGCAAAACATGGTATTAGTTTCATCATGATTTCAATAAAAGTTTGATCTAGTAAAATGTAGAAATTGTACAATATATGTTTGCAAGAACCGTACTCGGTTCTCTCAACACATCCATCATTATGGCAAAGAATCAATGACTCGGAAGCCATGAAAGCATGCCCTTTAACACTCCAAAACAAATTGACGGGGGTCAATATTCAAAAAAACTTGAAAATGAACTAAAAGCGTCGCCTAACCCCTCACAAACAGTTACATAGTAGCTTGAAGGGATAAGACTACACAAAGGCACTCAACACATAGGTTCTATAGATAACAAAGAACATATACCCGGTTTATCTTCGAGATTAATAAAAGCCTATGGCAAAACTTGGAAATTGGCATCCTGATTATCCAAGTTTACCATTCCCTATAAACATTTCATTCAAGTAAAGACACCTGGAGGAAGCCCATTGCAAGGCCTAAAAGATCCATATTCAGCTAGCACGGCTTTTGATAACGTCAAGACCCATCTCAGTAGGATCTGTTGCTTGCAATTCCACCTGAATTCCATCCAGTTCTCTCTTGAATCTGTCTTTGGAGCTAGCGTATATCATCTTACTCCTGACCCTTGATGTATCAGGAGACCTTCACAGGACAACAACATAATGAGTACACAAGGCAACAACAAATTACCACGCAGTAAAGATAATTCAGACGACCAAGAAACTTGCAGTACCATGCAATGAAAAAAATCCTGCTCTTTTGGACATTCTCTGCCGTTAGAAAATCAAAATCATACACAGCATATCGACATTCATCAGCAGGAAGACTTTTAGTAAAATCCTCATAGCTCTCAGCTGGCTCACCCACCTTCTCCACAATAACTTGCTTCTGCTTCTCCTCAATTTTGAAAACAATGAAACGATATGTTCTTTTTGCCTTAAGCTCCAAAAACTTCAACTTGCACTCATCGTGCACAGCCATTCCTGATGCTGCATTGGCCTGAGGATGATACAATATCACATGACAACGGGTCAAATATCTGAGGCAAGCCCAATGTTTCGTTAATCAATGTTTCATTGGAGTAGGTAATACTAAACCTATTAATTTGCCTTCAAATAGGATGCACCCTGCAACATCAAGATTCATCCTAAAAAGGGATAAAAGAAGAACCAAAATGAAGTGATAATCAACAAGTCCCTTACTCTCTATCACTGTGATTTGGTCCTAACAAAGTGAAGGGTAACAAAACAGCACTTAGATACCTTACACTAGATTCTAACTTGAAATATCAGCTGCCACCTATGTTGGCAAAACATGGTGTGGCAAGTTGCAACAACATCGTCTTAGGATACAACAGCCTACAGGGTCAATTCTTACATTGCCTTGAGAACATCCTAAAACAAAATAAATAAAACAGCTTTTTGGGCAATGAAGCGTCAAATATCTTATGTTTGGATAAATAAAATAAGACTTATTTTTTTGTTTTTTGCTTTAAAAAAATAAAAGAATGCAGACAGAAATAACAACAAACAAAAGTACAAGGATCCAAATTAAAAGTGCAGACAGATTGGATCAACCTACCAATATACTAAACTAGTAAAAAATCATTGGCCAGAAAAATAGTTGAAAATAGACTAACCAAAAAACAGAAATCGAAAGGTCTTAGATTAACAGCAAATCCAGCAGAATCAACCGGCTAAAGACACTAGAATCTACGTCAGTGACAGTTCATCTAATTCCATAGAAATAAAATCGAGTTATTAAAATCCACATCATCAAACCACAAACTAAAGATTTAGAACCATAAGATCTAGAAACTCAAAATAGATAAATAAATAACAGATAAAATCAGTCGGTGCAGGAAAATTTTCCACAAATATTTCAAGCATCGCAGCTTCGATGAAGAGATCAATCAACCGCTAAAACAAAATATTAGAAAATAAAAATCAACAAAAAGTGACGATCAACTAGGATTGCTAAGAAACTACACAATAAAATCAGATAATTAATTCAAGGAGGAATTATTTTAAACCAAAAAAAAAAAGAAAAACACCAAAGATGAATCATTACCATCCTTTTCAGTTTGTTTGGAAACGAGGATATGGATCGTGATCGACGGAGAAGGAAGAGGATGAGAAAATTTAGAGAAAAAAAACGCTCTCCGATAACGAGGGTGGAAAAGGGGGTGATGTTAAAGGTCCTTTTAAGTCGGTGACCCTGCCCAGTGGAGAATTGATATCGTGATTATATTGTATATTTCTTATCGTACGGAACATTCCGTCCACTAATGGGGTGCTGCCACGTCATGTATTGATCACAGAGGGCACGTTTTTGTTTGGTTTTGTGTCGTTATCATGATTAAGCGCTGTAGATAATGGGCTGCGCTAGAGCTTTACAAATTGGCGGCTTCGCTTGACTCGGCTGAATTTACAATTTTTGCGGCTTCATGTTTATTCTTAGAAGTAAATGACACTAATATCAGAAAAAAAATCAATAAAATAGTCTTAGCAGGAATTATATCTCATTACTTCTTTTATATGCCAAAATAATCATTTGATAAAAATTAAAAATGAAAAATTTTCACCTTTAAATTTTTTTAGCATAAATATATCATGGTCACTAAGTTATGGTTATAATTTTAAAATAATTATTTAATTATTTAAATTTAAATAAAATTTTTTATTCAATCGATTATTTTTAATAATGTATTAATATAATAGTATCACGACAATAATTAAACATCAAGTGATGATGCCATATAAATTTGCATATTAACTATCAATATATCAGGTAATATATCAAGTAATGTAATAATATCACATGATACGTGATTATCGATATAATATTATTATGTTAATATATCATTTAAAATTATTGATTGAATAATTACAAAATATTTACTCAATTTTAATTTATTAAAATAAAAAAATAATTGTTAGATGATAATTTTAAAAACATCCATGTATTTTAATCACCAATTATATTTTTATCATTTTTTCTAAATAAAATGTTTATTGATAACAAAATTAGGAAATTTTTGAATTATGTATAATTTTTCTATCACAAATAACAAGGTTCAACTTTTTTTTTCAAAATTAAAATATATATATATGATAATGAAAGAGTTAACATAACAAAAAAAATTATTAGTATTAACAATGAAATTTGTAATAGACCATTTTTACTTATTACTAATGTGGAGATAAATTAAAAAAATTATAATTAACTAATACACAAAAAAAGTATAATATTTTATCTCAAACAAAGTAAAATCCATACTCCTACGTAATTGCAATATCATACAACAAATTTAATGCTTGAATACTAAAACCTAAGCTTCTATTAAAAAATAAAAAGAATTATAGTATGTATTAAAATTATATTATCTATATTATTTTTCTTTATGAATTAAATTAAAGTTTGCGTTTTGTTAGCCTAGCTGGCATGAGAATAGAGCCGTGGACTAATAATGGCAACTTTGCATCTTACAATCCCATTTCTCATTCCATCTAAAGCTTATTTGGGAAATCGTCACAAACACCTGGTTGGGGTCCACCGCTGCTCTACCTCCACTAAGAGATTCTCCCGTCTATCTCTGCGTCAATCTAACGCTACCCCTTTCTTTTGAATTTTTCGTAATTGGCAACCATGTCCGTCTCTTTTTCACGCATCCTTTCTTTCCTTATTTTCTTTTGGTCTTTTCAAAATGCAAAATTTGGTAAGTAGTATTTAATTCCAATACCATATTACCAAATTGAAAACTATATTAAATAAGTTCTAATAATAATAATAACGACGATGAAGATTATAAAAGAAAGGAAGGTACATTGTCTGAGAGGTTTTTGATCCTTCCGTCGGTTTGGTGCATGCACTAAATAGAGTTTGATCCTATTATTGAAATAATAATAATAATAATAATAATTAATCCTTGAAATCAAAGTAAGCAAAGGCTGGGGCATAACAACGGAGGGCTTAGAATTGTCAGAGTATTTTTATAAGTTTTTAGATTAAGATTGCTTCAGCAACAGACACGGAGTTCCCTTTACCAAAACAGGTTTAAGCACATGTCACATGACGTGCACATGGCAATTAAAATGTACCGTAACCAGAGGAAAGGAGACGTTAGTATTGAAAATTTGAGCAGCAAGAAATCTAATATTATTACTACCGTAGTATCAATTTATATGTTCAATTATTACGTCACTATAAGATAAAATTGATATTTAAATTTTTTATCATAAAGTGGATTCATCCACATTAAGAAAAAATTCGTTTAATTATTTTACTAATGTTCTATTAAAACATTAATTTACAATAAATCAATTGGTACGAGATCATTAAATATAGCAAATTAATTTATTTAAGATTATTATTCATTCACGTGAATTTTTTCGAATTTTATATAAATTTATCAATAACTGTCAATTAATTAAATCATATCACTGTTATATTTTTTTATATAAGATAAAAAAAGGCTTAAATACAATATGAATAAAGAATTATTTTTTACGCATCCTAAATACTTTTATAGTTTTATCTTATTTCTCACCTAACCTTAAATGCTTAACTAATTTTAACGTTGAAACACATCTTGAAAAACCAACTCCACCACCTACCAACCATGCTTTCAAACTGCAAATTCAAAATATCTTCTACACGATCTCTAGATCGTCTTCCTTCCTACCAACACCCACAACACCATCAAAAACTACTAATACTAAAGTAGATAATGCAATGAACAATTCCAAGTTCAACTTGGCCAACAAACATGGAAACTCCAATATGCGGTCAAGCTCCAGAAGCAATATCCAACTTCTCATGCCGCCTCTACGAGGTTGGTTTGCTGCGGGCGATAATTTAAATTTTGGCATTTGCTTGAGGTTGTATCTCATTACCTTAAAAAAGAGATCTGATTTATTGAAATTTGATTGATGAATTAACATCACCTAAATGTGGATTAAGGGTTTTTAATATTGTTAGTTTAACAAATTTTTAAATACAAATAAGATAAACATATTTTATCGAGAATGATAAATAAGCATACAGTGAATATTATTTTTTTTAATTAAATATAGAAAACAATATTTAAGAATATCATTGAAAATTAAAACTCAAATCGAGCAGTTAAGAATAGCGAAAGATTTCTTCATTGCAATTATATCAAAATGCTAATTTTAACATGAACATATGAAACCAAAGAACAAGTTTCTTTATTCATGCTGTAAAACTGACCAACATTACACGAACTAAATAAACAAACAAGCTACTTCAAATAGTCAAATACTAAGAGAGAATTAATTTAAAACATCATGTTGTAGCATTTTTTGGTTTCTCGCCATCTTTGGCTACATTGTCGGATGTCTCTGCCAGTGCCGAGGCTGCAGCCGGAGGAGTTGGGGCACGAATCGGGTGGGAAGGTGGCGCTTGGAGGTTGGATGGTGCAGGCTTATTAATCTTATTATCTTTAGCATTATCAGATACGGGAGCCGAGAGGTCCTCGAAGGACACAAAAACGCTTTGCGATGGCTTCCTCTGGTGGCGATTGGGTCTTTGAGACATGTTTCTTTCGACAGAGAACAAACAAAAAGAAAGAAAGACTGAAGTTTTGAATGGGAAGAAGAAGGGAGAAACAGTCGAGCTTTGATATCTCATTGTACCAACTCGATTGGTCTTTATAAAGAAGAGTTGTTGGGAAACCCTAAGATTTTAACGTACGTAAGAAAATACAACACAAAATCTTATAGCATCAATATATCTTAACATATTTTGATTTTAATATATAATTACTTACCAAAAATATCATATCGCCCACCAGCGATATAGATATGGTTTTTATTTTTTCCAAGTTAAAATTTATGATTATGAAGATGCCATATAAAGTTTCGTAATTTTTTAAACAAAATTGATGAAGTTAATTGTTCATCACTCGAATTTGTTATATTTGAAATTACGAAAATTAAAATTTTAATAGGTAAAATTATTAATTATTAATGTGTAAATAAAAATAATTGGTGACACGAGAATTCATGAACTTGAATATAATTGAAAGGAGGAAGAATATAACTAAACGAGTTTTGGTCGTGTAAGATAATGAGATTGCTTCTGCCTTTGATTATAAATATTTACAAAGAGGTAGAGATGCATGTATTCAATTCATATAATGAGCATGGCTACCTGCTCTTATCATAATGTTAGATTCTGCATTAAGATGAGCAAATCGCTCTCATATTCAGTGCACCTTACTAAATGGACCCAAAAAAAAAAAAAAAAAAAAACAAAACAAAGAAAGAAAAAATGTTAAAAAGCCTTGGAGGACAGGACACCTAGGTTTTGCTAATCTGTTTGAAAAGCATCTTTAGTTTTAATAAAAATGATTAATATTGCAAATAGTTCACGGATTATAATATAATGTTTAATGCGATATTTGAATTTAAAATTTTTTTAATATTGTACTTAAACCATATATGAATACGGTAATATATTGTACTTATGCCAAACGTAATTAATTTTCAATGATAACATATAACAAACAAACAAATTTATAAATATCATATTAATTAATAGATTAATAATTTATATATTATATTAGAGATTTTTAAAATTTAAAATATCATATTAAATATTTTACTATAATTCATAAATTATTTATTATATTCTCTCTAATAAAAACGAAATTTTAAAACACCCATCTTCATTTTGTAGTTTTTGATTAATGTTCTTCAACTCTATTTGATCCTCCCTTCAAATTCACTAACAATTGCTTAATTTACGTTATATTTTGTAGGAAAAAGATGATAGAACAACAAATAAACAAATATACAGCAAATGAGCTAGCCTGGTTCAAAGCAAGGATTAAAAAGAGTTATTTTCACTTTCCTTTGTCTCGTTTGAGAAATTAACTATTTAAACCAATTTACCTACAAAATAAAAGATAAAATATGTGAATAATCACTTAATTTTAAGTATTTTTTTTATTTGTCATTTAACTATAAAAATTTACATTTTAGTTACTAACTTGCTTTCTAATTTAAAATTTGTTCAATAATAATAAGTATTCTTTTAAGACTAATGGTTGGGTAACAAAAAATACTTAATAAAACATTCGTAATTAAAATATAAGTTTGGCAAAAAGGTAAAAAGGTATTCAAAAATTCAATAATTATTTAAAATTTTAATATTTTATTACAATAAATCAAATTTTAATTTTTTATTTTGAATTAGTTAAATCCTTAAACATATATTTTTATCAAAATTGAATCAATAAATTTATATTTTTACCTCAATTGAATCATCGATTAAAAGAAAATGAGTTATATTTGAGGGCTTAATTGATTATAATAAATAATAGGGACTTGGATAATTATTAAATTTTTTTTTATTTTTTTACCTTTTATATATTTTTGTAATTGAGTGATGAAAATAAAAATTAACTAAAAATTGAATGATTATTCATGTATTTTACCAAAGAAATCCCTTACTAAAATATCATTTCACCACATATTGATCAAAAGCCCAAAAACAAATATTGCGTTTGTCTTGTGTCCACTTGGGCAGAAAAAGCCCCCAAAAAGAATGGATAAATCTTAATTTCCTCCAGGCCCAACAAATAATAATAATAATAATAATCAGTATTAAACGTGAAACAGACCTTTAATACACAGGTGTCCAGGGCAGTTACCGCAGTAATTCCACGTGGTGGATTCTCATTGATTTATTTATCCCCAAGTTCCACCAGACATCCGTCAGCAACATTTTCAAAATTTTCAAAAATAAAATATTATTCCTAATTTCCTATTGAATCAGATTTATTTTCTCTCTCCATCTTCTTTCTTTCTGGACAGTTACCGCGAACTAAAGGTTTTTTTTTTACCTTCTGTCTGCTGCCGCCTTCCACGTTCCCTCTTCAAATTCTTCTCTCTCTCTCTCTCTTTTTTTTTTTTATTCACATAAAAAATAAAAAACCCTAGCACAAATCTTTCGTGCTTATTGTTAACCCAACCTGAATTTCTTTCTTTCTATTTTTTTTTCTACTTTCCACGAATCTCATATCCGCGAGATTTGAAATCTGGCGTTTCAACACTCGTGCATGCTTTATTCTTCGATTTTTTCCAGAACTATTTGTTATTTGGATTCGATTTCTGTAGATTTTCGTTGATTCTTGGCTTTTATAGGTGGTTTGTTCGGTTATATTTCAAATTTAAATGACATTTAAGCGGTTATTGGATTTTCTTTTTGAATAGTTTGTTAGTTGAATTAAAAATTTCTTTAGTTCGTTTTGCAGTTAGTCTTTTTTTTTTTTTTCATACTAAGAACAATGTCGGTTTAGCATTGCTTTGGGGACACGCATTCAAGCTTCAGTATATAGTGAAATTTTAGGGTTCATGTATGTTTCCACTTTTGAATGCTGTCATTATTAGAAATTTGGAAACAAATTGTTATTGAATGGCTGAAGCAGCAGTTTGTTACGGAATCTCAACTGAAAAGATTATGGAGGATGTAAATTGTACTAAGCCTGAACTGCAGGGAGACCGTGATTGTCTTCAACAGGAACCAGAATTTGAAATGGAGACATCCCCTAACAAGAAACAAGCGAAAGAAGTTTCCAATGAAGATATTCGATCAGAGGTTTTTAATCCAGTTGTTTCTCCTAAAGAAAACACGTCTAGTTTCCATGACATAAGCAGCAGAAACTAAGCTGTTTACGTGAGGTTACCACTATTTGTTCCGGGAATTCAAGCTCTGAGGAGATTCTCAATGATAGTTCTCAAATGGGAATGATAGTTCTCAAATGTGTATGATAGTGAAACGTCGTATTCAGTTGGTGGGGAATGTATGAACCTAGAAAATATTTATAGGAATGGTTCTGTTGAATGGAGTAGTCGATATTCTTGTGCTCCCAATATGGAATTGAAAATGTCTAAGAAGATTGTTCCTAGTAACTACGCTACAAATTTTAAGAAGTTGTTAGGAATTGGCATTCTTGATGGAGCCCGAGTTAAGTATATTTCTATCTCGATGGAGGTAAATTGTTTTTTTTTTTCCTATCTACATTAAGTTTTGATGGAGGTTAACTTTGTTTTCGTTAAGTATTGACTTGTTTATGAAAGTTATTACCATTTTTTTATGGTTGTTAGAGAGTACTGGATGGAATTTTTCGTAAGGGTGGATATTTGTGTGGATGCTCATTTTGTAATCTCTCCAAAGTGAGTCACTCAGCTGTTCTAATTTTTACTATTACTTGTTCTTTTAGTGCTTATGGGTATTATTTTAGCTGAATGGCTTTGTGGTGTGTGAGTAGGTGCGGAGTGCCTATGAGTTTGAGCAGCATGCTGGTGCCAAAACTAGGCATCCAAATAATCACATAAACTTGGAGAATGGGAAGTCAATATATAATATTATTCAAGAACTAAAGACTGCTCCGCTCAGCATTCTGGATGAAGTGATCAAAGACGTTGCTGGTACATCCATAAATGAGGAATCCTTTCAGGATTGGAAAGGTAAAAATTTTGTTTTAATGCTTTGATTAGGTTTATCTTGGTTGAGCATAGCATAGTCCTATCTCATCCAGTGTATTGGGTTTTTTTTTAGATTGCGAATAGGTTTATAATTCCTTCTTTAATCTATAAATGCGTAATTGATACACCACAAATTGAAAGGAAAAGAAACAAACAGATGGGAATTCAATTAAAGGACTTCTATTACACTTGAGGTTGCTACCTTTATTTGTTATGGGCGAGGTTATTTAGGGTCTCAGGCTTCCAAGTCTAGGTATGCAAATACACCACAAACCCACAAATTCACTGGCATTGTAGTTTAGAAATTAATTGGCTTTGGATTAGGTGAACAAAGGCGGGCAACTTGTAGAGCCTGATAAATAATTTGTCGTACCATGAAGTTCAATGCTATTATCCATTATGATTGATTGGCTTTACAATGTCAATTTTTTGGGCAAAAGGAAAGGATTTCGCTGACTGCTGATTTCTTTGTCCGCATAACAGTCGAATGTTTTTATCGAAGTGCCAACTTGGAAGTATGTAATTCTCAAGGGTTTGAGTGGTAGCAAAATCTACATTTAACAGTTGTAGGGTTGTTACTGGCTTACAGTACCTTCTTTCTTGTGATGAACTATCCGTTCTTTTTGTTCGGTTGTTTTACAGTTACAATCGGGTTTCGAAGGAAAGAATTCAAGCAGATCATGTTGAACCTAGTCACAATTGTGGGTGAAATGAAGAATCGATAGCATTCGCAAAAGAGTGGCAGGAAAGCTTTGAGATGGATTTGTGTCTGCATATGCATGCGGATCAGATGCATATTCTCTCACAGATTGTTGAAAATGACAGGGTTGGAAATGTTATGGAGCATAAAGGTAAAATTCCTTCTGTCCTCTCATTTTCACCTTTTCATTCAACCCAAGATCATGTCTAGGTTCAAGCCATCTTAGTCTCTGAGACTCTGAGATGGCCCTTTGTTTCCTACAGTAGAAGTGGAGAACACAATATAAATAAACACAGCTGGCATTTACTTTACCAAGCTATAAGAACTAGGAAAAAAGGTATGCTAGGTGCCCACTAGAGTTCCCTCAGGCACTTCAGTTGATTTCTATAGAGTTCAAAACCTCTTTGCCATTTGCTGAAGTGTTTGGGGGAACTCCGGTTGCCATCTGAGACAGTTAAAATTAGGATAGGGAGAACGTATCAGTCTGCATAATGGATATTAGTAATTACAGGGATGAAAAACTAGTTTTATAGTTCAATGGCATACGAACTCCCGGATGAATTCTATTACGGTTGATGCATGCTGAAATTTTAGTTAGAATCACCCTTTTTCTCCTTAAGGCGGTGGTGTTCCTACATAAGAAATTAAAGAACTTTACACCATTTTTTTTTCTTTTTTTCTTATATTTCAGTTAATGGTTCCTTTTAGCATTGTTGAATCCTTATCCTAGTGAATCGAACAGGCCTTTCAGGAGAAAAAACAGATGAACAGTTTAAAGAGGCATTTAACCCATTTGGCCAGATTGTTGAAGGTTTAGTTTAATACCCTCTTTTCCTTCCCCACATCGTCTCTTGTTCCTTTGGTCTTTAGAGTTAAGTTTCTTCACTTGCATACTTCTTCGTTTTGCTTTCAACCTGATATATTGCTTTAATGATATTGCAGCCAAAGTCGTAAGAGATAGAGCAACTGGAAGATTGGTTTTGTTGGAAGAAATGAATGCCAAGTTCTTGCATGGATGGGTTATTTTTGTAGACCCTGCCAAACCAAGGGAAATCAGACCTCCACTGGGATTTGAATCAGGGTCTTCCGGAGATGGTTTCAGAACAAACAAAAAGGTCTGATGGTGCGGGTAGTTGAGTTAAACAAAGGTGGAGCCATGGAGAGAATTATTTGAAGGCTATTTGGGATGGGGAAACCTGTCAAAATTTTTTGTACTAAACACATTCGTATTCATCATTGGGCCTGTTAAATGTGTATTGTGCCGAAGTTCAATTGATACTTTGAACCATCAAACTCGCCACAGATTTTTACTTATTGGATCTCTTTTTTTTTTTTATTTAGTACTTATTCCTTTATGCTTTCGACCACTTGAATTGGGCTTGGGTGAGCAAACAATAAAAAAGGCAACTCGGCCCAAAACCAGATAAGTTCGGGTTAATAAAACAAGTTTATTACCAATACTAACGCAATTATTAGTGAAAGAACGGCGTGGATTCCACGTGAAAAAATTTATTCCGTCGGGCCGCCACTCAACTCCGCCGCCGCCGCCCATAAACCCTCATTAAATCTCTCTCGTTTTCTTCCATTTCTTCTCTCCGTTTTCAAACCCCCTCCAAAAATTAAAAAAAAAAGCCAAAAGATTCCCTGAGCTTCACACGCTTTCGTGCAAAAATGTATTCATGTGCTCCGCATTTCGTCTCTTTGAAATTCTCTGATATGTCTTCCCATAGTAAGGTCAAACTCCATTTTCTCCTTTTCCGCTTAAAGTCTCTGTTTGGCTGCCCTGAAACAACATATTTTTTTAAGTTCCTTTTTTCATTTTTTTTTTGCAGATTATAAGCTCTATTTGTTCGTCAAAGGCGGATTTTAAAGTATTTGCGGCTGCATCAAACGTTAATGAGGCGTCCAATTATATACCAGCAGCTCCTATTCTTCTCCCTGATGGAGTGTGGAAGCAGGTCTGCCACTTGATTATTATTCGATTATTAATTCTTTTTTATTTTTGATTTTTTTCTATCTAATTTTGCGAATTTTATCCTTTTTTTTCCGGTTGCGATTTCATAGATTCCGGGGGGAGTTACCGCGGCTAAGGGATTTAAAGCTGCCGGCTTATATGGTGGATTACGCGCTAAAGGAGAAAAACCCGATCTTGCGCTTGTCACTTGCGACGTCGATGCCAATGTTGCAGGTGGAATTTTGGATGCTTATTGTATATTTAGAAACATTATTGTATATTTCATTTTTAAAAAAAACTTTAGTTTATTCTGAAAATAGTGTCGAGTTTCTGGCTATTTTATAACTTCTTTGGAATTCTATTCCCAGGAGCATTTACTACAAATGTGGTTGCAGCAGCACCGGTGGTGTACTGCAAAAATGTGCTGAATAGTACCAAAACGGTATGTCAGATTGGCTATCTTATTCATCCTTATATAGGAAGGACGATGTTCTTGTAAACTTAGTCTTGAACTAAAGAAATAATTTGATTTTGAATTGCCTTTGTGGGATTTCTTAGCTTATGCCTAGTAGATGTTCTTTTGGTATGTATGTCAGTATATCTGCCCAGTTCAGTTATATATATTTGGTTTGATTTTCCATGTTATATGGCTAATGACTAAATCATGCATCTTGTCAGGCGCGTGCTGTGTTAATAAATGCTGGTCAGGCCAATGCAGCAACGGTTTGTCAAAGTAGCATTATTTTCTATATTTCTTTGGTCTTTATCTGGAAGTCATTTGCTTATTGAAGAGTGTAGCGCATTTAAATGTGCTCCATTTTTTTGTGCGTCTTAAACATGGGAAAAGAATCAGTATTTGACTATTTTCTTATTGTGTTTCAGACATGCCAGATTAAATCAGGCTTTACATGGCTAATTGACCTTCCAATGATTTTCAGGGTGATGCTGGTTACCAGGATGTGATAGAATGCGCAAATGCCCTTGCTACAGTATGCAACTTTTAGAGCATAAAGTTCCTTGTACTCATAGAGATCTTTCTACAGGCTGAATTCTTTTTCACTCTCTTTTTTCGTTTGTATTGTTGCAGATCCTTCAAATAAGGCCTGAGGAAGTGTTGATTGAATCCACTGGTGTGATTGGTCATAGAATAAAGAAGGTGCAGATCCCTTTATCCTTCTACCTTGAACATGTGCATCCCATTTATATGCTTGCTTGTTATGCTGATCTATTAGTGAGCCATTGAAGTGAATTGCGAGTACATTCTTTTTTCCAGACTGATGTAATACAATCCATGATTCTCATTCTTAAGTGGATATTCTGTTGATAATGTGATATGCAGGAAGCACTTTTGAGTTCACTTCCAAGGCTAGTTAATTCGCTATCACCATCTATTAAGGGGTACTTCTTATACTTTTTTTTTTTTTTTGGTTTTGGAGTTGGGTGGGGTTTATTTCACATGCTTCCACACTTATGCAAAGGACTAAGCACACTTAGTCTGATCCATGAAGTTATTTATAATGGTATTTTTCCATTGTTGTTAAATTACAACTAGGACTAGAGGCCTAACACTTAGATGTGCAGGAATTAAATTGTATATCTGCAAATGATTCCATAATTGGTCTTTTGTGTGGTTGTATTTCAAATTTTGCTTAAACACCATTGGTCAAATTGTGGTTCAGGGCAGATTCTGCTGCAGTGGCAATTACCACAACTGACCTCGTTAGAAAGAGTGTTGCAATTGAATTTGAGGTAAGTAATAGTTTCAAAGGGATAACAATTTAATATGCTTTTTGCTATTATTTGGTAATTGTTTGTCAGAAATCAATATCTTTTCCAATTAAGATGATAGAATTGTCTCAACACTGTAGAACTTGAAGGCTTCTTAAGAATCAAGTCTTTTATTAATTGTATCTTATGTCATTGGATAAATAATTAATTTTCTCAGGTTGGAGGGACAAGTATAAGAGTTGGGGGAATGGCAAAAGGTTCTGGGATGATCCACCCTAATATGGCAACCATGCTTGGTGTATGTCTTTCGAGTGTTTCTAACTTTTCTATAGCATATAACTCCAATTCTATTATCAAGGTTGATGCCTCTTTCAGGTAATAACAACTGATGCCCTAGTTGAAAGTGATGTCTGGAGAAAGATGGTTCAGGTTGCCGTAAGCCGCAGTTTCAACCAAATCACTGTATGTAACTTCATTGCTTTTAACCCTCCCTGTTACTTATTTCAATTAGGTGATATCTTGGTTGAATGGACTCCTTTTCTTCCATGACATGGTCTATTTGGTCTCTGCTTTGTCTTTAGCTAGTTCGCTTATTGTTTTGCTACAGGTTGATGGAGATACCAGTACCAATGATACAGTCATTGCTTTTGCTAGTGGGTTAGCTGGATCAAATTGGATCACTTCTATGAACAGTTACGAGGCTGCACTACTTCAAACTGGTCTTGATGCAGTAAGTTTGGCTGCAATTGAGCTTTTCCTTCAACCTATCCAGTTTAAATTAGGTTTCTTATACAATGAATAAATACATAGCATCCCATCTACACATCTCGAAATTTATAGTTGATTGCATATTTGCTTTTCTTTTTCTGGCAATGTTAACACAAATATCAAAATTTATCTATATCACAAACTACTAGAGTTTGGTAAATTTTTGGGATGATAGCACTTGGGTTAGCCTTTTGATTTAAACCAGTGTTTGGAATGAATTTACTTGAAATTTTAACATATCTCTTCTCAGGTAATGCAAGGTCTTGCCAAATCAATAGCTTGGGATGGAGAAGGAGCTACGTGTTTAATTGAGGTCTGCATTCTTCAATTCTTTCTTTCCTCTCTTTTTTGACCCTAGAAAGATCTTTCTTACTGAATGAACCAAGTTGAATAGCATACATCTGCCCACTCAACTCAAGAGACCACTGATATTAAGCCACTTTAACTAACAACTTGCTCTGATATTGGGCACTAATGCATTTGAAGTTTTAGGCTGCAAAAATCTCTTGGGTGGTCTTTTTTCTTATGTAATGGAGATTTTGAATATTTAGGTGAACACTAACCTAGAGATGCAGGTCACTGTAACTGGTGCAAAAGGAGAGGCTGTAGCAGGAAAGATTGCACGCTCAGTGGCTGCTTCTTCACTTGTCAAGGCATGAACTTTTAAATAAAATCCATCTAACAGTTAATCTTAGCATTTTCTAATATAATTAATACTGTTAGGCTGCTGTATATGGGAGAGACCCGAACTGGGGACGTATAGCTGCTGCTGCTGGCTATGCAGGGATTTCTTTTGACTCAAACAACCTGCAGATACTGCTTGGAGATATTATGCTCATGGATGGCGGGCAACCACTTGAGTTCGACAGGTAAAGTTTGCTCATTGTTGCTGTCGGTTCCTTCTGACAATGCAAAAAACATAAAATGACATGCTAGAAAGAAAGCAGTCACAGGATAGATTTTGAGATTAATTGTGGAACCACATATATATCATGCACTTATCTAGTGCTTTTGATGCATCATTATTAGATAAACCTGATTAGATCTTCAGTATCCTAAGGAGAATTTACGAGTTATTTAGAGTGACCTCGTGAATTAGTCGAAAATCAAACCTGTTACTCCTAATCATAATTGCCCTATATATAATTTCAGGGTGGCAGCCAGCAACTATCTTAGTAAAGCTGGTGAGACACATGGAACGGTGGAAATTAAAATTGTTGTTGGTAAGTTACACCAAATTTGACACAAACATTGCCTTAACCTTTACCATCTGATCGTCATGGGATCTTAATGTTTTTGATTGACCTGCAACAGGTGATGGACCAGGCTATGGTAAAGCATGGGGGTGTGATTTAAGTTACGACTACGTCAAAATAAACGCAGAATATACAACATAGAAGACATTTTTACATGGAAAGTTACAATGCCCTGTTGCATAGAAGACATTGTGTGATTTTAGACTCTTGCAAAAAGGCCAACAGCAAAAACGAAGAACCTGCGTGCATAGTTATGTTGCAAACTTAATGGATTTAGAAGGCATGTTTCCTACAGGAAATATTATGTAAGTTCACAAACTGATAAATAATAAGCATAAAACTCCATTTCATTCGCCAGTCTTGTCATCAAGCACTAATAATAATATTCTATTTACAAAGCAAAAGACAGTTCAGGTTCCCACACCATTATCAAAACAACAAAGTCTTTCTTCGTCTTGGTGAACTCTCTTCTTCAACTGACTAAGAAAGTGGATCCAGAAACCTGCGCCCAATGAGCCTAGCCTGAGAGACCACTTGATAATTGCACTAAATCAAATATCCATAATAAAAAAGAGCTTATTTATCTACAAAAAGCAAGGTCCTTTCTCCATGATGAGAAAGGAGAGAGATTTACTCATGGAGCCTAAGCCACAGAGTAGTGCACCCGAGTGGGTGAATTTTTCAGAAAACTACTCCCACAATATGGGGCTGGACTGCCAACATTGAAACCATCAAGGTCACCAGCGGCGTTGACTACTCTACCCTGAACCTGCAATGGTTTATAACACCGATCAGAACTCCCACAGCCTCTGCGAAACTGTTTGTTGTCTTTACCACCACCACCACTACCACGTGAGGAGTTGTTTCCCTTCTGCCCTCTCTTTCCAATTTTCTTCTTGTCATTGTTCTTCTTCGACTTCTGCTGCTTTTTGCCCCTAACTGTGTGCGATACTGACGTTGGCGGAGGATCATACACATCAGGGGCCCATGTCACTGTCAGGTTCATCCGTGCTAATCCCCTTTTCTCACGGCCAACTTTAAGGGCAGACACTAGCTTCATGGGAGTCTGTTAAGGTTAAATGCAAGAACGAATGGATAAAAAGAGGGGTTAATGGACCTACCGAAACTTAAACAAACAAAGGCCTAACTAAAGATTCTTACAGGCAAAGAAATTGCGTGGGAGTAAGGTGACTGCACAGAATCCTCTGAGAACATTCGCCTCAATGCAGTTTCAATTTCATCATCATCTCCAGAAGGAGATACAGCAGAAGGAAATGAAGCACACTTGCCTAAAAACTTTTCACGAGGTTTGCTTTGATGTCCCTGTTCAACTAACTCTTCCACATCAGATTTATTATCACATTCATTCAAACAAGCATGAAGCAGAGCTTGCTTTATGTCACTGAGATCATAAACCTCTCCCAATATGTCCATTTCCAATACCAATGGATACAAAACCTGAACAAAATCTCATCGGATTGATCAATAAGAAGTGGAAAAAAAATCCCATTATTAGTCTTTGAAGAGAAAAAAAAAACATATAATTAAGATGAACTCAAAATTGAAACATTATGAACAAATAAAATAGGAAAGAAGAAATTGCAACAAAAATTTCTGGGATTCATTCTTTGACGAGTAACATTTCAATAAACAATTCAAGCATCCAATGGCTGTTCAGTACACGTGCGGATAGCACGTGCTAAATGGATAAGATTATACCTTTATTAAGACAGCTCCTGCAATCAATTCAAAACCTTAAAACCTCCGAAAAGAACAATCCCCAGTTCACGATCGAACAAAACCTCCGATTTTCTGAATAAACTAGATTCTTCTGATCGTACGGTAATCACATATAAAATAAAAAGAAGAATCTAGAAGAAGACGGAAAACACAGAGGAAAAAGGAGAGAGAAGAAAGAGGGAACAAAATCACTAAAAAAAATTTAATGATTGATTGAAAAATGTTAACTAAGATTACCACGCCGATCACTTTTTTCAAGATGTTTCGAACAATGGAAACATAAACCAGTATGAAAAGGAGTCAAAGAAGGGATCAACGGAGGCAAAATCGATTCGAAAGGTAACGAAGGCATGTTATCTTCTTATGCTCTTCGAAACCCTAATTTGTACGAGAAAAAACCCTAAAATTTTCTCTTATTTCTTCGATCGATCGAGATTAAGATGAAAAAACCCTAATAAAAAACATTTGGTAAGAAGCAGAGGAAGTGGATGGGAACAGCGAAGGAAAAGAAGAGAAAGAGATATACTACGCTAATAGCCTAACACAAAGAGAAAAGAATCTTGTGAGAGTCAATGGATATTGGCGGTATTTAAGACCGAATCAGGAACGTACACGTTTCAATCATTTGCACCTTTTTTTTCTCTGACTGCGATTTTTTTTTTGCTGATGTTTATCAAAGATATTAAATCAATATTTATATTTAAATAATATTAATAAAATAATGACTCAACTTCGTTCAAAGTGGGCTTACTCTCAAATAGGTTGCGCTATGGGCTCAACTAGGCCCACTGATAGTTAGTTACGAAGAAAAATTAAACACCGTTGATCTTTGTCACTTGATTTCAACCGCTTTATAAATGACGTGGCACCTACTTAAAATTAGATTTGGATTTTATCGTAGTTTTGATGTAATGTGATTATATTATTAATTAAATTTAAATATTAATTTTAATAAAATTTATTTAATATAAAAAATTTTAATTAAAGTTATAATATATTTTTTTAATTATAACTATAATAATAATTATTTTTTAAAAATTTTATTGAAATTAATTTAATCACGTATCCAAATACAACCTAAGTCATCATCCAAGGCTACAAAGTCTCCAAAGAAGTCACACAAGAAGGCCTAGTCTAGTCTTTGCTTCTTATTTATCTTGTGTAAGTAGCTTCATTTGTGTATACTGGTTGTAGAAAAATGTTGATGTCAGGTAGGAATCTATGGCCATTCTATTAATTCTCTGTTGTTCAACTCTCAGTTTGCTTCCCGTTCACTTCATGTCTTGACCTGAACTCACCTCAGAGAAATTCTGGATACGTTTTCCCTCCTCTTAAATTCTTGGTTGGAAAAGTAACATTTATTCCTATGGCTTGAACCTTCAACCATCCCATAACTGTCTTTCCACCTCAATTGTTTGTTCAACAATCTACCTCTCTTCCCCTACGTTTTTGGACGTTCTTTGGAATTGGAATCCATCACAAACCGTTGAGACAAGTTCAACGAAACATCAAAATCACGAGTCGGAAAAAAAAAAAATCTTATGACGTAATATTCACTCTTGTCTATGAATTTATTAAATCTAACAATTAGTATCATAACTAATATTAACATAAAAATATAAAATATTTTTTAAGTTTTATTAAGTACATATAATTATTATTAAAATTTTTAATTATATAATATTTTTTATTTATATCATATTTATATCATCACGTCGTTTTATATTCTATATTATCATCCTCCATCTCAATCCAACTCTTCATTTCCCATTTTATCGCCCAAACCAACGATTATAGCAAAAAATAGATAAATATTTAAACTCATAATTACTAAATCCAAAAATATTGTATTAAAAAAAGTTGAACCCATTTCCATTTTTCTATCCATTACAGCTAGAACGTTAAAGCATTATTTTTTAAAAAATAAAATAAAATAAAATCAGAAACTGAATTCACCAATTGGATTCCGATCTGAACCAAACCAACAAATCTAAGAACTGGTAAACTTGGTAACCGCCTTGGTTCCTTCAGAGACAGCGTGTTTGGCCAATTCACCAGGCAAGACCAATCTAACCGCCGTCTGGATCTCCCTCGACGTAATCGTCGGCTTCTTATTGTATCTAGCCAATCTCGAAGCCTCCTGAGCCAGTTTCTCAAAGATATCGTTGATGAAACTGTTCATAATCCCCATGGCTTTGCTTGAGATCCCAATATCAGGATGAACCTGTTTCAATACCTTGAAAATGTAAATCTTGTACGTCTCTGTGCTTTTCTTAATCTTCTTCTTTTTCTTTTCTCCGCCCTCTTTTGAGATCTTTTTCTCCGCCTTTGGCCTTTTCTCTGCCGGTGTTGCTGGGGCTTTCTCCGCCACCGGCTTTTTCTCGGCCTTTGGTGCCATTGATTATGAAGATGGGACGAAAAATTGTAGCTTTCAAGAGACGGTGAACCCAATGAGAAAGAATCGGGCAAGAGTTATTTGAGGGAGTTCGGTTGAAGAATGAGAGGCGAGATAGGATTCATTATATACAGAGGTGAGATGGAATTTGATTGGTTGATTGAGTTTCACGCGGATCGATGATGTGGCCTTGTTTGAGTCGACTCGATCTGAGGCGCTGTGCAGGGAGAGACGTGGACGGTTGAGATAATGTTATTAATCGAGGAAACCGGAAAATGACTGGGCTTTGCATTTGGAATCTGTTCTAAATCTGCAATTTGTCAATCTCCATGGCCCAATACAAAGCATTGAAATTGGGCCAGTATGCTTTGTCTTCAAAAGTCAAAACCAGAGAATAAATAAATTTATTGTCGAACCAAATACTTTGATATTTAATTCATGTATCTTTTATTTATGGTCCGTCGAGTAATAAGAACAACCCCCCCAACCCAAAAAAAAATCAACTGAAAATTATAACGATGTAAAATTTATTCATTGGCTATGATTATAACCTAGGCAATGGCTGATGAGATTGCTATAAACCCAGAGGATTAGGCTTCTCGCGTAAAGGAATGGTAATCAAATGATCACACATTCTAAAACTGAAGAACTTCATGGTATAAACGACAAAATCTAATGACAATCAAAGATACCACAAAAATCAACATAGGAATGGTCAAGAGGGGGGAGGGGAGAAAGAGAGATAACATTGGTTATAGCCAATTCAAAATAAAACTTCAAGCACCAGTAGGACACCAAAATGAGACCATGTTATTGCCAAACATCATACAAATGAACAAACTCTAATTAGCAGACTGATGCATATAGATATTCAACTCATAAACGAAAAAAAACCTGTTTCAACAAAATGAGGTCTTGTTATACAAAGAAAACAGCTTCTATTGGTATCCGAATTCCATATTTCATATGCTAAAACCATAGAAGAAACCAGATGAAACCTTTGCCCGCTCAGTAGCATGCATCATGGTATCAACCAAAAGCTTCAAGCATTAACTGAATGAGGCATTGATTGATAGCCTTCTCCTTTTGAAACCCAAAAAGCGCGAAGTAAACTTCTGATCTAGATCCTGTTTCAAAAGGGGAAAAAATGAATGATTGAACATTTATTCATTGGAAAGCTCATAGAAATAATACAACCAAGCACTCAAATGTAAGTTAAAAAATGAAGTCAAGACTAAATAACTCAAGACATTCGATTCCTGTAAAATTGTTTTATTTTCCTTATGTGTCATTTTGTGATACTTGTCTCCAATATCTAATCATCAATATTGTTTGAGGTTATAAATGTACTACAAATACAGACGTAGTTTTAAACCCAACTAAAATCCAATAAGTTGTTCTCAAACATCAAACAGACTTTCCATTCCATTTCTTAACATCCAAAAATACTGGCTTCTTTCCTTACATCTCTTGTATCTAATACAGATGATGGTTCACCAAAAATTAAAATAAGAAATCAGACAATAATTATGCTCTCGGTAGCTCAAGCTAATTCATTTTTCTGCTGAATGATGACAAACAACAAAATAAATGTTCCAATTGTTTTCTAATCATGTGAGATGACTGCTATTATTGCATATCAGACACACCTCCGTTGTGAATACGAGCATGAAAAAGGTTCAATTACCATTGCAAGTGATTCATATCATTCCATACCTGCCAACATACCACTCACTGCTGCCAGCAGCAATACCACTGCCAGCAATTTGTTATGATTACATGTATTACAAAACTAATACTTGACCAAAAGCCATATATAAGACCCTGCATCTAACATCAGTGTGTGTATATATATATATATATATTTGGTACATAATCTAACAGCGGTATTTGACATGATTGCAATCACTATATCTTCACGTTTCCAAATCAGTTTCAATTAAACACTATCATTTTCTTTTTCTACAAAAGACTTACAAACCAAGTACACACTTTAACAAAACAATAAGATTGGATGAGAGAGTTGGTTAAAACTTGCTTTTCACATGCACAAGAAGGAAAAACCAGAAGCTAAAGAACGAAATATTTCCAATTTCACAGTTAAATTTCGAACCCCAAAAAAACAGACTTCAAAACATCAAAAATAGCATCAAATTTGAGTACAAATGCGAAGATAAATGAAAGGGTATTTTACATTTATATAAACCTTGGAGAACCGGCATTAATATTCCTGTGAAGAATCCGACCCCCACCCGAATCAGCAGCTCCATCAATCAACTCCCTCAATCCCAAATTCGCAACCTTCTCGTCCTCCTCCTCATCTTCCTCCACCTCCTTCTCTTTCTCTTCCTTAACACGTGCAACAAGCGGCTTCCCCTGCAATCTCTCAAAGTAATTGCCGTAAATGTATTCAGGCGTAAATCCATTCTCTTCATCAAACAACATTATATGCCCATGCCACTCCCAAACCCGATAATCCGATCCCTTCTCTTCTTGAAAAGTGACGCAAATATGGTGGTCGTTGATGGTAACGGCTTGACCAGAGTTGGGTTTTAAAGGGTCGGTTTTTCCTGAAAGGATGATCCGGATAATTTCTTTTTCGAGCTTGGATTCCTCTTTGGCGAGTTGGGCTTTGTTGGTATCGTCGAAGTCGGAATCAGACAAATTGGCGGCGTCGACGAGGAGGTCTTCGAGGGATTGGGTGAGAAAGGGGCTGTTGTTGTTGTTGTTTGGACAGATTTGGAGTCTTCTCATCAGGGTTTGGAGTAGGAGGCTGTCGAAGTTGGTTGTGTTGGTGAAGGAGCTCATCGTGTTTTCTTTTGTCTTTTGACCGTGAAAAGAGTGGCTTAGGGTTTTAGGGAAAGAGAGAGGGTTTTGGGTTTTGTGAGGCTAATCTGAGAGGAGAGGGCGTTTCTGCAGATTTTTTAGGAATTGGTATGATTCCTAATTATGGAGGTAAAGTGGGCATACGTGGTTGGTAACTAGGATGTTAATGCGCGTGTGGTTCGGCAGAGGATTTTTATCTTTATTTTTAGATTTTTATATTATATATGTTTTTATCTTTATGCGAATAGAATATTTTAAATTTATTCTTATCTTTACTTTTATAAAAATTTAATGGATATAAGTAATTTTTATATTTATAAATTTTTTCAAAAATAAAAATAAAAATTTATCTTTTTAAATTTTATTTTATATATTTAAATAAGTTTTTTATAAATATATATTAATATATATTTTAATAAAATTTATTAATTCTAATTAACTTAAAATAATAATTTATATTATTAATAAAATTTATTTATTAAATATATAAAATTATATATGTAAATACAAGATGAATTTTATATTATACATTTTATTTCGTATCTAATAAAAATCTAAAATTATAAATATTATTATTCTTATAATATAATACTCTCTTTTTTATTTGAATAAAAAATTTAAAATTTTTATTCAATATAAATAAAATTGATATATTTGAGGGTGTTAAGAAAATATTGTAGTTTTAAAATTTTTGCTCACGGGAATAAACTTTTTTAAAAATTTAATTTCGTTGTTTCATTTAATTATTTTTAAAAATTAATTTTTAATAGATCATTAGAACCTATTGCAACTCCTTGCCATGAACTCGATCATAACCATGCCGCCCAAGAGTTCAGCTCTGGCTTTTACACATCAAATCTACATATCCCGTCCCAGCAAATTCAAAATGTTCCAACTTCTGACTTCCACCAGAACTGTCTGCTCTGAGCAATGGTCAAGCTAGGCTACCACACTGGTGGCATTCGATACAAAAACATCATGGTTCGCATTTGTTTATCGACAACCATAGCAAGTGAAAAATAAAGAAAACATGGACTGAATGAAAGGGTTGCAGAACTAGAAAGATATCCATCATAGCGGGCAATTCTGTTTAAGCAAATAACAAATAACAAATAACAATAAAACAATTCACAAAACTGTAAACTATGGTACATCAAACAGGTATTATTATACAACAAAAAAAAACAAAATCGAGGCAACAAAGGAAAAATTTTATAGCCATCATCATTACAGTGAGATTTATGCAAAATTATCGCCATCATCATTGCATAATTGTCATAATTAATAAACACCAAATAACCATTTCACCTAGAAAATGTACTATGAGGGATAAGCACACATTTACTTTGTTGTAAAACCAGTGCGTGCAGGGTGCAGTCGGCATGCATATATGGATGGAGATGCGATGAACAACTACCGCCTCAAACTTTCCACAATGTAGTCCGCATAGAGATTCCTTCAAAACAGAATGTTGAAATGAAATTAAAACTCTATTTTGAAACTGATTTAGGGAGTATAAATGCAAATGGACCGCAAGCAAAAGTTTAAAACAAGAGAATCACATGCGCCAAACAAGGGACCTGGACACTGGACAGCATGTAGATGCGTATAATAATCTTCGTTCAAACAAGGGAAATGCATTTATAGATGCATGACCATGCCAACCATAAGTAGTATGAGAAAAGAAAGTCTGATTTACGCAGCATGTACTTCTCTTGCCAGAGGCACAGGGAATTAGAGACGGGGAACTATCACTTACATGGAATGCTGGATTGCCTCATAAGCAGTAGAGGCTGGCAGAAAGTCATTAACAGCAACTTCCTTGTTCTCATTCTTTTTGTCTGAAGTATTTATTAAGGAAAAAGAAAGTTAACATGCTTCACAGAAAGGAGCAGTTTAAAATAGATATCCTTCCTAGTATCAGGAAATAGAAAGTTAACATGCAGCAACTGTTTTGCTACTAAGAATAATTAGCAAGGATACAGTCTTCAAAGAAGCGGCGAATCTCAGCCAAACGGTGGGGTGGAAGTTCCTTGATATCATTGTAGTGACGATACTCTGGATCGTCAGCACAGACAGCAATAATCTTGTCATCTTTCTCACCCTGCATTCACAAAATTGAGCGGTTTCTCTTATTCGCTTTTAAACATATATCCAAGAGTCAGGAGTATTTTAATCAGTGGCTAATGTCTACCTGATCAATCATAGGCATCAGACCTAGCGCTTTAGCCCGAAGAAAGCATCCTGGGAGAACTGGTTCCTGTATGTATTTCAATGGTAACATAAGTATTGCCTTAAAAGTAATGATTACGGCATTGGCAGGTGTACGGCCAACATAATTATTTTACCCAATGATTCACTTTTATGGGCCATGTCAATCACAGTGCCCTGGACAAACCAAAGCGATACAAGAGAGAGTTTCAAAGCATGAAATATTTTATGCAACTGCACATTAAACTCTGATATTTTCAATAACATGGGATCAAACAGCGTGCCTGCATAATAATTAGGACATCCATGGGATCATTGTCTTCACAAAGAGTACGAGGGATGAAACCATAGTTGTGAGGATACACTACTGATGAGTAAAGCACACGATCAACCTGCAAATTTATGCACCTTTCATCAGCGAACGATTAGCAGTATATAAGGTGTTGCAAGTACATTTGGGTAGTAAATAGCAATTACCTTGATCAGACCAGTTTTCTTGTCAAGTTCATATTTCACCTTGCTCCCTTTCCCAATTTCAATCACCTACAAATATATATTAACCAGATCATCATTTAACAATAATCAAGTAAGAACTCTCAAGTACTTTACTATCTTTCAACTTTTTAAGGGAATTGCATAAATGTTAATTCTTAATTCGTTTTCTCAAATCAATATCGATCACAATAACTGAGAAATATGACCATTTGAAAATATCTAAAAGGCCAAATGTATATAAGAAATGTGTTAGACAATCAAATGAGTATATTTTGTAGGAATTTATGAAGCATTTCATCTCATGCCAGACATGCTATTCAAAATGTAATGCTAATAATTGGGAAGAAGGTAACGTTTAGTATACTTACGCAGTTGAAAACCACTGGAGCTCCAGGTCCTATAACAGAAATTTTAAATAGTAAAAAAGTAGAAAGTTATTAGATTATGGGAACAACCCAAAAGAAACTATACACAGCATAAGCTGACATTGCATACCGATCTCAAGATCATGCCACGGGTGAGCAGCAACGGACCTCCTGGCCATTGATGAAAGAATCCTTTCATTCAAAGGAGGATGTGAAAAGAAGTAAGAGTCAGAGGACTTGGTTGGAGTCTCAATTGGAGGAGCCATCACTGTAAGTTACAAAAAATTGAATCAATAACTACTTCACAAGCAGTTGAATCAAATTTACTGCAATAAAAGTTCCATAAAAAATTCCCAAGTTAGAAGCAATAAGAATAAACAATGATCGTAAAAATTTCATTGTATCGGTTACAAATTTTAATTTCCCTTTCTTTTATCGAGCATGTTGCTTAACCAATCAAATGCTTGTAAAATCAAGCAACCAAAAGAAAACCCTCACCACAAATAGGCTAAAAGTCGTTTCACTTTCACAAAACTTATCATGATTTGCATTCTATACGGAGTTTTTCTGCTTGGAATTAGCAGAAGAGTTTCATCCTATGTAACATAAACAAACAGTTGAAGGTAAAACTCTCAACAATATAAAAGAAAATGAAAAAAAAAAAAAAACAACTGAAAAACTCAGCTTATTAGAAATTTTCTTACTCTCTGTTTGGTAGAGCAAGCAGAGAATTGATTTTTTTAAAAACCAAAATGATTTCCTATCAAAGTCCCTCGCACAGCTATTCCAGAGTCGATTTTTTATAAAAATATTTTGAACGAAACAAAATTTATGAGTATAGCTTAGCAAACACAGATCTACAAAACTATTACCACTTAAATCAACAGAAAATACTAAAAGGAGAAAATAAAGAACCAAAACCACCAAAAATGATAAAAATTTATTTGAGCTCAAGATCAATGCCAGATGATTTTCACCAACAAAACAAGTGAAAAAAAAAGAAAGGCAAAAAAAAAAAACAACTAAACTCGGACAAATTTAAGGCAAAAAACCCAAAAAATAAGGAAAAACGTATCAAGGATTCCATACAACAGCTTATATACAAACTACAACAAGCAGAAGTAATCAGATCCAAAAACAGAACAGAAACAGAGCAGAAAAAACGAAAAAATCAAAGATCTAAACGTTGAGAAAGGGATTTAAAACGCACCTGCAACGGTTTCCAGTTCTTACAAAACGAAGCTTTCAGAGAAGCTAAAGGAAAAAACGCACAGATCTCAAAAACAAAGAGAAAAAAAAAGAGAATATGTAAAAGAGAGAAGGAGAAGAGTAACGAGCAGAAATAATAAAATCGTGTACGACGCTTAAGTCGAGAGGAAACAAAGAAAGCTGTACGCGTTCCCGCTCACTTTCCTCGTCACCATTTAAAGGCCACCCGCGACGCCGAAGAAAGAAAAAATTAAGTGTAAATTAAATTAAATATATTTTTATTTAGAAAAAGGAACAAAAGAAAATTCCTTACGTTTCAATGCGGGTGAGAAATAAAAATGGGAATCGCGGGTATTCTGTTGAAGCGAATCAATCGTGGTTCCTCGTTGTAATATCGGAGACTACGCGTCGTCTGATGATTGGTGGTTGAGGGAGATGGAGGATGGGACCCACTGGGGCATAGATGGAGCTCCAGACGGTCGTGGGGTGCTGTTTGGGATTTGGGCCCTCGCTCGCCTGTGATGGAGGGTGAGGTGTCCGTGTTACGGCTTCCTTTATTCTCCAAAATGGTTGGGTTTGCTGTTTTGAATATGATAAAATACTACTATAAATGTAGCGTGTGGTGGCCACCTGTCCTCTGTTGTGGGACCATTTTTACTGCAATCACAATTTTAATTTTAATTTTTTAAGTTAGCAAAAAAGACAAATTTAACATTCATTACATCTAACAATTTAATAAACACCTTATATCAATTTAACATTATAAAATTTTAAAAATATAATTTATTATTCAAGTAATTATTAATTCAAGTAATCATATCCACACATTAAATATTAAAATATTTTTTTATTTTATTCATATTTTTGTGAGGTGGAAAAGGTGACTTGGAGCAAGCAAAGCAAGCCTCAATGAATGAAGAACGTGAAGAAAGTTTCAATCTTATCGTGCTAATAAGTGTTGGAGCATTGTAGGAAGGCTTGTCCCTTAATCAAAGGCTGGCTAGCGCATGTGGGTCGACTTCCCTTAAGAACCAGTCCTCTCACATTCTATACAGTCTCGGCTGGATGTACACCATTCCAAAACAAAAAAAAAAGTTGAGCTGACTTCTGTTACTTATCTTTATTGACGTAGGCAACGGACAATGGTCGAATCAGTTGATGCAAAACAAAAGAAAAATGTGACCATGTCAATTAGTGGGAGTCTTTCATTCTTCAAGCCCACCAACCAATTCGGCTGTGATTTCTTCAATTCCTCATTTTTTGAGTTTTTTTTTTTTTTTCTAACTTAACCTGCATTTGTCTTATGTTCCCATTGGGACCAAACTTGTGCTTTTGTTAACCCAAATATTATATTAAATATTTTACTTTTGTGACGTTAACCCAAAGAATAATAAAAGAGTAAAAGTATCAAATAAATATATGGTTACAATTTTTCCAAATAATAAAATTTGAAACTTTAAATTCACTTGATTGAGCTACGCCTGGAACTTTATCAGTGGCGGTCTTTTTTCAAAGATAAAGCAAGTAGAAAGTTTATTCTCAGTGGCTGACGGACCGCCCTGTTTAATCTTTACCAGGTATCACCTGGATTCGGTCACCATTTTCAGCTGAACTTTCAATATTTGAAGCTTCAATTCCTTCCTTTCATTGAAGTAGCTAGCTTTCCAATTTGTCAACTTTGGGTAGCGTTCATTCCCCTTTTGGGAATGAGCACAAATGCCTTACGGTATTTATCCAAAGAATTTGGAAGCTCATTCGCGGAGCAAAGAAATTTTTAGGATTTAATTTGAAGTTTTATTTTTTGGAGCACTATAATTTACTTTCAAGCTCTACATTTAACCCTCAGATTCCATTCTTCCACAGCTGGCCAGTTCACCCCCTTTGCATTTTGTCATCTATATAGAGTGCGTAAGATCCTTTATTTGAAAATGAACACATGCTTTCGACTTTGCTGCAGCCCAAACTTGACCAGATTCACGTAAACACGTGCTTAGAAAGTCTTTAACAGAGAATGACATTTACGTATCGTCAAGACTCAAGAAACTTTGATCGTGACCTTAAGGTTTCGATTGGGCAAGCACGAACCATAGGTGCAGTAACTCTGGCTTTCCTTTCAATATCTCCATTCGTAAAATTTTTTAATTCTACGTTGTTCGTCAGGGTCTTGTTAGTAAATTTGGTTTGAAATTCTTTGTGTATGAGTCAGTCTTGCTTTCCTCTTTAAAATTGTAAATATGATGTGATTTTGTCATTTTATATTTCTCAATAACAATGCCCGCCGAAAAACGCCATTGAAACATTAGAACCTGTCTCCGCTGACCACCTGCCACGATTTGGCCATCTATGTTCCTTCATTGACCAAGTCTTGGGACTTTGAAATTTGTTGGTACTCATGAAAAGAACAAAATAAATTTTGTTTTCGATTGAAACTAACTTTTGGCAGCCCCTCCGGTGATGCTATCGAGCAATTTTGGTCAATTTTCGAATATCATTTGTCCTGTATTTTTAAATTTTAATCTTATGGCTACAACTTTGATTTTCATTATTGAATTATTAATTTTATAATCATCATTATTGTTTTTAAATCTTTTCACCACCAATCTCACCGTTATTCTAAAACACGTTTTAAACAAAAATTTCCATCCTTTTACCACTTCTTTATTAGAGAAATTATCCCTTGCTACTAAGCCACATTCTGTCTCACATCCAATTGAATTAGAGTCCATTTAGCTCTATTAGGCCAAAAGTTCGGGTTGGGCCAAGTAACAGCTTATTCTGGTAAGTTTGCTTTAGTTACTCATAAAAAAAAAAAGCCCAACATTAATCTATGGAGCGAATCTAGTAAAATATATGTAGGCCGGTGGATTAGACATTCTAGATATTGATATGCCTTCCCATTTATTTATTTATATTTACTATACAACTAATATATTCTTCAGTTAACTCCGACGCAGGTATAATATTTATTATCTACTAAAATATTGTTATTATGCTTTTCTTTTTCATTGATTTTATTTTTATTACTAATTTCTAAGCACTAACATAAGTTAGTGGAGAAGTACTTGTTTGTTTTTTTTTAAACTTAATATACGTAACCATGTTAATTAATACTATAAAAATGATTTAAGTCTTTATCATGCACTACTTAATTGTCATTTCTGTATTTTTAAGTTAGGTGCCAAACTTTGAAGAAACATTTAGAAATTAGCAACATGATTAATTATTTTTTAATAGTTGAAGTTCAATTTTAATTATTAAATTAAAATTTTAATATTTTATTAATAAATTATACTATTATTAATAATATGATTAATTATTCTCATAATTTTTTATTCACAAGATTTAAGGAATGAAAGAAGGATTAGCTTCATTCATTTGAAATAAATTTTTTTTTCCTTCTTTATGCATTTTGCAAGCGAAAGGCAATTATTCTCGTAATCAAATAATTACTTTGGGGGAAAATGTCAAGCCTTCAAATAAAAGATCGTGTTATGCTTACAATTCTTACTCTTAAATTGACGTGAATTTTCAAAAACTTTTTTTTTTTTAAATTCGTTTTCTTCAATTTTTTTTTTAAATTTAAATGATTACGTATTATCTGATCAAGTGCATTCTTTGCCTGTTGCTTCCTCGCTTTTAGATACCCAAATCCAACGCTTCTATCTGCGGCTAAACGTTGTCGCTTAGCTAGCAGCTTAGGGAGGCCCAGTCTTTTTCTTCAATCAGTTATTTTCCGTACGTTGACGAGTTAAAGAAAATCCGTCCGTTAGATCCATCCATATGTCAACACCATATATTAATCCAACGGTTGGGAGCCAATCCAAAAACATAGATTTATAGTTTAAAAAAACCCACTCTTTTCAACGGCCGACCGGTGGTAACGTACCAGACGCTCTCCCTCCTCATTTCTCTCATTGCCTTTTCTCAGATCTCACTCTTCTTTTTTCTTGATCCGGTATTGTATCCTTTCAATTCACCAAATAAAATTAAAAAACATTTATTTTTATCAATTTTTTTTTCATTGATTATTAACGTCGAAGCCTTTTTTTGCGTCTAGGGTTTATTTGTTTTCTCCCTTTTTTTGGCTTGTTTCGATAAATTTCTTCTATTACCATGGCTGCTCCACCTGCAAGAGCTCGAGCCGATTACGACTACCTCATAAAGCTCCTTTTGATCGGCGACAGCGGTAACTATTTCTTTTCTCTTTATATATAAATATACATCTTAATTTGAAATTCGATCTACTCGTTAATCTACATTGCTTTTGCAAAATGTTAGGGTTCTTTAAAGGGATTTGACTTTCCTTTTTTTATTTTCTAAATATAGAAAACCTAGATGTGAGACCGTGATGCGCATTTCAATATCATTATCTTAGATTAAGCTTCATTTTAGGTTTACGGATTATCTTAACACGGAAATTTCATTTTATTGCGTTATCGTGGTTGATTCGAAATGTTTGCTTTTATGGTGAATCTATGCTACTGGCATTTTTCGTCTGAATATATTTGATAATGTATTCTGCCTCAATATAGCTCATTGCCATGGGAATATTCTATGTTTCAGTTTGTGTTACTGATGATGAATATCGTACATATACATTTGCATGAGGGAGCTGTTTCTTAATTCATGCCATCGGCTGCTATAAATAGTTGTAGTTGCTTGTAATTAGGGATTAATAGTTGATATTGCAGTTATTTTAAAGGAGTTTTTCTTGATATTTTGCACATTCTTTTGAATTAGAGCTATGAATAACTCTGTTTGCTTGTGTAATTGTGTGGGCAGGTGTGGGTAAGAGTTGCCTCCTTTTGCGTTTCTCAGATGGCTCATTTACTACAAGTTTCATCACGACCATTGGGTAGGTTTTTTTAAATCGCAGTAAAGTGGTCTTATTATTATAATTATTATTTCTACAAGGGGCACGTGGTTTAATAGGGTTGTGTTTGATTTGGCAGAATTGACTTTAAGATAAGGACCATAGAGCTTGATGGAAAAAGGATCAAACTGCAAATTTGGGATACTGCTGGGCAAGAGCGGTTTCGAACAATTACAACCGGTTAGTTTTTGCGTTTTGAAGGTGTCACTGACTAGAAATGAATTGTCTAATTGGAATAATAACTTATTTGATTTGATGAAATAATTTGATAGCATGACTTGGGCATTGTTTTACTTGAGCCTGTTAATTGCCAGTGTTGTTATGTGACTTACCATTTGTTCTCACTCTAAAGTTGTCAAATTTAATAACAGGTTTGGTTCAAGGTTGCCATTCTCTTTGTTTTCTTAGTCTGCTAGGAATTTAGGAGCTTTTATGCTTCAATGGTTCGTCTCTCTCATGCATTCCAACCCACCAGCTGTTATACTTTTGAATTGTATGGCGGGACTTGGAAATAGAACTACAAAGAACAGATGCTTAGGATTGAAATTCTCTCAGTTCTCTAGATGCTTAGCCTTTCATATTTTCTGGATTCTTGATACTTGGTGCTTAGAGTGAAGGTGTTTGCTATTAGTATTATCTCTGTGGGTGATTGAAAAATTTACCTTTTCATAGTCTTTTCTTTCTTCCACCCCCAAACATGGTTGCTTGCTCGTTTCTTTTTAGTACTTATCTTGTTTTACCCTTTTGGGGTGGGTATGGATAGGGTTGGCAACGGGTCGGGCCGGGGCAAGTTTTTGCTCGCCCCGAACCCGATCCGACCCGAAATTAATAAAATATTATTTTTAAAATATAAAATATTATTTTTTAAATATAAATATATAAATATATAATTATATATAAATAAATAATTAAAAAATAATTTTTAATATAGTATCGGGTCGGGTTTACCTAAAACCCGAACCTGATTTTTTTTAGTAATACCTGACCCGACCCAACCTGAAACCCAATTAAAAAAAAACCTACCCTATGATGTCGGGTTGGGTTGGAACCTGACTGGGTTGGGCTGCCAACCCCAGGTATGGAGGGTGTTCACGTTATTTTAATTTTTCCAGATGTCTACTCTCTCCCTGCATCCAGATTTTATTTTCTTCTAGAGTCTTGTCTGGTCGACAGATGAATTAAGTAATATTTTCTTTCTGTGCAGCTTACTATCGTGGAGCCATGGGTATCTTGCTTGTTTATGATGTGACTGATGAGTCATCTTTCAATAGTAATGACTGAACTTTTTATCATTTGAATTTTGGATTTTCATACATAAGTTGTTCAGTCTTATCAACCTTTGAATCTTTAGAAATTTTTAGTGTTTCCAGCAAATTTGGTTTGTTATTCGAAACTTTTAGTTTTCTGGAATGTTGAAACTTGAAAGTAGACTCGTTATCCAGTGATTTGAAAATTTATTCTTTCTCCATTATAATTATCTTATCAACTGAACTAATATCCTTTTTTGCACCTTAGACATTAGAAATTGGATTCGTAATATTGAACAGCATGCTTCGGACAATGTCAATAAGATTCTGGTGGGTAATAAGGCTGACATGGATGAAAGCAAAAGGGTCTGTTTCTCTTTCTCTCTCTTCCATGTGCGCACGTGTGCTTGTATTTGCATGCATTTATTGTTACCCTTCTGTTTGCCATACTGGGCTGGATATTTTTCTTGTCGAGTTGACCAGGATATTTTTCAGGCTGTCCCTACCTCAAAGGGTCAAGCTCTTGCTGATGAATATGGCATCAAGTTCTTTGAGACTGTATGTAATTTTTACTGCAGATGTTGTAGTTAGTTTTGATGTTTAGATGATCTTTCCTATATGCTCAACATCCAATCTATTTTGCAGAGTGCAAAAACAAACTTAAATGTTGAGGAGGTTTTCTTTTCAATAGCCAGGGACATTAAGCAAAGGCTTGCTGATAGTGACTCGAGGGCTGAGGTATAGTTTCTTTAACTTGAAGTATCATCTTTTCTGATAACACATGCATATTTGTGCTAATTATGCAAATCCATTTCTTTAACATATTTTGATACATATATTGTTGTAATTTTTATTATCTTTTGCTTCCTCTTTGCAGCCACAGACAATCAAAATTAACCAAGCAGACCAGGCAGCAGGGGCTGCAGCAGCTGCTCAAAAATCAGCCTGCTGCGGGTCTTGAACAAACTACGCTGAGGATGAGATTTGAAGGGTACATTTTCTTCTCTAGGGAGCCATTTTGGTCCAGAAAACTAATTTTGTTACAACTATATTGTACATGTTTGTATGCTCCTGCTCAATGCCATGATTATTTTATATCTGCTACTCTTTGGTGTGAAATGTTAGATCCTTGGTATTTTGCAAAATTAATTATATTAGATTATTTTTCCTAAATAACATGTGTTTGAATCGAAAGCAAATTTGTCTACCATTTTGATATATGGAGTTGAAATTATGAACTGCCCTAGCCTTCCCTGAACAGATGCAAACCAGGCTAGACTGGATTTGACTTACGCCCCTAGCCTCAAGAGTCCTCTAGAATCAATTGTTAATCTTAGTAATGTGGTATGTTATTCATTTCTCCCCACTTGTTTCCATGTGAGTGGATGACAAGGTTGGCTTTGCTCCCTGGCCTAGGGCTTGCACAGTGGTATCATATCAAGGAAAAGATTGGGAGGCATCCGATGTCACTTCATTTCTTTCGATTTTTTGTAATTGGAGGAACTGTCTATCTGGAGAATATAAATTTGGTATACAGTCGGATTGATTCTCTTGGTACTTTTGTTAATGCAGAATCATCTGAAAATGTGTTTTTCTTTTTTATTCGTCGTGAGCATCATAAATTTTTGGGTGATCTCACTTTTCGGGCATTAGGATGAGTCGTGTCGTGCATTTCTTACGTTTGAGAAGTGCACCTAAAACTAAGGAATTTCAAATAATTTATTCCTCAACTAGTTTCGGTGGGATATTATCTATGGTCATTCTGTGGGCTCCAAAGGCAAGAACCCCTTATGAATGCTCCTCTAAAGCTTAACAGAACCCTAATCCATTGGTAGCTTATTATCCATTAATGGATTATTTACATAGTTTGTTGTAGAAGATTTGGTTGCTTGATAAAAATTATACATAGTGAGTTGGATGATGGTGTTGCACTGCTTAATAAGGAATAAGCTCAGGCATAGCTCGAAAAGCCACTTTCCTTCTCTTTCTCCGGTTGTTTTTGACATTTCCTTTTCGGTTCGTTAACGACCACACGTTTAATCAGAAAACAGGTTTTCCACCCGCAGACCCACATATCACTAAAGCAGTAATAATTGGGTTTATATTTATTCATTGTGGAGATAGTGCTAATACATTAAGCACTATCAATCAAACTGTGAAAGTGGAAGCTTAAGCTATGAAATGGAGAGGGCATTAACTTTTACATTCCCAACTTTTTTTTTTATTCTTTATTTTAACATGGACTGTTCTTGCCTCCTCTGAATAATTCAACAAAGCAAATGGATAATAAAGCTTAAGGATGTAAGAAAGAAAGAAAGAAATCTGAAAGAGATTTTCGTGTTGGCACAAAAAGAAAAAAGGCAAAAACAAATCTTAATCATCTCTTTCAATAATGGAGTTTGAATTCATATGGCAATTCGTCCTATCCGCATTCTCTTTTTGATTAGTGGAAATATGCATAAGCAAAAATATCTGAGACTCATCCATGGGCTACAAAATATACTTGATGCAGAAACAAAGTTTCTTACCCTTATTGACTTTGTCTTTTGCCCACTAAATCTCCAAATAGAAAAAGATTAAATTTTAAAAGAAGAAAAAAAACCCAACCTTCTTCATAAGAAATTGTGTTCATCTGAGAGTGGATGTCAATACGCACTCAGTTGAGGAATTTCTTTATTTATTTCAGGTTCTTATGTTGTATTCATGGACTATGCAGACTAGCCACGAAACACTCTTTAGACAACTTTTGAGAAGGAACTTAGCAACCAACTCCACCGGTGCATTCACTCCTTGAACACGCAAAGGCGCAGAAAAAAATAAAAAATAATAAAAAAATGGCGGTGGCGTTTGCAAAATTATTAAAGCAAACGGCAAAATAATTATGCCACTAACATAAATGTTTGTTTTCGACTTCGCCTTTTTAACGGTTTGTCCGTAGTTAATGCTGCCTGTCACAATCAAATAATAGTAATAACCATTTACCGGCTAAGTTGCATCGTTTCGCAATATATTTGTTGGTTATTTCATTTAGATATAGTAACTTTTTATTAGTTATAAAGGCATTTTAAATTTTGTTCGGTGCATTTTTTTTATCGGTTTAAGTAAATTTATTTAATAAAATTTAATAAATATATAAAAAATTATTTTTTTATAATTTTTTAATAAATTCGAACTTAAATAAAAACAAAATCTTTTTTGTCACTTGATTTTAATAGATTTAAAGATAATTTTTTTTTTTCACTTGTCTTTCTCATTGTTTAAGTTTAATGAAGTCAATGATTAATATAAGTTGATCCCTCTCCTTAATTTATTAAGAAGAGATCCACTTAAGTGTAAATTAAACTATTTTTTATCCTTAGATTAAAATTAATTTTATAATTCATTTTAAGATTAAATTATAATTATATATAATTTTTTTCCTGTGTTCATTCATTTATCACTATCATTTTAAGATTGAATTTTAAGTTATTTTTTTAAAGGATTTAGTTAGTTACTATAGCAACTTACGAATGCCAACAAAAAAAAAAGTGACTGGGTGTCTAAGTTTGATAGAATATGTCAGCATGTGGAGCAACTTCCAAATATAAATAGGAAGAAACATGTATTACCAGAAATTCCTCATGAGTGCATCACAGCATCAGTGACGAACTTTGCTGTTTTATAAGTTGAGAACTGAATCGAGAGTGAACCCATAAGTTCATAAAGAGATATGGAGAACCAAGGACATGGTGCTTTAGGTAAGTTTAAGCCATTCTTTGCTGCAATTTTCATGCAAGTTGGGCTTGCAGGAATGGATATCTTGTGTAAGGCTGCACTCAACCAGGGGATGAGCAATTATACACTTGTCGTCTACCGTCATGCCATTGCCACCGTTGTCATGGCTCCGTTTGCAGCCATTCTCGACAAGTATCTCCTCTCTCTCAAAAAACAAACATTCAAAGTTTGGCACATGCCTGTAACAATGTAATGTTTTGTAATCAGTTTACATCATTTCAGAAGAGAAAACTGATTGGAAGTAGCTTTTGTTTGACAGGAAAGTGAGGCCTAAGATGACACTACCAATCTTCATCAAAATAATGCTGCTCGGCTTACTGGAGTATTATCCAAATTAAATTACAAGTTTCTGTTTTTTAACATTATACAATAACATGTGATAATGCTTATCTGTATTCCGGCAGGCCAGTCATTGACCAAAACTTGTATTATGTGGGGATGAAGTACACGACTGCAACGTTTGCAGCTGCCATGTATAACATTGTTCCTGCCATTACCTTTGTCATGGCTTGGATTTTAAGGTAGACAATCCAAATAGCAACAATTTCGTTCATGGACATCTGAATAACAAAGAACCCAGGAAGCAGTAGCTGGTAGCTCTGATGCCATATGATTATGATTTTAAGCATAAAAATGGAGAAAAACTGTATTAAGCTGGTAGCTCTGATGCCACATGATTATGATTTTAAAAATAAAAATGGATAAACTTTATTAATTTTCCTTGAAAATACATGCGTCCTTATTCTAATTATGGCAGCTAACTAAAAGTTCGATCATGTCCCTCCAGGCTTGAGAAGGTAAACTTAAGATCCATCCGAAGCCATGGTAAAGTTGTTGGAACCCTTGCAACAGTTGCAGGAGCCATGGTCATGACACTGATGAAAGGACCGGCGCTTGAGTTATTTTGGACGAAAGGAAGAATTAACCATCAAGCATCAGCAAAAAATGGGACAGATCTCCACGACACGATTAAAGGTGGTCTAATGATTGCAGTTGGCTGCTCCAGCTACGCTTGTTTTGTGATTCTGCAGGTACGTACATAGAAACTTTGCAGTAAAAATTGTCGATGGATTTCCTTAACCATAACATAACCTGTGTGTCTTTCTATAGGCAATCACTATGGAAACATACCCTGCCGAGCTTTCTCTCACAGTTTGGATTTGCCTGTTGGGTACGGTTGAAGGCACCATAGCTGCTTTGATAATGGAAAAGGGAAATGCTGCCATCTGGGCCATTAAATGGGACACCAAGTTAATTTCAGTTGCATACAGTGTAAGAACATTTACCAGTTACCAACCCATTACCCATGCACTTCTGAAATGTTATAGAAATCTAGTCTCCCCAAGGATTGGAATTATTCGGAATAATAGATTTTTTTTGGTATTTTACAATTTTTAAATGTTACATCTGCAATATGCATGGCTGCAGGGTATTGTATGTTCAGGACTTGGTTATTATATTCAAGGGGTGATAATGAAAGACAGAGATCCGGTGTTTGTTACGGCTTTTACTCCCCTATGCATGGTTATCGTAGCCATCATGTCCTCTTTCATTCTGGCTGAACAAATGTATTTGGGAAGGTAATATCCAAACTTCATATCACTGTAACAATTCTCAAACAGATTGAAACCAAAAAAAAAAAAAAAAATTGATCTCATATTTTACAGGGTGATTGGAGCTATCATCATAATTGCTGGTCTTTATCTTGTGCTGTGGGGTAAAAGCAAGGATTACAAGTCTCCACCCCCATTAATGGAGCAGCAAATAGAAACAGCTAAAATAGATATGGCTAACATCGAAAAGGAAAGTTTCGATCATCAGGCCATCACAATTGATGCTGCCAGGAGAGAAACGTCAATCAGAGATGAAAAATTACAAGAGAAAAGCGATTCAATTCCAGTCTAGAGTGTTTCCATTGTCATAAAGGGATTTGATTTTAATATAATATCCACTACTTTTTGAGAAACGAGGGAAACCACTAGCAATTATTATCGTAGTGGTTTCTGACGCAAGTGTAACTATCATCTAACGATACGACTTTCCACTAAAAAATTTTATGACTAAGGCCATGATGCTGGATTGGAAGGGTTACTCCATTGATCCACCAATGGGTAAAGAAATCGAGGCTTCAACTCATTTTTATCAAAACCATGGTTTCGGTCCACTTTAGAAGTGGTTTTTAAATATGCAATGCACACAGGAAAGAATATGTTTTCAACTACAAAATCGTTGAATCTGATAAAAGACAAATGGGAACCACCAAAAGATACATAAAGAAAAATAAAAGCTTTCTGAGAGAAAAGTAACATTTAAATTTCATCTCTTTCTCTTCGAATAAGCTATTAACTACATGTTGCTGAGATACAACCAAAAGTATCGTCAAAAAGATCAGTTCACATGCACAAAACAGAGATGATCTTCACTTACAAATAAACATGGTTGTTTTATGACAATTGTTTCCCTTCATCCTTTCCATATATACGCTGAAGTTCAAGAGTGGCAGCTAAAAAGGACTCTGAAAAAGAAAAGAGGAACACATGAGTAGGAAACCTTTTTTGTCAATAAAGAGTACTTGTAAAAGATGCATTTCCTTTTAATTGTCCTTGTCAGCGTAAGATAGATAATGTTGGAGAATTCATATCTACAGCAAATCACTAAAAGTTAGAGAAATAAAAAGCAAAGCCATTCAAGTTTAATAGTTTACATCACCTTTCCAAAGCCGGAAGCACTTCTGGTTAATAGGTGAACCAGTTATACTCTGAATAGCGTCAAATAACATATTCTGAGGCGTGCTTCTAAGCTCTTGGACAATCCCATAAATTGTCTTCCCATTCTCAAAGTAGATGTGATTATTTGGGTGTTTTGTTTTGCAACCAGCATGACGTTCAAATTCATATGCATTAATCACCTATTAGTAAATAGAAACCGGCTGATCAGGGACAGAGATACTTTTGCCTCAATAATTCCCTTCATACAAAAGGTAAAACTGAACCCCACCTTAGAAAAATTGCATGTCTGACAGCCACATTGATATCCAGAACTCTTTATAACACCACGCAGCTCCTTCTAAAGTGCATAAAAAGAAGCAGGTGTGTCACCAGACAGTATGGTAAACTAAAAGAAGAACATGTGAAATGAGATTTACCTCCCGTGACCAGGCAATATATTTAACAGGAACTCCATCAAGCATACCAGTTGATAGCAAACTTCTGACATTTGAAGGGAAGTTATTTGAAGGAATTTTTTTTGATGTTTTCGGCTCTTCTTTCTTCCTAGAAACTTCAGCTCCAGAGGCAGTTACAATACCAGTAGAAACAAGTGCATCAGCATTGGATTTAACCAACTCTTTATCATTTGGTGCATCAGATCTTGGGACAGAAGGTTGACCCATCAATAAATCATAGCCCGATATTAGACTTCCTGATGGATTTGTATCATCATCATCATAGCCACCAAAAGATATAATAATACTCTCACCCTTACTATAGGACTGACCAATTGACAAATTATTGTAGTCACCCTTATTGTAGCTATGACTAACAGATATGGCACTGTCATCTCCTTTATTGTAGGTATGACACACAGTTACGGAGCTATCATCTGTCCTGTTGTAGGTTTGACCCATGGACATGAAATTGTTATCACCCTTATTGAACGTATTGCTCATTGCAATGGTACTGCTACTTTCTTTATATGTTGAGCCAGTGGTAACACTGTCCTCACTTTTGTCATAGGATTGTCCCATAGACATGAAAACATTATTCTCTCTTTCATAGGTTTCACCAATAGACATGATGCTTTCATCCCCTTTGTTATAAGCAAGACCTGTTGATATATAACCGTCTTCCACCTTGTTGTAAGCATGACCTGTTGACACAGAGTTATCATCAACGCTATTATACACACGTCCCATTGATGCAGACATGAGATTCTCAGATTCCTTGACCTGACTGACTTTTACCTTCCTAATCCCTCCATAGTTTAACCCAGATCTAGGATCTTCCAATGTATGAGACATAGATAAACCAAATGAAGAATCATTGGTAAATAAATCCTCATTAACCCTTCTTCCCATTTCAACTTTCTCTGTGCTAACTGATGGCATATTTCGATCATCAAAATTCACAGCTCGAGCTGTTTCCGTATCAAATAACCTTTCAGCAAACTGCCCAGAGATTGAATGAAAATTGGAAGCATTTCCCCATGCAGAAACATTTGAATTCAACATTCCAGGAAATAAGTTGGTAGTTGGAATTCCAACTGCCTGCTTCTTGTTAGGAAATAAGTCTGTCTCAGGACCGTTCATGAACCATTGATGAGAACGCTTGGGCTCAATTCTAGAAGAATTATCATATGCCATCTCACCACCATTTGAACACGCAGCATCTTTTGTCATCCAAAAGCCCTGATTCTGGAAAGGTTTCACATGTGAGAAATTCCTAATTGGAAACAAGTCAAGACCATAATGTCATGTAGAAGGGAATAACAATAATAGTCAAATTTTTTTCATTGATCCAGTATTCAAGATTAACCACATGCCATCATGATAGCAAGTAGGCACTAACAGTGTTGTTAAGCGCGCAAGGCGCACTCAAGGCACTAGAACCTTTAATATTGCCTGAGGCAAGAGGAGCAAAAAAAGCGCTCGCCCGAGTGAAGTAAGACACAAAATGTATTTGTTTCTGTATATATATAAAATAAGCTTAAGATTTGTAATTCTGTTAATAAACTCTAAAGAGTGGTCCGCTTTTATCCTACAAAACATGCAAAATTTCCTTTCCTTTTTGCAAATATGCACCACTTGCATAGTTCCATATGGTCCCAAGTTTGTTGTAATACTCAAGCATTGAGAAGTAGAGAGTTTGATATTGTCCCTTTTTTCACTATTAAAAGTAAAGCTAATGAAAAAAAAATTAAAATAAAAGAAATGCTACAGAACTTCAATCAGGTGAGCTTTTTTGTGCCTATCGCCTTACAGAAAAGCGCACCTAGGTGCACTAGGCATGCGTCTGGCCTGAAAGGGCCTGAGGTGCTTTTGTTGTGTAGTGCTAAGGCAAAATGACATTTTTCTTCACTCTTATATATATCCAGTTCATCAGTGCACCTCCACCTACATTACTAAGTTACAACTATTGAGAAAAATTAAAAACACGTAATTGTGTGAGGATTTTTTTAACTAAAAGCATAATATTTCAGTTGATACAGAATTTTAAGCTTAAAAAGCTTCAACTACACGAAACTACATAACACATAAGCAGCTGCAGAACATTTAATCATAAAAATTGAATCAATAAATCAATTACAAAAGATACACATAAACAGATAAACAGCATCACAACAAAGTAGAAACACATCAAATTTCCAAAATATGCAATCAGAAGACCTTTCTCACATCACTTGAAGCACAAACCAAGCTCGAAATTTCCTACAGCACATATAAAACATACCATTTTTCTCGCTTTTCTTCAAAGTTTTCGATGGATGGAATTCTTGCTTCCAGTTTGCTGTAAAACTCCAACAGTTAAAACTCTATCATCATAACACGTCAAATATACATCAGGCGGCATTAAACAAAGGATCAAACGTACAAACTTTACACTAAACAGCAAAGATAACTAAAAACCTTCCAGAAATCTATTACCTTGACGATGCCAAACACTCAGAATTTCACTCATCAAAATAAAATTTATTTTAAATAAAACAAAAGTATAAAACCTTGCGAGTAGAGACTTTCCTCAAATTTTTAACTAAACGGATAACTGAGAACTAAGGGAAAACACTTGGAACCTTAACCCTACAATTTTCGATACGCAGTTGATTTGAAAAAGGTTAAAAAACAAAGGAGAGATCTTCATTGTGGAAATACCTGCAATGAGGCGATTGATTTATTTATTTACGAACACGACGATCAGTGATCGGATCAAGGGAAAACTTTCCGGCAGCGATTGGCCGGAAACCAAACCGGTGATTTTACGGACGGTGATTGCATCGAGATCTAAATAGAATGGGAAAAATGATATTTTGAGAATTTTGCTAAAAGAGATGAGATGAGATGGTGCCCTGCACGATCACATTCCGTTTGGGCCTTAATCTGACCGTACACGTGTACTTAGGTTCTGTCAGATCTGATTCTGATCTCTATGCGGCGTTTGGCGGCACTTCCAAAGAAAAAAAACCTGCGACTGAACTTTTTAAGTGACTTTGTATGTGCCGTCTAGTCAATTTAAAATATGATATGACAGTAATAAAAATATAAAATATAAAAATAATATGATTTAAAATTTTAATAATTATTATTTTTAAATATAATAAAAATAAAAATACATATTTTATAATTTTTTATGAACATAAATTATATTACATAATTTTTATGTAAACAATCTAAAATCACAAACCACCAAATCTAATGCCATCAGCTGAGACAAGAAGTGCCAAAAATTTTATTTGGAAGGCCCAATTAAACTCAAGCAGAGCCCATGAAAGAATGTTAGGCAGGCCCGTAGTCTAATACGACTGATGGGCGACCCAAAAGGGCCCAGATAGCAAGCTTCCTGTTGGACCCTTGCCTTAAAAAAAAAAACTGATCCCATCTATTCTTCAAGCCTAACCCTCCAACGTTGGCTCTTTATTCATTTTGCCTCTCTATGAGCTCATAATGCATCAAATATTTGCTTGGATTTGAGGGAAGATCAAATCTTGTTTTTGGCTGTATTTACCATTTACTCTCTCCAATCTATGGCTGGATTTGAGCAAATATTGTCCTGGTTCTATGGATCTCCCTTGTTCACGACTCATGATCCGTCTGCTGGAACGGAAACATTATTGTTTGGCTCTAAAAATTTTACACCTAGAGCCAGATAAGAATAAAATATCCCTGGATAGAATTGGGCATTGTCATCTGAAACAAGTTAAGACTTGAGAGCGACCAATAAAAAGTTTTATTGAACCAATTTAATCGTAGACAGTGACCGCTGGACTTAGGCCTAAAGAGGAATGCGTCAGAACAATCAATGGAACATGCGAATTGCCACTTAAATTGCAGACAAAACTGAAACCTTCCTAGTGTTATTATTCTTAATTCACCGATGTTCAATAACATTGCGCTTTCTAAAGAGAGTTCTTCTGCGAACTGTCTCCTCCGCAAAGCCATTTTTCTTTCTATTTACATTTTTCACTTTAATCAAAGCTATCTCATCAGCATCAAAATTATCAAAAAATAAAAAAAAAATGGACACTTCTGTAAAAAAAAAAAAGAAGAAGCTGAAAATGCATTCTCTCATCCAGTTAAACAAGAACTTGGAAGTCCCAATGATCCAGTTCCAGCCACCCCTCCTTTAATTTTGATTCTGAAGTGGCCTGCTTCACTGCTAACCACATCTAATCATTCACTGCTTCTTGCTCTTAACATATCTACCGAATCCCTTGAGATCACCGGTTTGTCAAATCAGGCACGCACAACAAAATCCACATGCAATTTTAAGTAGCATGCCATACCATCCATCATGAACATCATCACTCCCCAGCACGCTGTCTCAACCCGTTAAAAAAGGCCGGGGCAACACAGGTGTCAGGGAATGCTTATCGGTTTTTGCATCAGTACTCAGTCTGTCAAACAATTCCAGCTGTAACTTCACTATTGGTAGGCCATTTTTTTGAGGTATCAAAACCTGGAAGTTGCATTTATGCAGCTTTGTGCCCTGGAAATTAGCAACAGTTCCTCAGCTTGGACCTTGGCCACACAAGCTGATGACAAAGTAGATTTTGCTGAAAATCTTGGTGGGCATGATCTAGTGGCGGAGATGAGCTTGTTTTCTAAATTGACTTGTACTGAGAAGAGGGAATAAACTGGTCTGTGATCCGAGAACCTAGACTCGCCCCTTGAGTACCACACCTGCTTAATTCCTTCACCTTTCCACAGGATCCTATCACACCTGCAATCATTTCCAACGAATTGCTTAGGTTCTTCGCATAAATAACTCTCCAATAAAATAACAAGTCTTCACATAGGATTTCAGGATGGATTTTACTTATCCGGCAGAAAGAAAACATTAATAATGATTAACCAAGTGAAGACTGCATGTCAATGGCTCAACGTTTTCACCAGTCTTGCCAAGAACATTAACAAATATGGTCGGTTAATTAAGGTTATTATTTTATTCAAAAGATGCGGATAAATCTCACTTGCCGACCACTACATAATTAATTTGAACAGTCGAGTTGAAAGTTCTACTAAAACTTTCCTTGTAAGATTAATGAAGCAAATGTTGGTGGTAAGTCATCACATGAACTTTATGTCTCCGGCTACCCGATCAGATTCATTAAAAAATGCAAAACGTGTTTATGTATTTTAAAAAAAATATACATTGAAAATTGAAGCCTCTTAAAAAACTGCTAATAGTATCAGAGTTTCCAAGCATAACTGTGTTTCATGTGAGAACATGATAATACTAATTAATTGTAGTGGCTTAAATTTTAATTATCCTCCAGCAGAACAGATTCAGGGTAAAATGTGAACAACTAAGATTAGTTCAGAGTCGTGTTCAGCGGGTCCCCCAAGGCTTATTAAAAATGGAGCAAGCAAAACAGAAAAGACAAGTATAAGGAAAAACTGCCAAAACTAGGAACAGAACTGTAGTAATAAAATATAATATATGTATATGTATATGTATATATACATATATATATATATATTCAAATTATATAAAGATTAATTTGAAACTTTTTAAAGGATGATGCCTCCAACAAGCAACCTTTATGAATGCACAACTTGGGATTAATTTAATCCTGCTTCATATAGTTAAATAGCTAAGAATTTAAGAAAAACATACGTTGAAGGAACATAAATTTGATATCTTACCAGGCAGGATTTCGCCGTTTTCCTTTTGATTTAGATGTTTGTACTACATATTCGTCAGAATTGGTGAGATACTTGTAAGTTGGAGCAAAATAAATCCTGCCTTCTTCCCATCCTTTAAACACCCGACCAGCCCTTTGTTCTATCCTTAGCTGCCAAGCGGTAAAGGAAATATCACATGTTAGATCTTAAAGTAAACAATAATGATATTAGAGATCAACTTTCTATTTTCATTGTTTCACATGACACTGGTGCAAAACCAAGGCAGGGGCCAAAGCAACCAGATTAATAAAATCAACATCTATGAAACAGAACAGAGCTTTGTCTGGATTAGCCTCTCACCTGATCCCTTTCTAGAAGTGCTTGCCAGTCATTCTTCTTCAGTAATTCATGTGTATCAGCACAACCCACAGCAAGCCGATAGTTCAAATCTCCTAACCAAATAATTTTGCTGAACAAAGACAAGAAAGGAAAAACATTAGAGGCCTAACAAAAATGAGTGAAAACTTTCAAGATATTCCAGTGATTTTCTTTTGCCTTTACTGATAACAAAACAAAAACCGTGCCTATTTATCCACAAAACAAAATTATGCCATGCCGATTGTAGATGAATTAGTGGACTAAGAAGCTTACTCGTGATCTAAAATGCTCTGCGGAGGAAGTGGCTGTCTGAGATCTCTAAATGAATGAGAAAACCTTGTTCTCTTCAATATTTCTGCAACATCAGAATTTCTTCTGATCTCATCCCCTTCTTTCTCCCCGGAGGTCAAGTGGCTACAAACAAAGCAAAATGTCGTTTGGTGCAACGTCATGCTAATGGATATTGATCCCTGTTACCAAACAATTAAAAGAAGATAAAATTAATATAATTACAATTAAGTGCTATAAATGCTGGATATTTCTCATTTCGTTATCAACAAGTCAGCAACAGTGTAGAATAAATGCAAGTGCTGACCTTGTTTCCAAGATATCCCATTATGCCACGGCCAACACATGAGACTTTCAGGCTGCTAATATGCTTGTAAAGATCAGCCCGAACCCACACGCATAAGAAAAGCCCTACCATTTGCTTGCTTGCAGCTAGGCAGAAACGTTGCCGTGTTGGACTGCCAGACATGCAAGTGGGGCTAGGAGAGCCTTCTTCGCTAGAATTCAAACTCAAGTTTAGCAATCTTTCAAAATCCTCTTTGCCAAGTTCATCTTCCATTGATAGTAAATCAGAAAAGCTGATCCTATGCTTCAGGCCTGCTTGCTGCTCAAGCTGCGGGGAGGATGGACTCCTTGCTTCAGTGACATTGCTGTAACATTGAGCAAGTTCTTGGTCAACTCTGCTGGTATTCAAGGCTTGTCGAACAAGGGAAAGCCACTTGGCCGCTGGTCCACTGTCCTCAGCGCCAAGCACGTTGCCAGCATTTAGGGGAACAATTTCCTGGAACCTAGCAGGCAGAAAAATCCCGTTTAGCAAATCATTCTAAATTACCAGAACACCCTTAACTCTTCAAAAACTAACTAATTTATTCACTTATTGCTTTCTTCCCGAGTAAGTCAACAAGAGATTTAAGGTGGGGCAAAAAGGTAAATAAAGAGGGTGGGCCGACGGAATCCTAGTGGGCAAAGGTCAAATGGTTATGAGCTGTGGTGCATGTTAAAATGGCGTCGTCAACCGCGGTCCGCTAACTCCACAGCCAAGTTGAATAGTTGACGCCCTTAATGAAAAGACAACTTTATCCACACAAGTACATGCACTAATCATACAAGTAACTGCCAAAAACTAAAAAACAAAGCTATAACATAAATTTCAACAATCGAAAGGAATAGCAAAAACTTAATCAATACGATGCCTTAGACTTGTAAAGGACGGTGTAAAAAGCACTTTGGTTTAGACTATCTACTAATCGGGACAAAGAAACGAGCAAGTCTTTACCCAAGAACATAGATGTCGGCAGGAGCAGGTGACCTTAGCCATTCTCTCAAGTTCAAACCCTCATGTGGCGACTTCCCTCCGACATTCCATGTCCCTACAAACATCCTGGAAACTCCAAAAACAAACCCAACATCATTGCATAATCCTTATCACAACAAAACCAAAAAATTAGATTACACTTAAAACAACAAGTAAATCACAATTATTGATGATTATTATGCATCTTCAGCTCCAATAATGCCAAGTTTAATACATAGCATTCAAACAAGTACTAAAATTGTCTTCATATGTCATTTACTAAAAGTTTGCTACGAAGGTCAAATGATTTATTAAGCATCCTCAACATTATATAAACAAAACTTAAAAAGTAACCTTACCTGAGGTTGAGCAAATCGGTGACAGGTGGTACCACCGGCTTGATTTTCGACGGTTTGATTCCGCCGGCACCCTCCATCATCCAGCCTTCTATTGAAACCATAAACTCACAGTTACAAACAAAAGAAAAATGAAAAACAAAAGTAAATCTAAGTACAACTACATGCTACAGAGAGTCAAATCTAGCCCGTACACGTGGCAAAGAATTAAACACTGGATCATAAAAACTAACTAACCAAACCGGGACCCAACTGAAATCTTTACGATTTCTTTCTTTGACGTCCAATCAAAAAGAATCATGGCCGTCAAACTGACGGCTTCGGGAAATTCAAACCTCGGGAGAGTTAAGATCAGTACAGAACATTAAAACAGTGCCGTTGTGGCATAGTAAATATACCTGAGAAATCTTCCGGTACGATGACGAAGTAATCCTCGTCAGAACAGCTCTTTCTTCTTTCATCAGTCTTCTCTGCCAAAAATAATAGGAATTTTTCCTTTGAAATCCAAAACCAAATCTCCGAACAAAATTTGAAATGAAACGAGACATATCCGGGATGAGATTTTTACCGTTTAATGCGTAATCGGAGTAAAACTCGTCTGCTCCACTCGATATATTCAGCCATTTTCTCACGACTACTTTAGGCCACGAAGGCTGCAACCATTAATAAAAACCCGACGAAAGTTAAATCGTATCGCCGAGAAAAAAAAATAAAAGGAAAAGAAAGAAAGGGCGAGGCGCATATACCTTGGAGATTTTTCTCATATCTGTTCTTATTGCTGAAACCGCCTGAGCAATGGAAATTTCAAACTGGGATCAAAACAAGTTGGCGGATTGTATAATAGATTATTGATTAATCCGTTTTAAATGGCAAAGTATATATTTTGTGAATTAAATAGATAAAAGTCTTCAAGAAGAAAACAAAAATGAGAGGCAAATCAGGGTATCCATAAGAGTTGAAAGAAAGGGATTTTGGGTATTAATTTATCTATATTTTGAGTGAATACTCGATAGTTTGGGAGGTTAAAACTAAACGGGGAAATTCAAAGGCAATAAAAAAGAACAAGTTGCAGGAGAAATGGAAACAGCTTCCAAGGAAGGAACGTAAATGGAAAAGAAAATAGTTAAAAGAGAAGGAAAACGGACTCTCAATATAATATAAAGGAAAGCGGTGGGGAATAGGCCAGGTTCGTGCCTTCGGGTGAATATTTGTTTTAAAAAAGCTTGGCTTTAAGCGTCTTTACAGAGAGGAAAACAGAGTGGAAAATGGGTAAATCTTAATCATAGAAAAGAATTACTAAGCTTTTGTATCATCTGGGAAAATTTTGGCCTTTTATTTGGTACGTCTGTACTTGACTAAAAGAAAAAGAGCTAGCAGCTTGGAATTTTGTATAATTGACACTTAATACATGATTTAGAAAGAGATCAAAACAGAAGTAAAACTCAATCTTGAACACAAGTGGAAAGTGAAAGCTCATTAGAAATCTTTGGTTTTTTTTTTAAGGATATGAAGATTGGGAAGTGAAAGGAACATGAAAAGAATCAGAAGACAAGGTCATAGTCTGATTTTGGAAGAAGGATATTTGAAAGGGAAATAAATGATACAGACAAATGGAGTTCCCACAAAGCGGCCATCAAATGAAACAGAAGGATCTTTTAATGCAAATATGTGGTTTTTTAAGGCAAGAGTAGTCAATGCCATTGTTAATAATTTGAAGGGACAAACTCAACAAACGTGAAACGAAAAAGACCATGGAAAAATAAGACTTCCCAACTGAACAAATAATTGCATACGATCAAAGCAAAGAACAAAAACAAATTAATCCCAGATTAAATGTTAAGAAGCACTTACAAGTTACAAGCTACAAGCAGACAAAAGGAAATGAAAAGATGGTGAGGTTTCAGAGAAAGAAAAAGCCCGTGCGTTTGTTTTGCCTTCTTGATTGGTTTTTGTTTACAGGGAGAAGGCGAAAAAATATGCAGAGTAATGTTGCTGGGAGCGTCCCTCGTAAAAGCCAGAAGGAGCTGTTGCCTTTCTAATTTATAAGTGCTTCGGAGAGAGAGAGAGAAAGAGAGATAAAGAGAAGCAATTTTTTGTCAGAAACAAGCCAAACTCTGACGCCGAAGCTACTGCACATTCATCTTTCTAACTCGGGGCATTCTAGTCTTTACATACTTCAATTTTAAACCATCGTTGAAAGTGGTGATTGAGCGTGATTTTGCTTTTCTTCTTTTGGGGAGGCCAGGAGGGGATTTCAGAGATGAATTTGCTGCCATTTTTTTGTTAAATTAGGTCAGCCCCTTGATTTGTCCACACTCACAGCAGCCTTGGGTAATTATTATGATTGACCTTTTTTTTTTTAATTTGCCTTTGTTTCTTTCTTCAGTTTTGAGTAAATTTCCCCTTATTGTGCAATTTGTTGAAAATAAACGTATTGATGTGAGACTTGCACGAAAATTCCACGATTTGGATAATGGTTTTATAGCAGATTTGTTTGAATTATTTTTACAATTATTTCTCAAAATTCTCGCTTTAATTCCAAGATTCTGTATTTGTGGTTGTGAATCGTTCGGACAAGAAAATTGGTTCAATGCACAGAAACCTATGGCTTCACATTGTTCATATTTCATATTACTATTTTTTATTTAAACAATAATATTTTTAATTTTATTTTTTAATCAAAATTATATGTTAATCGTTTAATCAAATATTAAAATATTATTCATATTATTAAAAAAAAAATCTGCTAACTTAATGCTAGATATCATAACCCAATGCCTTCAATAACTAAATTACAAAATAAATTTAAATTTTGCCTCATATTTTATTTGAATTAAATTGAATTTGAGGGAGTAAATAACTTTTTTATCCTCTAAAACAAATTGATAGTGAACAAAAATTTAAAAAAGGGTCCAAATTACTCTGTGCCCTCAGACTCAGACGGCCCCTACCCAAATAGATCCATCTGGGTCCCAAATTCCCCCCCCCTGAAATGACTAAAACACCCTTGTCGACTATCTTAAGAACAAAAACCTACCCTTTGAATATGCTAATTGATTTATTAATAGTCAAATTTCTCTGAACACTAATATATTATCCTCGTATATTTCAACTCTATTATGTCAAAGTGGTGGCCTAACATTAATGGCTTTAGGGTATGTTTGGATTTTGGACCGTCGAGATTCAATGAAAAAAAAAAAAAAAGATTAACTGAAAGTGTAGACTACTTCATGTATGATTGGTCTATCTAAACATAATTTGAATTTTGAAATTAAATGATGAAAAGATTTCAAATTAAAATATTATTGTTTTATCTCTTAGTTTTTAGGATAATAATGAATCTAATCGAAATATTTATTTATAAATATTATTTATAATGAGAAAATGAGCAAGCTTTTAAATTTAAACATATAATTAAAATTATAAATAGTGCATATTTATTGTAAAATTTTTGATGAGTAATGAATTTTTAATTTTAATAATTTTAATATAAAAAATTTAATGCAGATTATATAATAAATAACTCAGTACAATGAATTACAAATAGGTTTGCATGCATGTTTTCTAATAATATTCACCAAAACACATTAAGCTAATTGTCCATTATTTTTAATGACATTGGTTAATTAGTACTTTTGTGACTTCGGCACTATTAATTTTTTTGGTACATATATGATATTTGAAATGTTGTGTTCAATCCATCGGATCACTTCAAATTAATTAATGTCCAAATCATATACCCAAACATATTTTGACCTTCTTATATTATTTCTCCGCTTACCGAGTAGGATCGTACAAAAGTAGTCTCGAATCGGTGGCTTGGTTGTTTCCGTCAAATCTCTGAGTCTGAACACTAAAGTTTTAATTGATAGAAAAGATTAAAGAAGAAATAATTTTTAAGATAATAATTAAATTATAAAATAAAAATAGTTATAGTTTTTAATTATTAAATTAATAAATTTTTCGTCTCATCAATTTTTACTTTTCCTATCAATTTTTTAATTCCAGAATTTAACTGAAATTTCCGTATATTATAATTGGTCAAGATTCAGAACAAAAACAAAATATTATATTATATAATCCAATGGGTGACATTTAAGATGTCACATATCTTTTAAAATTTAATTCAATGAACGATAAAATTAATTTAATTTAAAAAAATTATATTTATTATTATAATTATGATTAAAAAATTATTATAATTATAATTTAAAAAATAATAAAAAATTTATATTAAATAATATCATTAAAATTAAAATTTAAATTTAATTGATAAATCCCTCCCTAAGTAGCGCTATCACCGGATGAAACGATTACCGCAAACGCAAATTTCCTTTTGTAGTTGTAGGCGATTTGGTTTGGTTCGGTTATCGTCGCAAATGCAAAATTTCTTTTGTATTTATAAGGTTGGTGTGATTTGATTTAGTTAATAGCAGTACAGCCTCAGGCATCCTTTTTGACGCTAATCATATTGACAAGAATCTGCGTCAGCTGCCACGGATTTGCCATTTGATTTGAATGTTTGTATTGGTGAATTCAAATGTCTGTCAGAGCCGCTATTAATTAAAGCGAAAGAGTGTTAAAACCCAGGCTTGAATTCTAAATCTTTGTATGGAAATAGCCTCATTCTTCAAATGACCAACCATGCATGGAAGTTCCCTGACATTTTCGATTGAATAGTACTATTAGAACTTTATCCTTCTGGTAGTCTAGTACGGCATAGTACCAGCTGATTTGACACAAAAATAATTTAAGGAAGATCTGATTTCAAGTCTGAACCAGTTCAAGATGATGGGTGCACCAGCTTTTTAACCATATTTCCCCCAACTAGCGTAGTAACATATTGTAGATTGCACAAATAAGGTATAAATGATTCAACCGCCAACCTTCTCAACATAAATTAATTGCCAAATCCTCATGATAATAGCTTGGATAAAGCAGCCCTGACTTAGCCTCATGCTTGCGTTAGCCAGGTTTGTGGCCGCCACGTGGAGTACTAGAACTTGGTCTTTTAGATCTCCAAGCTTCCGATTTCCAACAGTCAAATCACGACGGAAAGTGCATTTCTTGGCAGAAATTAATAATAGTACCTCCAAAAGTGTACTAGCGTTTCGCATCTTTTGAACCGATCCCCATTTCCCACTCCCACATATGTTTCTGATTAACTTAATTTAACCTTTAAAACCATTAACCTAATCGTTTTACACGTGCCCAAATTCTCCAGCCTTACCGTGGGTCAAAGATTGAAGCTAGAGAAAAAGGTGACATTTTACTAAAAATATATAGTAATAATCTTTAGGCAATCCAATGACACCTACAGTTTGCCTTTTATATTGGTTGGATAAAGGTGAAGTGCTCTGTTCCTGTTCCCCACGAGATAAACAATGATTCAGCCAAGCTCGTGGCACATCGCGATTGCCCAGAACATGCCTGCAAACCTAACCCCCCCAATGTGCGTAACCAGTTAAATTTTTATTATAAAATAAACCTTACCCAGATTGAAAGACACGGAGGAGAGGCATAAGGTTGCGTCACGACCGTAGATTTTCCAGTACAAACAAAAAGATACATCTTTTGCATTTCTTTTTCACTAAGATACATTTTGATTATTCCACCTTTTTTTAATTTTTTGTTAGTTTTATTCCATTAATTTGAACTTATCATGTAACCATTAAAGATTAGTTAGGTTAGTATTTTTTTTTTCGCATGTAACCAAATCAAACTATGAAATATGCTCTGGTCAAAGCCGAGTTTCCTTATTAAAAAACCCCTTTTGACAAGCGCACCAAGGTGTAAATGGTTGATCTTCATACTAGGCAGGCTACCATCTGGCTCAACCATCTTCTCCCCTGGAAACTTCCATACACTTTATTTTTTTATTTTAAGGGTTTGTTAACTATACAATTGTTTTAATGCTCCTGCAATATATCGTGGGATTGTCTTCAATAACATATATATTTTTTTATTTGATCAGAGAAATGGAAAGAAACCCCCCAACAAATTGGGTGCATATAGTTATAGGCCATGGTCGTGAATCATGAGATACCACAAGTGAAATTATGAATTTGTCTTGTTGCTTCGGAACAAAACATGAATCATGAAAAACAGTTTTTGAAGCATTTTAAGTTGAAATTATTGCCACATATTATGGTTTTAGTGTTAGAGGCGAGTACGGAATGATATGACCTTAGGAGAAACTACTTGGAGAGTTCTTAGCAGTCTAAAAACCAAATGGGAGCTTAATTATTTTGTTTTCACAAGTACAAATGTCCAGAATTTGCATATAAAGGCAAAATGAGATTGGTGTTAAAACTATTAATTAAATGATAATTATCATGTAAATTAATATATTAAAACATTGCGTGATCAAATAAAATGAGATGATTGATTAATTAAATTGCTCTAGTTCTTAGTCATTATGGGATTATTTTTAGAACGTGAAATGGAGGATAGTGCTGAGTTTGATGAGGGAGATGAACTGATGAGCTCTTGGTCTTCAATTTACTAGCATTCATCTCTACTTCTTTATTTTGAAACCATAAAAACAACAACAAAATAAATAAATAAATAAATAAAACAAAAGGAGAAGAAATTGGGAGGATGATACTGTCCCACGAGGTTGGTTTGGAGCTGAAAAGCATGTTCCTATATATATATATATATATATATATATATCCTATTATCAGTGATAACAAACTAATCTATCTGGAGAACAAGAAAATGCCTTTGGAATGTCAGCTTCGTAATCTGGATTCCATACTTACATATCCTTTTAAATAACTAGCGTAGTCGCCTGAGATAGTGATTAAATTACTCGCATCCGAAACCTACCTTTAAGCCAGGTTAATTTAGGAGAAGGTATATATGTTTATCAACAATGAAAGATGGATTAGTTGATGAACAAAATAGAATTGCAATTTCAAGCAAAGCTAGCACCTAATTATTAGGTTTAGACTGAAATAATTACAGCTAATCATGAACTCCATAAGATCATTTATGTGGGCTCTTCATTCCATATAATTACAGGTATATATGATTTTGAGCTTCCATGAATTGAAGCTTAATTGTCATGCATGGGCCACCATTGAGAACTCAGTGCCATGCACATGACTGTCCTCGATTCCACTCTTCTTCTTGCTCTGTCCTTTTCGTTTGCGGAATGCTTAATTTGTACAAGGGCTGTAAACGAATCAAACATAAATAAATTAATACATATTTTTATTTATTTATTTATTTTTAAATACGTTTATGTTCGTTAAAAAATTATTATATTTATTCATATTTGTTCGTTTAAATAATAAATTGTTCGTGTTCAGTTTATATTCGTTTAATTAAATTAAATGAGTTCATTCATTAATATTAAATGAATATGTTTACAAACATATTCACGAATATATATATATATATATATGAACACATTCATGAATAATAAACGAACTATAATCAAATAAATTTAAACAAACATTAAATAAATATAAACAAACCTAAACAAATATAAACGAATCCTAAAATAAAATTAAGATAAAAGATAAAAATATAATTTTATTAGTATTATTATAAATGAATAACATACAAACAATAAATAAATAATTTTTAAACGAATCGTAAATAAATTTATTCGTGAACATAAATAAACAAATAAACAACTGTTTGTATTTGTTCATTTAATAAACGAACATACAAATAATATTTAAAATTATTTATTAAATTAACGAATAGAAATCAAACATATTCACGAAATTTTTTTTAAAATTTATGTTCATTTAGACCTTTAATATATAGGAGTATTTTTTATTTCCCTCTTCAGAGCTTGATCATCATTCATCTTCATGCGCTAAAAAGGCACAAAAAGACCTGGTTTCAAAGTACATTTTTTATGATTAATTTAATACAATCATTGCCACTATTGAAGTTTGCAATTAAACTACTCTATGAACAAACGTGAAGCTCTCATGAAAGCATAATTGTTAACAATATTTTATTTGCGATGACATGTCTGCCAAAGAACTGTTAGTTTCCAAGCATATTTTAGTACCTCAACCCGCATGATTTGCTAGGTTACTAAACGGTTTTCCCTTAGCAAACTTTTTGATACGCTCTGAAGATTTCAAAGTGGGATTCATGGCCTTTGGGGTCCAATCCTTTGATTTCTTTATTTTTCTGAAATCCCCTGCATTTGGTAGGTTATTTGATGCTTAACAATTGCCAACAATTTTTATATAAGGCTAAGCAATGACATTTAACTTCACTTTGTCTGCTTCCATTCCATGGGAAAACATGATTCAGGCTCATCTGCATTTGGTAATTATCTGATGCTTATATTGGGTACTGCCAACATTTTTATATGAATCGGCTAAGCAATGACGTTTAACTTCACTTTGTCTGCTTCATTCCATGGGAAAACGTGATCAGGCTTTTGCTTCAATCTTATTAAATTTATGATGATTATGAAAACAACTTTTTGTGAGATTGTGCTCCAAAAATGAGCTCCCACCATTAGTTGACTTCAAAAACAAGTTGCTGTTTAAAATTATGCAAATGATTTGTTAATCAACTCTCAAGACCGTATAAACTTTTTTTGATATCAAAGCCAGTTAGTTAAGGTGGTAGGAACCCTCAAATGTTCGAACACAACTTCTGATTCTGAAGGGCTATTTGGATTTTTATGAAGAACTAATTGAGACTAAGACAGTTACCTAGAACCAAGCTGAGTTATGATTCACGTGGCTCCATTACAACCTGTTCTGTACAGTCAGAACCACTTTTTCCTGCGTTATGATCTTAAGCTATATGCTTCTGTTGCCTGGCAATGAACAACTGCGTGTTTTTCTGGTGATAGATTTTAGCAGAGGTAGGCAAACACGTGGCCATGAAATTAAAGTCAAGTACAAGGGCATGGATCCTATAATGGCAGAAGGCATGGCTGTCTCAAGGAACGATTTTGTCCTCAAACTGAGAGAAGAAGAAATCACATATGGCTAATGCGTTTGGCAAAGACATTGGTGAGAATTGATGGAGGATTTTTCTTGTTTTGTCTGCAGCAAAAGCAATTGATCAATGTTTTTCCTGGTTATCACAAATGCCATTGCAACAACCTTAAAATGGGAATATATTTAGGCAAAAACGGAACCATATACCTATTATGGGAAGAATTATATGGATTGCAATTATATGTCCTCACATGAACGAAATCGAGATTGACTCAAAAAGCAAGGCTAGCTCTTCCTAGAGATACCATTTCTTGATTTCACAACCATTAACTATTCAAGCCAAACGACATGATTGTTGAAAGTCAAAGTCAGAAAAAACTTGAAGCTGGAGTTGGAGATGACTCAGATTTAGTAGCTGAAACTGAATGATATTTATAAAATACACATTGCATTATTAAGACAAGTCTAAATTCTCATCTGTTAATTAAATTTTGGTCAGTTTGACTAAACGTTGACTTTCTCTAGGATGTGCCATGTGTCACACTCTCATCTTCCATTTATTTATTTATTATTTATATTTAATTAATTTTTTTAAAATATAAAATAAATATTTTTTAAAGATTTTATTTTTTTGTTAGATTCACTTATATAAAAAATATTTTCCCTTCTTTTAGTTTTTTTAAATATTTAATAAATATATTTTTTATTTTAAATTTTTGTGCGAGAATTGCTTGATACCAAAGATATGTTGTTTTTTTTTTTTTCGTTTTTTATATATTCATTAAATAAATTTTTTATTTTTATTTTTTGTAATTCTTATTTGATATCAAGATTATCTCATATATTAAGTCATTTGATTCTTTTTTCATTTTTGTTATTTTTCTATTTATATTTTATATTTAACAAGTGTTTTTAAATATTTTTAAAATTTTTAAATATCATATTCATTTGGTATTATTATTAAAAATTTGTATTTTCCATTATTTTTTAATATTTAATAATTTTTTTTGAACAAATATTAGTAGTAGTGTTGATGTCACATATGGATTTCATTTTATTTCATTTTCCTTTTTTTTATTTTTTTTAAATCAATGATATAAATTTCTTAATAAAATCTCATCATTCTACTATCATGTGGCTACTCAACCCTTTTTTTTTTTTTGCTAATGTTGTTTGGATATATATACAAATATATATTTTATAATTATTTTAATTTTATATTTATATATATTATATTCATAAAATTATTATTTGATACTTTAATTTAATAAATTAATAGTTCAAACTCAATAAAAATATTCATGTGACATCCTTTATTATGACCTCTTTTTTATTTTTTATTTTGAATTTTTTTTTCTTTTTTACTTTTTCATTTTATTCTTTTTTTTTATAATTTTATAATTATTTATTGGATATATTTTGTGAAAATATGAGATCCGTGTCATTAGTAAGATCCTTTTGGACTGATTATTCAATCCCAATGGACTATTATCGTTGAAGTGTCACAGTCATGCTGCTTCCCATTTACATGTACAAGACAAAGAAACCTGAAAACGTCTATGAAGTGAAGATTTTAAGCAATATAATTGGACCGGCATTAGACCCTCGAAAGCGAACTGGTCATACAAGTCATTATAATTTCCTTTCATTACAGCTTGGCAGCTGATCATCCCACGATGGATCCCTCAAGATTCTTCCACAAAATTAATCAATGCTTCTTCATATATTATCAATTCCAACGATCCAAATTAATATAAAAATGGTGTTACTCCTTTGGATGTCAGATACCCCTCCAGGAAGCACTGGTGGGATCGATGCATGTTTAAGCTCTTCAGACAATAAAATTATATCTCCAGGCTTTAATGACATAATTCCTGACTTCATTTTTCATTCATTAATTTCGTTTCAGCTTGAAAATACCCTAAGCATCGGAGTAGTAGGTTTCTTCGAAAGTAATATCACTGACGACATAGATTAGAAAGGCATAGTTCAATTTACCTAATATAGCAATTACGCAAGATTATAGTTTTAATGGAGATTTAAAAACAGTGCATGGAAGCTCAGTCGTTTTCATTGACAGAGGTTTTTGACAAGAACAGTGATATTTATAGCTTAACTTTATTTTTTTTCTCTATTTATTTAATTTATTTTCTTAAGCTTTTGAATGAAAATCAGACAATTTTAAATACGATATGATCAAACGATGTGAATAAAAATATGAAAATAACACAACTTAAAACTTTTAAAAAATCATAAATAGATTTAATAAAATAAAAAATATATATTTTATGTTTTTATGTTGACATGAATTACGACACGTGATTTTCGTATAAAACACGATATAAATACAATATTTTATATGACATGATGACACAAAAGTCTTTATGAATGATTTAAGAAGGGAAGATCATGATATATGTTTGAAATCAATCAAAGCTAAGTTATTATAAATGATAATAGGCCATTGGTTGAACAATTAAAGAAAGAATTAATATCACTAACAATATAAAAGCCAAACAATTTATGATTTTATGGTTGAATGTCATAATCTATTACTTGATTATTCAAGAAGACCTGAATTAAAATATCATGCCTAATTGAAAGTAAATCCGAACCAAACACTGGTTTACTGGCTAAAATGATTGCTATGATACATTTCCATTCGAAAGATACATGCCAAAAAGCACCAAGAGTTCTGTCTAAAAGTTGTGTTCACAAAATGCATGAAAGCTTGAGGACTAATGGTTGATTTCATGGACCAAAACAAAGTCTATGGTTTATTTTTATTTTTCTATCTTTTTTAGTTTACTGAGATGCTATATGTTACAATAGAACGTATCCATTATTGAAAGCCCACTTCACTACTGGGAAGCAGGAACCAAGGCCCATTTACTTTCTCAATCTGACCCAAGTTTTGCACTCAAAATCATCCCCAATCAGATCAGATGTGGTTCAGCAGCTTTAGATTCTCTCCACTTTCTCTAGCTTTTTCATAGCAACCAAAGATATTTGATCTAAATTTTTGGTGGGTAATGGGAAGACGTACGAGCTTATTATATATAAAGGACGTTCTAATTGGTTTTTTCTGGCATTAGAAAAATTGGAAATGTAGTTTGCTTTGGCTTGTTACAATGATCAAAATACCCTGTAATTCTCAAATTTTATATTTAAGGTGTGAGAGGGTCTCTCTTGTAAATTAGTTTCTTCCTTTGAAGCTTAGCAGACAATGGGCCAGGACTCATGATGTAACATTGAGTACATAATTACCGGATGGCTCTCCACGCAGGTAGTGAGCGATGGCCCGATGGCTATATATGCAGTGACACCATTGCTGAAGCTTCTGATAATTTTTTTTGTTATCCTTTGAAGAAAGTCAGAAACCTCCATATACTTTACAGGAAGCTGCACAATATGGCCGCCAACATATCATCAAATTCCTGACATCAGTTCGTCTAACTGAATGTAGAATCACGGGGGAAAAATCAATCTAATATTATTAAGAGTTTGAATCATTACTACAGAAAATAAATGATCAATCGTAATTTACATTTGCATGAAATAAACGAAAAAGTATTTCGTTAAGGGGGAAAAACAAATTTAAGGATCTTCAAAAGCGGAGATCAACTTTGGGAGCCATTTTCCCAAGCAATGCTTGCAAATCATTCTCCAAAGGAGTCAAATTCAAGTCCAAGTCCGAGTTCAAAATTCTTTTACTATTCGATCTGCTTAACACTGGCACCTTTGAAACAACAGGAAAAGGAGAGAATTTTTCATTGATTAAAGCTCTATGCTTCCTCATATGACCTCCCAAAGCTTGCCCCACGGCAAACTCTTTACCACATATAGCGCACTCATGCACCTTAGGCTGAGTTGCTAAACTTAGAAATTTGGAATCGTTTCCTAATTTCTGATCCCCCATCAATCTGGGTTTCTTATGGCTCGCCCTGTGCCCTCCTAGTGCTTGGAATGATGAAAACCGGCGATGACAAGTTTTACACTCGAAAACATCATCCACCAGATGCTCTAACTTTGGCTTGGTTTCCAGGACTTGGGACAGCAACATTAGACATTTTGTCATGTCAATGGATTCAAAACTCACTCTCTCTTCATTTTCTCTCCCTCTCTTCATATCTACGAAAGAAGATTTTTGTGGGTTTCTAAACCCAAAGCTAGATGATCAAGAATGTTTTGGATTGGTAACTGAGAAACCTTGGTGCTTGTATTTATACTTTGTACCTAGGATCTTCCATCAATGAACTTTGACTGGTTATTTGACTAGATTAGATGAAAATTAAATGCTCTTTAGCAGACGGAAACGGACGTAAGCACCAAGCAAAGAACAACGTCACAAGTGGCGCTGTGAACCATCACTGAAACTTCGTGTATATGATTTAATTTGTGTGAGAGAAAATCTATGGACCCCAAAAGGGCATTTAAACAAAGCAGCTGGAATCGTAATTGGTTGGATTCGAACTTTCTTAATTCATACGTTAGTTATTTTTTTATTTAATTTCTTATAATATAAAATTGTCACGTTTGTCTGCTTCACATTTTATAAACCTTTGTTTTATATGAAAAGACAGGCTTTGAGTATCCGACAGAATCTATGGACCCCAAAAATTGTTACAGCAATCAATGAGGAAATGCTTGAAGAAAGCTCCACGGTCAGGCTGGTGGGAAGTTTCAGATTTTAGTATGTTTTTTCGGGCTTATGTGACCTATTTCCTTACTTCATCAGTACATCAGCCAATTTTGAATAGATATAATATAGATAATTATAGAGCAAAGATGAAGCCACTTTAATGTAACGATGAATTTAATTCTTTTTTTTTTTTTTAGAAGACAATGAATTTAATTCTTATATGTATTATTTTGTACATCATGCTCATAATTTAAATAACTAATTAAAGAATTTGTGGCATATTAAATATTGAGACCAAAACTCTCTTATTATTGTATGTATGTAAAGCAAAATCTTCATTATTTTTTTCAAAAAAAATTAATCAAATTCAAGTTCATATTTTTCCAATAAAAAAATGAAAAATCTTCGTCTCATCATTTTTTTTTAATTTTCATGTTAAACTCAAAACATTCGATTTTGGGTTAATGATGTATTTTATCTTTAATGATTATTTGAAAACAAAATTCTTTTTTTGGGAGAAATGCATTAAAAAAGACATTAAAATTCAAGTGTTAAGCTATAAATTATGTAAAAATCAAGAAAATAAACATGACTTTTTTTTTAGGGATAGAATATCTAGTATATATAATTGTGACTTATAATTTTTGACAGAATAGATTATAGTAATGGTTAATTTCTTTTTAGAATTCAATTCTTTTTTTTTTTCCCAAGATTAATCATGCAAACAACTATACTATATTTTACCATTTCTCATGGCTAAGGGAAAAAAATACCTCTAATAATATAGGCAAAAGAAGTTTTTAACACGTAATTTTAAAAAAAAATTTATAAGAACATAAACAAAAATTTTGGACCAAAACATTTAATACACTTTAGAGATGATGGAATTTACAATCATGAAAAAGAAAATGAATGTAATATTATTACAAATTTCTATTTTACAACAAATTAACCCCTAATGAATCCAAATTCAAGTGTACAAATCAATAAAGAGAAGAGAAAAATAATAAGAAAAAAGAATGAATATTTCAAATGTTGTATACATAAAACAAATGAAAAAATGATGTTAATGAAATGGAAATTACAAGGGTCACTATATCAAATGCAGAGATCAATCTTGGGAGCCTTGGTCCCGAATAAAACTTGCAAATCATTCTCCAATGGAGTCAAATTCAAGTCCAAGCACACAACCATCCGACTGCTATCTGATATCTTCAACAGCGGCACCGTTGAAACAACCGGAAATGGCGAGAAGCCTTCGTTCATGGCAGCTCTATGCCTCCTCATATGCCCACCCAAAGCTTGACCCATGGAAAACTCTTGGCCGCAAATGGAGCACTCATGGGTCTTAGACTTGGTTGATAAACTAAGGAATTGTGTGTGTTCATTTGCTTTCTCCCCCATCAACCTGGGTCTCTTATGGCTTGCTCGGTGCCCTCCCAATGCTTGGAATGATGAGAAGCGACGGTGACAAGTTTTGCACTCGAAAACCTCGCTCACTGAATGGTCTTTTGGCTTGGTTTCCACGCCTTGAGATAGCAGCATTAGACATTTGGCAATGTCAAAACCCTGAATCTCTCCATTTTCTCTTTCTCTCTTCATTACAGCTAAGAAAAACTTACAAATCTGAATATCAATACTTGTTTTTCTATGGGTTATTGCTTCAGCTTTAAGTAAGGAAGGAAACTCAACTCCAAAGCCGTGAAGTTTGACCGCTAATTTGACTATTCTAATTGACAGAAGTACCCATTTGGTCAAACATAAGGAAATGTAATAATTAAAAATACCCTCAATTTGGTCAAACATAAGGAAATGTATAGTAGGGATGTTTTGTTGGGAGAAGGCAGTCTCCTTCCCCACGTTGGTCTTTTTAGAGACAACGTCACGTATGGCGACTGGCGAGCTAATGGCTATAACAGTGACTCTCCCTGAAGCTTCGGGTACCTTTTGTTCTGGAATATCTAATGCAACACGCGCTGAGAAATAGAGATATATATTAAGGTAGGTAGGGAATAGAGATCAGTGTGGATATTGTTGATGTAACGTAGAAGGCTGAAACACCAGCCCCAACTGCTAATGTCAAAAAAGTTAAGGGCTTGAAAGCTGCTTAGTCAAAACCTAAAATGTTTTCCCATTGCTTGAAATTTTCAACGTCGTTGATTAGTAGTAGATAAACTACTTGTACAGGCCGAATGGAACTGTCAACTTTTCCAAGTTTCAACCTTCTTGCTTGCACATGCCGTTTTCTGGTGAACTAAATTGGGTACTTTCTAATGAAGCGTAGGCGAAAATGAGTAATTATTCTTCAGTCAGTGCAGTGTGAATGGACAATTTTCCATAGCCAGTTCTTATTTTACAGGGTGTTAAAACAAGTCAAATTTGCTTTTTTTTTTTAATTAGTTGAGGCAGGTAAGGGACATACTCTAAAACAGATTTGACTTGGCTAATCTTTCATTCAACTATGCTCTAAAACTTTGAAATGGCTACAGAAGTTATCAAATTCCCACTTTTCCTTAGTTCCATATCTTGGATTTTATCATCTGACTAAAACCAGCTAATTCTGATGATAAGGATGGAAGTTCCCACGGACAAGAGTGTTGTAACTGATGAAGGGGAAACAAATGGCGTAAGAGATGATGTAAGAAATAATTTGATGATGCCATGATGGCTTAGTCAAATAGCATAAAAGTTTATATTTCTATACCATCTATGATGAAAACATAGCATCAACATTTAAAGAACAAATGATGCTAACAGGCCTATGGCATGACGTTAATTATAAATAAAAAAATGAAAAAATAAAAAATTAATTCAAAATTATAATATTTAATTTAATTCAAATCAATTTTATTTTATTTGATTTAAATTAAATTTAAATATTAAATATATAAATTCGAATCAAAATTTAAATTAAAATATAAAAAATCAAATCAAATCACTTAAAAATTCTATTAAAAGAAATAAAAAAAATTTAAAAATTGATGAATTGAACAACATAAATAAAATTCGATATAATTTGATTTAGATTTAGATCGAATTTAAAAAATTATTATATTATATATTATTAAAAAAATCAAACCGACCCCTAGCGAGACCTAGTAAATCAAGACGTAGCCTAATGCTATATTTCATATTCAGTCCTAAAATTGCTAACCATAATAGGTTGAGAACAAGGGTTTTGTACTCATCAGCTGATAAGCATTGCTACTACATTCGTATTATCCTAATCATAATCAATTGACATCTGCGAAAGGAGTTCTATTCGGTGAGAATGCCACACATGCAATCTGTTGCTGGATTTTGCTTTCATCCTTGCCCCATTTTGATCTGTTTTCTGAGTTATTTTCGTCTTCCTTTACATCTTCAAAGGAGGACGATGTCCTCATCTCTTCAATTGATGCTAAGCTAGGCACAGCTATGTCTCGCTTCTTTGGTGCTGAACCAGTATCAACCTACCTGTTCAAGGCAACACCAATTATACACTTAGAAATTCTATAACAATGTCAACTTGATGCTCTGAACTATTGTACGGACAATTGAGCAAGCCAACCTACCAAGTAGTCTTTTATGAGGCGTTTCTCAGCTTCTCTTCTGATATTTGAAATGCTGTCACCATGGTTTTCTTGCACTGTTTTAAGTTGGTCTGAGCACAAGTTTGTAAGGGAGTCTATTTCCTTCTTACTTTCACGGTCACGAGTAATGAATCTGCCAATGGGCAATATTTTCCCACTTAGAATGAGAAAGATATGCAATTGTAAAATGAAGAACTTGCACAAATTAATTTCCATTAATTGCTGCCATTATAGCTCCAGTTCTAGCACCAAACTCTGCATCCATAGAGGAGAATGCGGGCAAAAATTCTTCATGTACCGTGTGATTTCTTTTGATATTTTCCCTGTCAATGAAATAAGCAGAGGGTTTACCACAGAATAAACATTTTAAAGTTCAAAACAATAAGGACTTTAAGAACCCAGGAACAAGAAAAACCTACTTAACGGTAGATTTGATATCTGCGAGACTGCTTATATTAAGTTATTTATGTATGACTTGGCATTTTCCGACTGCTGCCTAGAATCATTCACTCTTTTTGAGCTGTATCAAATGAAAAGATACGATTAAAATCATAAAATCATTTAAATACCACCATTAGTGTGTGTTTATAAATTGATTTGGTGTTTACTAGAGGCTTGGAATCAAATAAAATGGATAGAGAGGAGGGGGGAGCTACTTCCTTGCACCTTGCCACTTGATTTGCAGAAACAGGAATTTGTTTCAATTACCAAATTGGATGACTTATTATCTCTTAACAAATGAAGGCTTACCATTCTTGAAGGCCATCATCCATTATACGCCTAGATTCAGCCATTGAGAAGGTGTCTTCCATGAAATGGCTTTCCATCTTTTCTATATACTTGCACATTTCCTTCCCAGCATCAGCTGAAACCTGCCGCAGCACGGACATCTGCAGCTGCAATATCTTATTATCTTGAAGATCCGAGTCCTTCATGTTTCTCAATACCTCTGAGACCTAATAAATAATTTCTATAAGCATAAAATTCTTAAAATATATTTGAGCTTTGCAGGGTAAGAAATTGGCAGATTACCAACCATAGCATTTTTATTAGATGTCAAAGTTGCTAATATTGATGCAATCTTTTCCATAGCCCTGCTTTTCCTCCCTAGTGGCTTCTTCCTGTTTCACAGCAGTTAAAGTTCGTTATTAGCCTTAATTTCTTCCCAATATAAATCACCCATGTAAAATATCAACTTGCCTTAAATCTGTCTTCAAAATTTGTTAATTGCTGAGATTTCTCGTTTTGTGTTTCTTCAAGGGTTGCAATAAATTTGGAAGCTTGATTATTGATGTCAGTCAGAAAATCAACTGTTGCCTTGGATAATTTTTGTGCTGAAATCAAGTTGCGGTATAATCCCTGACAGTATCCAAAAGATGAGAAATACTTACTCAAGAGAGTGAATAGTATGGATAAAAGGGAAACCAAAAATACACCCACCTCTTCTTGTTGTCGAGCAGAGAAAATCAATAGTTCCTTTTGTTCATTAAGAGAATTCTGGAGATCCTCCATAACCTCATTGGCCTTAAGCACTGCAGTGACAAGGAACTACAAAGACAAAATTAACACACCATTTAGCAAATCCAAGTCACATGCTTTCATTTTCATAAGGGACTAGAAGTAATTTCATTTTCATAAGGGACTCGAAGAAAAGTAATTATCTTCCTTGAATAGAATACCTGCTCAATAGCTGCTGTTTGAAATGAAATGAAGAATTCATTTGCTCCAGGTCGGAGGAAGCTTTCCTTTGCATGGTGTTGGCAAGTTCCTTCATTGTTGCCATTCCTGAAGCATATATCTCTGTCATATTCTTAATCCTAGATTCCAAAGCTTTGGTTGCCTGCCAATAATGCATAATCATGAATCAGCATTAAAATAGCCACATTCATAGAGTAAGAAGGCAACATTTTTCCACTCTTACATCGCATTTACTGGCAAGAAATGAATGAGCATGCTCTTCCATGCATCTAAGTTGTTGATGCTGTTGAGAAATGGAGCCCAGGATGGTCTTGTGCTAATCCTTTAGATGCTTATCAAGCTGAGAACCAAACATTAAAACAATGCTTCAGTTTCTGCTTCCATCTTGTCCTTATCATCTGTACAGAATAAAATATTTATATTTAAGATCTCTGAAATGGTGGTACATGGGTACATGAACATTCCTTTAGTTTTTTTATATATATGTTTTGCATTCTTAAATACTCATATGCAATTATTGTTGTTTCAGGTCTCATTTCATGGGAGATATCTTTACTCAAGTTGCTACAATTTGATCCATCACAACCTTTCATGTAAAGGGGCATTTCACTCCGTTATGCAGCACTCATGGAGCGCCCACACCATTGGGACATCTGCACAGGTGAACTATGAAACACAGTGTGCATTAGTGTCTGACAAATGCAACACATCTCCTTATAATATTTGTTTGGAAGCAACAAGGTCCTTTTTATTACAAGGTGGTTGGCAACTGTTTTTAACAAGCACCACTGAACTTCAAAAATGAAATAGTTTCCAATGCAAATCATTAAGATAAACTTAGTGTAAACACAGAATAAGAGCACATAAGGTATTCTACCTAGTTTTGCAAACAGTGAATTTATGTCCTCTGATGCATGTTGCAAATCAGTACTTAACTCCTTTGCCTTCTCGATCAAAGAATTTTCTGTTCATAAACAATATTGTTACTAATAAGCAAAAAGATAGACAATGAAAATTTCCAGCATTGACTCTGGTACCTGAGCACAGCAGTTTGGAGATGATGAATTCCTTTTCTTTCAGTGTCAAGATGGCTACTGTGTGGTTCTCTTGAAGATCAAGGAATTCTTTCCTATTCTTTTCAAGATTTATCTGGAGAACAAAAATCAATTTGTGAGCAGGGAAGTGTTCAGAATTGAGAGAGCAAATATGGATATTTCTAGTCCATGTTTACCTTGCAATCCTTGAGGTCACTTTCTAAGTCCAACCTTTGCTCTTGCTCAGTGAGATACAGCTCACGATACTTATCAGCTTGCTACATGAAGAAGAAGAGGAGGAAGAAGAAGAAGAAATAAATATGATATGGCAAGAAAAAAGTGAACGCACAACGTGTGAGAATTATACCTTCTCACTGAGGTTAAGATCATTCTCCAGCTGCTCTATCTTCTCCATTCTTGCATGAAAGGTAATATAAGTAAAATTCAAATTGCCTGAAAGAATGAACCTCAATCTTTGACTCTTCAAGTTTTCTTAAATTGAAGAAAATGCCCTTGTTTAGAGTGCGCCACAATCATAACTGAACCATCTCTCAATCTCTATCTAAGTTGGCCTACAATAAAAAGTGCATTAGAGAGTAACATGGAAAGTTTACCTTCTTTTCAGCTTCCTCTTGGGCAAATCTTTCATTGGGAATGTAAACACCATTTTTGTCCCTAGCTGCTCGAACATTTGGATCAATTGTTTTCTCATGAACAAGACTCTAAACATCTAATTCTGTCCCATTGAAGGACTGAGATTGCAAGTGCTTATCAAACCTTCTTTCATTCTCTCAATTTCCAAGTACAAATCCTTAAGCAACACAGCCTTGGACATTTTCTGGTTTGCCTGAAATTATAAGCCTGTTCATTAGAAAATATAAATAAACAGATAGATAGATCAAAAGATGCATTCAAACTAACCTCTGGTTTATTTTTGATGTTCTTAGCACGACATGCGTAATCTAGAGTGCTCAATGTTTCTTCCAAGGAATGAGCCGATGGAGATATTGTGGCAATAATGCAGGTCTTTGTTTTCCCTCCCAAAGAATCTCTCAAGAGCCTTGTCAGCTTACTATCCCTGCACGGAATGTTGTTAACCACGGCAAAACAGTTAGTAAATGAAATTTAGAAGCAGCTCACTAACAAAAAAAAAAAAGAGTTTATGGAAGCTAACCTATATGGTATATGAGCAGAATGATCCACAAGTGCATTTATGACACGGCCAAGTGTAAGTAAGCTCTTGTTTATCTCTCCTGCTTCCTTTGCTCGACCCTGCAATTCAATGAAGATTTCATCAAAACTTCACACCTACCGAATAAAAGCCATTCAAAGACATTAGGCTTCTTAATATTTTGGCAGCTTAATAGATAGTAATAACCAAGCAAGCAATTGCTCACTCCAGTGGCAATATTTTAATTTCCAACAACACAAGAAACATAAAGGAAGTGATTACCAATAATAGATGCTGAATGTATATATTTCCCTACCCCTCGTGCACCAGAACGAGAAATATTCTCAGACCCTGCCAAATCAACAAGATTAAGCTTGCCACATTTTATCATCTCCTCATCTCCAACAGCCGATTCTTTTATGTGGACAGTGATAGAAAATACAGAATGAGAACGGCTGTGAGGCAAAGAAGATGACTTTAGCCAAAGGTAGTTCTTCTTACACCAATCAAACAAATAAAGAAATCCAACCTGCTGCGCTTGTTTAACAAGGTATCAGCAGTGCGCCTTTTTGCTGCTCCTCGTTCCATGAGAGTATAGATTTCATTAGCACTGTATACAGCTTCTTCTTCTAGACCTCTTACAACAACACAACCCTTTCCATCTTCCATCAAGGAAATTGGTTTTCTTCGCCTATCTTCAACATACCTTGAACTCTCTTCGGGAGCCAGCAAATCTGTTATTTCCTCATTGTACAGCTCAAAAAATGTAACTTTCATGTTATAATCATCATTTTGGGCCCCTAAGGTATCAAATATTTGTCTCACTGCTCTAGGAATGACACCAGCCTCAGCAGGCAAGTCCCCACCCTGTATTTAAAACATATTCCTTTACTTAATATTCATCAAAGAGTTGTATTTTGACAAATTTCCAGTACATAATTCTATAAACTGTCAACTAACTGTCAACTAATCACAATTTGCTATTCATCAAAATTAGCATATAGTACAAAATTATAAATTCTTAAACAGAAAACTGTGCATCAAATATAAATTTTCAAATAAAAAAAATGATAAGCTAAAAGTTTTATTACCTTGTTTCTCATCCCACCCTCCATTGTATAAGTTTTGCCAGTGCCGGTCTGTCCATAGGCAAAGACAGTACAGTTGAAACCATCAAGTACTTCATTAACAATTGGGGCAATAGCTTGATCATATCTTATTCTTTGTTGTGCCTTGGGGCCAAAAACCTTGTAAAAATAAAATGAAATAAAAATGTGAACTTTAACAAATCCAATTAATCATCTTGCAAAAGAAAATGGTACCATTTTCATAACAGTGGAGCTGGAGCTTCACCTTGTCAAAAGTGAAAACTCTGTCTACTTGCTTGTTAGCTACATTTTGCAAAACAGTAACTTCCTTTTTATGTTCATTACAGGAAATCGCTTTGGGAACATTCATCCTCTGCTCATCTTCGCTTAGTGGCCTGAAACCAGAATCATCAATCAAGCAAAAAAATATACTGACTGAACTAAATTAAATAAAAAAATTATAATTCAATAATAAATAAATCAGTAAACTTAATGAAATAAAAAAAAAATTTAAATACCTGCATTTAAGCAGCACTTGAACATTAACATCTTTATCTCTATCTTGGCGGTTAGAGCTCCAATCGGATCCTCTCGAGTCCGTACGACGTCGTTCAGGCCGGGGAGTGGGGAAAGGAGTTGGAGATGGTACTACTCCTCCCATCCCTACTTTTCTAAACTGATCTGGAGTGACATATTTATGTTTTCTCGTTCAATTTTTTTTTGCAGAACCTGATCAATCCTTAAATGCTTATTACTAAACCAGAAACAAGTTCTTTAAAATGATTATAAACTAAATTAAAACCTGATGAATCCTGAAAGTAAAATCTTACCGGACTTCTTTTTTTTTTTTTTTCTTTATGGAATCTTTGGAGTAGAATCTGAAGGATGAGTGAGATGGAAGGAGCTTTTCTCCGATCGTACTTTCTCTCTGCTTTCTTTTTGAGTCTCTTTGTAGGAGTGAAAATACTAATTTTACTACTATTTGGAAGCGTGCGGGGGAAGAAACTTGTGTTTTCTAACGACTACCGGGGGGATCGTAGCCGTTGGAAGACGTGGCCATTGTTTCCAAGCATGTGGGGCCCTCTGCATGTAAATTCATATAGGGCGCTTTGATTAGTGGCGTTGCATGGCCGTGGCCCAAATACATAGTCTAGTATTGATTTTTTTTGCAAAGAAACTCAAAATTTGTAAAATTTTAAAGATATTATATTGAATTGAAATTTTTAAAGATGTTTTAAAAATTTTGAAATTCAAAATTTGTAAATTTTATTTTAAATAATTATGAAAGTTGAATTAATTTAACAAAAAATCAATAAAAATAATAAGTTTAGGGCATTTGGTTAATTAAAATCTTGAAGATCTGATTAGGCATCATTTATGAGTACAAAATAGTAAAATAAATAAATAAGTTTTTATGTTGAGTAACATTTTTAAGAAAATAAAAAAAGGAATTAGAGATAAAAGGGAAAAGGAAGTTGAGCTTTTGAAGCTCCTCGCCCCTGGATCTTCTTGCCAGTCAGGCTCCCGTGCGATTGGTAAAATGCACCGCACTGTAGCTAACAGTTGTCCAAAAAGGACTCTTCATCAGTTCGACCAGGTTCAATCAAATCAAACGTTTATAATTACTAATTACTAAGTAGAATTTTTATGGGGGAGTAGTGCCACCTAACCAAGAAAAGTAATCAATTATTTTGACCGAAAACATGTGAATGATGGGCCCCATGGAAAAGCAAAAGCTAGAAGAACATCAAATCGTATGTGAGATGCTGGAAGGGACGTAGCCCCATAGTTGTGTCGTTCAAAACGAAAGCTGGAAACATGTATTAACACCATCCAGAGCAGATAATTTCAACAAGAACCATAAAGAATGTTAACATTCATAATTACCATTGGACTTATATTCCTACAAAATTCAAGCAAAATTAATATAACGAGTTCTCTATCATGAAAAAATGGTTTAGCGTTATACTCACCATCCTCCGTTGTATTAAGTTTTGCCAGTGCCGGTCTCTGTCCATAGCTTTTATATGTTGGATGGGCTGTCCCTTTTCTTAATTACTGTCTTTGGACCTTTTTGAATATATCTATGATTGATCGTTAGTGGATTTTTTTATTTTTTTATTTTTTAAAAAAAATTTAAGATAGATAAATTACTTAAATAAATAAATTACTTAAATTTTTAAGTCAAAACAAAATATATCGTACATGATAATTTAAAATATGTGATTGTAAATTATACATTCGAGATGATCCAATAAAAATGATTATAAATTATATTCGAGATGATCTAACAAATTATTATCGACAGTATTCGAATAAAAAATCTCTTCGTCAATAAAAACGAACATAAACGATTGAACCAATTACTTATTGTTGACTTTTTTTTTATTTAATTCAATGAATTTTCATATAAAATGTATTATTTGATTATAATTTCTATTTTTTTATTTATTTTTTTAAAATTTTCTTTTATTTATAACTTCATTTAAAAAAAAGAAGAAGAAGTGCAGTATCAAAGTTGAAATTGTTTAAGCTAAGTAGCTCAATTAAGTCAAGTAAAAATTACATAAATTTCAATGTAAAGTGGTACCGCCTTAACCTATTATCCCAAGTTCAAACTATGATCGCACGTGCATGTCTAAGCAGCCTTTTTTCAAAGCCTTGATTACGCAACTAGAAGATTTAACTTTTGAAATTTCTGTTGAAGGACCTTCTCATATCACAAACTCAAATGAAACTGTGAGTTTTGACATATTGCGATGGGTTCTCGGTGAGTAGATATGAAACTTCTTAGTTGATAGATTTTTATTTTTTATTTTAAATTAAAGGTTAAGTTAAAAACGAATTGAATATTTAAAAAAAAAAGTTAGGTCGAGTTTGCATGTAAATTTAAAGGTATTTTATTTCAATTTAGCATGATACATATAAATATATAATTTATTATTTTATTTAATTTTAAATTTATATAATAATAAATTTATTATTTAATATATTAATTTAAAATATTATTTTAATAAATATATTATATTTTTATAATTAAAATATAATTTTATAAATATTATATTAAATTAATTTCGAATCCAATGCAAGTGGAACATGAGTTAGGTATATACTTATCAAATCAATGTCGCATATAAAAAATAATAGTTTGATACTGAATTAAAATTAGAGAAAATATTTTAAAAATCAAATAAAAATTACGGCTCCAATCCGATACCATCCCTAGTTATTTGTTGTCAAACGTGCTTGGGTAGGTAAAACAATGGAACCACGGCATGCTTTAGGGAATTCAATGAAAGTAGCCATTAATTAGAATCAATTTTCTATGCTGTAAATATACAATTTTCAGACTTTGAATCCTAAGTCATAGTATAATCCAACAATTTTTCTGTAACTTGAAGTGCAAGATAAAGAAATACAGGAAAATGTAACATCAATCTTTTGACATAATAAAAGCATCCTTCTTCTCTTCTATTCTAGCCATATAAAAATGGATGAAAAGGAAACAAAAAGGTGAATGACATGGCTTGAAAAAGAAGCGGAGGCTGCATGTGGTCACATTTTATAGAAAAGAAAAAAGAAAAAGAAACCTATTGATTGGTTGCTACAGAATAGAAATGGAAAGTGTTCCAGAACATGACATAAGATGTAGCTCAGGGTTTTTAGATTTCCATGATAATTCTAGTTAATTCATCTCTATCGCTTTGTTTAATTGATCAAGATGAAGCATTAATCAAGTTGATATACGTACAGAGTGAAAAATATTGTCATACAGTTTGTTCAATCAAAATACAAGAGTAGGATTCAATACCAAAAGCCCAAATTACAAATTCCAGCCTTTTCTGGATAGAAAACAACATTTGTCTCTCCGAAAAATCCTATAAAAAATGCCTTGAAAAGTGAAAAAACAGCATTCCTCTTATGTTGGTTACTTGTACTCAATGTCTGCTTTTGCTGTCTCCGAGGGATTTTTGCAACCTCCCATGAATGATTCTCTGGTGAAGTAACAGTTATTGACTTGAGCATGTTTGCCTTCTCCAGTAAAAGTTCCATTAGCAGAAGCTGATCTTCTTCACTTCTATAACCCCGAAATTCTACAATCTTGAGGTGTTCAAGCTGGGATGTATTGGACTTCACTGTTACATCATCCATCCAAAGGTGAGGTTCATGCCAGTATTGGTGAAAAAATGGACAAGGTATAGAATTGAGGTCAGGATCAATCTGCAGGTTTTATTCAGACAAAAAAAATAGTGAATGAAAGATTATATTGAAACATTTGAAGTAATTCTGGGAAAACCTGTAGGCAAACCGACTCTTACTTTGATAAGCAACTTCTCCAGGGTAGGACATATGTTCAGGAAGCAAGCTAATGAGTCCCGTTTGATCTTGTTCATTCCAGAATCCATCCAGCTCAATTCCTTTAACTTGCTGAATCTGAATTCCAGCCTTGAAAAGATTACTCCTCCTGTGCACAACCACTATATATATATGGAAAGGCAAATATTTCTGGTCAGGATTAATGAAAGTAAAAGCAAGGAGTATTCTGTTTAATGGGGTAAAAGATCGATACCTCAAGAAGCCAGCTGCTAATGGTGAGGATCTTAATTTCCTTTAGAGAAGTTAGGAAAGAAATAACATCCTCACAATCAAACTCACTACTGCAAAAACCATTTCTCAAATCAAGCATCACTTCTACCAAGTCTAAAGCATTCTTCAGCTGAATCTGAGGAAGAACACCTTGATACAAAAATGATCTGAGATTTCTTGCTGAGATTGAAATATTGACCATGTCTGGACAATCCAGCAGTTTCAGGCATTGAAGGTGGTCATTCGCTCCAATATCTAGGCTTTGCAACCCACTACAGTTTTCAAGCTCCAAGCTTTCAAGAAACTTAGAACTGGAGAATAAGGCAGAAATCAAATCTTTGCCATGGTAGTTGACTGATCTAACACGAAGCATCTTGAGACTGGAAAAGCTTAATGCCTGAGAGGCAGGGCTAGTTGGTTTCAACTTCAATTTGAAATTCTTGGCCTCTTTCTCCCTCTTAGAGAACTCCATGTGAAGTTCTTGTTCTACCCCTTTGGTTGCTAGAACAGTGACTTCATCCTTAGTTTCTGAAGCTACTTTCTTGCTATCCAGGTGGCTTAAACACAGTTTCCATACCTGATGACTATCATAAGACTTGGAAAGCAAACAGATGATTTCCTCCAGCTCTCTTTTAGCTTCTTGATAAGAGGTTAGTAAAACAGGTACCCAGAGGCTTCTCCACATGGTCGAAAAGGCGCTTGTTCTCACTGCCTCTGCCAAAGGAAGGACTGATATGATGCGTTTCAGAATATCCTGTGGCAAACTACTGATAAAATCACGCCTCTCATCTTCCATTTTTTTTGTCACCCCTGGATCAAAACCAAAGAAGTTATTCAAATCACCATAGAAAATCCAGAAATGTTCATCAGTTACTTACATAGTTGATACCTTTCTAGAGAGAGCCGGTTGTTACCATATAATGGTTTGATAAGGATTAGATTACTAATTAAATACAAGAGCTTGAACAAAACAGACAAGTTATTAGGCTGAATGAGAACATATATATATTTTAATCTATCCTTTATCCATTTAATCTTTATATTTATATGGCTAAAAAAGTACATAACACTTATAAATTTATTAAACTCGTAATTTTAAAATACCAACTCTAATTTCATACTAATTGATCTTAATTAAGTGACGTATGAAAATATTTTAATAAATTAAGATAAATATTATAATTTTTTATATGAGCGAAGCCAAAGGGCAGAGATGGACCATTTAATTAATAATATAATTTTAGAATTCGGCCCTCTTTCGATATAAAATTAGCCAGCCCCCTTCAATTAATATATAAAACTTGTAAAATAAGTTTTTTATACATTATTTTTTATTTTTAATTCCCCATTGTACATCTATTTATTTATTCAACCCAATTTAAAAATTCAAATAAGTTTAAGCTGAATTTACTATTTAGAAACCTAATAGGAATCTAAGTCAACCATTTTATTGTTTTGCCTTTGTGCCTTCACTTACCTCGTTATGCTTGACAAAGAGTTTCTTGATTAATTGGTGTTAGACAGTTGAAGCACTCTTTTGAAAAATTAAGTAAATAATAATAATAAAATCATTGTTAGTTATTTAATTTAATGATCAAAATAATTTTAAAAAATACATCAAAATCAAAATTCGAATCTCAACACTTTTTTTCCTTTTGCTTTATGACTAAAAAAATAATAATAATCAAATCAAGTTTTTCTCAAACCTTTAGATGATATTATTTTATAATTATATGAATTTTTATTTTAAATTAATATGCTCTTTATTTTTTTATTAATTTATGTTAATTTGTTAGATTATTTTAATTTAACATGTACCTTATTTTTTTTATATGTTGTCATTCATCTAATATATTATTTTAATTTAATATTTTATTTTTTTATTTGTTTATATTAATATATTAGATTATCTTAACTTAATTTTATAATTTCAGTGTGATGAAAGAATGAAGAGCACAAATCAAACAATATTTTTATTTTTTAGTCTATTCATGTTTAATAATATAATTTTTTAATTTTACTTAAAAAAATTAAAATTATTATTATTCACTATGCTATTATCCCCTTCATCCCGATGCTGACTTTGCTTGTTATTACGGTAATTTGTTTGAAAGGAACCTTAAAATTTAGAACAAATCAAGTCATACGCGGTATTTTGGTTTCATTTTTCTAGTTTAGAGCTTTTAGTGACAAAAAATAAATAAAAAACATGCCATCGTAATTCGTAAATGAAAAAAGTATTATTAGGATCATTGTGATTGTTCATAAAAAAACATTATTAGTTGACTTCATCGGCAGTTAAGCATTGTGTTATAAATTTAAGAAGGAGTTTTGAATTTCATATCGAATATAAAAGAAGGTCATTAGAATATATAAAGATTCACATTATTTTTTTTTTGTGAGATGTATTTTATAGGATAAAATCGTGAGGTCAAAAGGATCAGAACAGATAATATCTCACAATAATATGAATCATGATAAATAGATTGATTTGAAATACCGAATGAATAGATACTCAGATCCTATAACCGCTTGAGTTCAGAGGCAGGTAGGCTAATCTAGAATGCTAGATGAGTGGATGTCTGAGTCTCGGAGCCGTGCGGGTTCGGAACTTAAGTCTCGACCTGGACAAGTGGTATCAGAACCAATCCTAAACCGTTTGATCCACGTCAAATACCTCATGTGAGGTAGGCAATGATGGCTAGTGTCCGTGACGAGGGCTTCGAGGGAGATAGGCAGGGTGGCTAGCCTTTGTGACGAGAACGTCATGAGATTAGGTGATGGGAAGAATATCATGGATCTAAGAAGAAGTTCTAAATCTCACATCGAATATAAAAAGAAAGTCATTGGAGTATATAAGAGTTCACACCATCTATTCTTTGTGAGGCACGTAAGACAAAACTCTGAGACCAGGAGAGTCAAAACGGATAATATCTCACATAGATTGATTTGAGACGTTGAATGAATAGATACTCGGGTTCCGAAACCGCCCCTAATTTTATTATTACCTCTTGAATTTTTTAAGAAAATAAGATCCTGAATAAGGATTAGGGATCGTAAACACTGCCAGATGTATGAGATCTACAGAGTCGTGGAGTTTTGTATCCAGCACTACGAAGGAGTTGGTAAAAAAAAAAAATGGGGTTGGACTGTTATTTTTTTTTTGTAAAAAAAATTTGAGATAGATAAATTATTCAATTTTTTAAGTTAATATAAGATGTATCGTATCTGATAATTTAAGATAAGTGATTATAAATCGTGTATTCGAGATTACTTCAATAAATGACTACCGACAGAACTCAACCTCAAATCTTTTTGTTGAAAAAAATAAATCTAATTGATTAAATCCATCACTTGTTGATGTTTTATATTGTTTTTATTATTATTGTTTTGGTAAAAAAATATGAGTAGATAGATTATTCACCTGAATATTTTAGATTAAAAAATATATTATATTCAATAATTTAAAATTAAAAATTAAAAATTATGCATTTAAAATGATTAAATTAGATTTAAATTCAAAATTTTTACGTCCATAAATACGAATTTACCAACCAGTTGTCAGTGGACTGCTATTATTATGCTACACTGCCTTTTTTTTTGCTAGAAGGTAAACCTTTCATTTGCCTGTGAATCTTCATTTAGGAGACAAACACATCAAGAAAAAAAGATCAACTGGGTAAATTAAACTTGGGAGATTCAGCAGAAAATGAGTCTATATTCATCATCCCAATTTATAAATCAAAATCCAAATATTCATTTCCTAACAAAGCAATAAGGGACTGCACCATTTACCTAAACAGTAATAATTAATACTACAAAAAAAAAAATGCAACGGATATTTTTTTCATTTTTTTTGAAGAAAATAATAAATTAATAAAATCAGTGAAAAGAAAAAAAAGTTTTTCTGGACGTATCAAATTTGAATTGCATCGTTGGGTTTCAGCGCAAGCCCACTACCCCAAAACCAGCTCTCGTGGGCCCAGCCCATTAACTATATCATGGGTCCACTAATCTTCACGGATCACGCGTCTGTTAACTGATGCCCTTGTAAAAAAAAAAAAGAAAGAAAGAAATGAAAGCAGTGGAGGTGGTCCCCACCGTTAACCATAGTTAAAAAATCTAGAATTCAGCTAACCTCTGATCCGGGTTAGATCCTCCTTTCAGGTTTAGCTCACCAGATCCCTCTCTATCCCCAACAAAGAGATTAGGGTTTCAAAAATCTTCAAATCGACCAGTCTTCTCTCCAATTTTCGCATTCTAGCAATCGTCAAATCCTCGAATTCGTCAATTATTTTTGTTTCTGTGTGAATTGTTTGGAAATTGAATTGAAAAAAGAAAAAGGTGAAAAAAATAGGGAATGAAAAAATGGAGACGCAGAGGATAATGGAGTTTCCTCACAGAAATATGGATAAACGACCCAGGAAAAGGCCCAGATTAACGTGGGATGTGCCCCCTCCTCTTCCTCCTGCTAAGGTAAAAGAAGAAAATTTCCTTTTCACCCTTTGTTAGATAGAATTTGTTGAAAATTTCAGATTTTTTTCTTATATTTTTAAAAAGTATTCTGAGAAACGTCTTAATTTCTTTTGGTAATTTGACAAATTTTCCCTAGTTTCCCTCAAATTTTGTTTATTTTGTGAAAGTTTTAAATAATTTATTGAAAAATTAACTGCAATGAGATGTTATGATCGCTGATTGATAATCAAATTCCCTTCATTTTAAAAATTTTCATGTCAAGAAATTATCTTTTGATTAGAGATGAGAACTTTTCATCATGATTTTTTATTTCGTTATTTTGGTTTCGCAGGTTCTTCCGGCAATATATTGCGGCCAGGAATTTGGGAATGGAGGGATTTCTAATTTTTCATATCCTGATAATATGTTTTACAGGGGAATTCCTTGCAATGGCTCTCCTCCTCGGAGACCTGATGATAAAGATGGCCATTATGTTTTTGCAGTTGGAGAACACCTGACTCCTCGATGTAATTTCATCTCTCTTATTGCAAAATTGACTATGATAGATGTTTGTATGTAGATTTTATAACATCTATATGTTTAATATGGTTTTTGGACATTAAATGTTAAATTGTTACAAAAATATTCAAATGAAATTACTTTGTCATGACAAACACCTTTAATGTTCTTGCATCTTTTCCCCATTTATGTCATATTAAAGTTTGTTCACTTATACTCTTTTATTCTTCATGTCTCCAGACATGATTCTCAGTAAAATGGGAGAAGGTTAGTATTTTCTTTGAATCCAAGTTTTTGCAATCATGGAGAGTGGCTGGTAGTGGATGGGTATTTTGATATTCTAATCCGTGTAGATATTTCTGGTTGTTTCTTAACATGGATTCTTGTCCATTGAATGGTATTTTTGCAGGAACATTTGGCCAAGTCCTGGAATGTTTTGACAATGAAAAGCAAGAAGTTGTGGCCATCAAAATTGTTCGCTCCATACACAAGTATCGTGAAGCTGCTATGATTGAAATTGACGTCCTTCAAAGACTTGCTAAGCGTGATGTCGGTGGTGTTCGGTAAGGATGCCAAATCATCTTTTTTTTCTCTTATTCATTGTAGAAATTGAAGTGATTATGGTATAAGCGGTTTCATTCCTTGCAGTTGTGTGCAAATACGGAATTGGTTTGACTATCGTAATCATATTTGTATTGTAAGTATTTATTGGTATTTGCTATTTGATTAATTAGAGGGGGCAATGCAAGCTCCTTCATTCCTAAATATTCTGTGAGTTAAAAAACTTGCGGATGAATTTAAATGGTTTCAACAGGTATTTGAGAGGCTTGGACCTAGCTTATACGATTTTCTCCGCAAAAACAGCTACCGTTCATTTCCCATTGATCTTGTTCGGGAGCTTGGCAGACAAATTTTGGAGTCTGTAGCATGTGTGTGATAATTCTCGCACTGTTTTTAATCTGTATTGTATCTACTTGATGCTCAAACCCCTTTTAGTATGAAGCAAGAGTTCTGGCATCATTGGTTAATTTATTGGATAAGTTTCCACTTTTTTTTTTAAACCCTACTTAATTTTTGGTTAGGCAAGCTGGGGGTTGATGATGATAATGTATTCATTACCGTAAAAAAGATAAAAAAAATTTTGTTATTTTTGCATCTAGTTAACTTAGTTATTTTTCCCTTTTCAAATGTGCAGTTATGCATGATTTGCGGTTAATTCACACAGATTTGAAGCCAGAAAACATTCTCCTTGTTTCCTCAGAATATATTAAGGTGCCAGATTATAAGGTATTCCTTCGTTTTTCTATTCCCTAGGCATGCTGTTTGACTTTGGTGAGTGTAACTGGGGTTGCTTAATTTACATTTTATGTACAATGAAACTAAGGCATCTTTGAATTCTGATTGCTGATTTCTTGAATAATGCCCTTTTTCATGTGCTCTAGTTTTTATCACGGTCAACAAAAGATGGTTCCTATTTTAAGAATCTACCAAAGTCAAGTGCAATAAAGTTGATTGATTTTGGAAGTACTACATTTGAACACCAGGATCACAGCTATGTGGTGTCAACTCGGCATTATCGTGCGCCTGAAGTCATACTTGGTAATCATCATTATCACAATGGATTGCATATGATGTGTATTTATGTGCACATGTGCACATCTTGTTGACATCCTTTGTCATTTTTGCAGGTCTTGGATGGAACTATCCTTGTGACTTGTGGAGTGTGGGTTGCATACTGGTTGAACTTTGCTCTGTAAGTAAACCTTTGTAGTCTCCTTCTGCATCCCTCCCCTCCCCCCCTCCCCTTCCCAAACCAAAAAAAAGGGAAAAAAGGGCACCTTATTTATGTTTGTATTCCTAGCATAAGTTATTGCCTTATTGGTCATACTGAATGCTGGAGTAGATGATAATTTTGTCAAAAAAGAGGAAATGAGAAGCTTTTATAAACTACTCTTGAGCTAATTATTAGTTAATAAGATTTAAGATGACGTAAGAGGCATGTCGAGAAGATAAATCTCATTTTATATGAGCTGCCATCTAGAAGATAAATCTCATTTTAAGGCAGCTGGAATATAGTTGCTGTGGTCATTGTAATATACGTAGCCAACTTAAAACTTTCATGATTGATTTATCAGAATCTGGAACACGTTGTCATTTGCTTCCTAAAGTGATTACGACCTAAAATCTTGTATATTATTCATGAGCAGGGTGAGGCACTTTTCCAAACTCATGAGAACTTAGAGCATCTTGCCATGATGGAGAGGGTTTTAGGCCCATTACCCCAACATATGGTGCTTAGAGCTGAGTAAGAGTGACTGCATATCTTGTACTTGCTGTGAATATGTTGCAGAGGAAGTTCTTACATTGTGCTTGATATTGTTGCAGCCGCCGTGCTGAGAAATACTTCCGGAGGGGCACACGTTTGGATTGGCCCGATGGTGCAACTTCAAGAGAAAGCCTTAGGGCAGTTTGGAAATTGCCCCGCCTGCCAGTAAGTTGTCATGAGTATGCTCTTCTTTATAACTTATTGAAAATGGTCTTAACTCACTTGATATTGACAATAACTGTATTTGCTGCTGTTGATGTTCATCTTACTAGGGGTGTGTAAGACTACTAAACAACGGCAGAATTATCCTATTGCGTTTACTTACAAGGATTTATCTTGAAAGATACTGGGACATTTTGCCTATTCTGCTTATTTTGAATCATATAGGCATACTATTTTTAGTCCATCTCTATCACCATTTACATTAGTTTCTAGAGTTGTTGATATAGCCTCCTCCAAATGTTTGGGCACATTACTATCTTTATTTTTGTTTCCCTTACTTCCCAGTTGTGCTCCTAAACTACTCCTTTCATGATTGTTTGGTTTTATGTGCTGCAGAACTTAATAATGCAGCATGTGGATCATTCTGCTGGCGATTTGATTGATCTCTTGCAAGGGCTACTGCGGTATGATCCAGCTGAGAGACTTAAAGCTAGAGAAGCGTTAGGACATCCATTTTTTACAAGAGATCACAGAAGGTTTGGTTACCCTTTTTAGTTAGAGATTGGGATCTTTGTTAATAACGAGTTTGAGCAACCATGCATAGCGAGGCATATTTTGAATGGCATTTTTGTATCTTAAAAATATTTGCAAGATCATTTATATATATGTATAGTGTATACTCATTCCTTCTCCTGAACATGTAATTTGTTTCTCCTTTTTGTTTGTACCCGGTTTCCTTTGTTTCCCAGGATGTTTGTTATCTGGTGGTCCTCATTGAATTGTATCCACCTGATAATTTCCAGTTTTCGGCCTGATATTCAAGTAGAGCAATGGAAAAGTTGTGCTAGAAATTTTTACATTTATTCTAGATCGTTTTCTCTCAAATCCTCCCCCTCTCGACACTTGAATCAGAATATAAGCAGAGTACTATCATGCAAAATTATCTTGACTTGATGAGGATTGAGCCATCGAAACATGGCATTTTGACGTCTCTAACCTACTTGTTGTCTTGCTATCCTTGGGGATCGAATTGACCATTATAATTAGTACAGCTAAAAAATGCTATGAATATTGAATTCTCGGTATCAACTTTACGCTCATCTGCCAATTGTTTTGTTTAGGTCAAAGTATGCCTGTCAATAATGTAAATGTGCCCTGTTTTTCTTAAACGGACAGCAAACCTTGGGTTATGGTTTCCAGCTGTAATTGTACCAAAAAAAGTACTTTGGTCTGGAATGATGTAACTAAAATTATATTTTAAGCTGCAAATCAAAGAGTAAAAACGACAAACGTAATAATTTAATAATTTAATATAAACAAACATAAATGGTCCAATGGATGTTAAAAGTCGCCTCTGCTCTGGCATCATGTGGAGTAAAAGCTGATCAGAGAGGCGGGACGATCATTTACCTGCCCGTATAGTTTCCTTACCAGTTCAATGCGCAGAAGTGATAATCGAAACGACAAACTTCATAGAATCTCGGTGGAAGTGTGACCAAATTTTGCTTTAAGTTCTGAAGCATGGCTCCCACTGTGGAACTGTCGCTGTTGTTAATAGAATTGGTACAATTAGGCGACGGAAAGGGATCTGCAAATTTAACCAGTAACCCCTAATCAATCATGGCTTAGACACTAGGACTTTTCAATTGATATTGCAATATTTAACAAAAAAAAAATTCTCGTATCATTCTTCTTTCTTTTTTTTTTACTTGTTCTGTTTTCAATCACATATAATAATGGCAATTTGTGAATGAAGTAGATTAAAAAAAACTGAAAACAACACTTCGTTAACCCCCTCTCCGACTATAAATCAAAAGAAAACAACGTGACAACCGGGAAGTCCGGAAAGCCTGTCCCTGCAATTTCGAATATAACAAATGGATAAAAAATATCGTACCCATTAATTTTTCACGTATAAGTGTGGGATAATACGGCAGTTTCACGGTTCGTTTTTTTTTTTTTTTAATTTCCAGGGTGTGGGCAGAGCCAGGTGCACCCCGCCTCTACAGTACACCAAAAATAAAAGTTGGCGGTCCCACGTGTCACGTGGAGTGTGGGGTATCGGCCACGTAAGAGACAAACTAGGACTGCTTATAAAATCTCCTCTAATCTCCTCTCCACCAATCATAAACGTCGTCCCACGTGTGACTTGGACCCCTCCAACATCCTACGACATCATTCATAGGATCAAATTCAAAACAACCTTTTTTTTTTTTTCAATTCAACCACACTCCCACATTGTTTTTTGATTAAACATTTTTGGCCTTCTCTTCGTCTTTTCATAGCTACTTTCTCTTTTTTCTTTACTTGACTTTTTCATCTGCTTTTCCCCTTCTCTTTTTCTAGTTTCTTCTTCATCTCCTATTCTCTATATATTTCTAACCCTTTCTAGCTCCGAGTAATTATTTTTAGTAATACTTGTTTATGATTTATGGGTGACTCTTCTGTTTCATATATCCACATGGTATGTAATGATTGATCTTCTTAATTTTCTACGTTCAATGATGATTTTCATTGAGTTTTCATTGTCGCTAAGGTGATCAAACCTATGCAGGTGCACCATCTTATAGAAGAGTGTTTGATATTCAACATGAGCAAAGAAGAGTGCATGGAAGCTCTGTCTAAGCATGCAGATATTAAACCAGTGATTACTTCAACAGGTTCAGTCACCTTTTTCTTTTTCTTTATCACTCACGTATAATCATACCAACCAAGATTAATACTGTATATATGGTCTGTATGGTTTGGTTACAGTTTGGAATGAGTTGGAGAAAGAGAATAAAGAGTTCTTTGAGGCTTACACAAGGGGAAGAGACCAGAGAGCAACTGAAATAAAGAAAAGGCAAAGGATCCAGAGCAGGCTTAATGCTTCCATAAGAGAGAATAATATTATTGAGAATGGCAAGAGTTGTTTAAAGTAGTTTAGCTTGATTAGTTCATTTGCTCTTCCCACATGTAGTAGCATGTAGTAGACAATATCATCGTAGAAGTCCCGAAGCATATGGTCCAGATTCCAGAATTTCAGTTCCTACTGGACTTTGCCTTTGGTACAAAAGGATCCTACAAATAAGATAAAGAAAAATGACGAGAACGACGACAGCAGAGGGTGCAGATTCCAGAAAATGAAGTGATGAATGATGAAGAAACAAATAGCAAAAATTGTGAGAAACAGTAGCTGGGAAAGGGGGCCGCACTCCTCTTCACGCGCTACTATATAATTATATATATATATATATATATTTATATATATACAGAGAGAGAGAGAGATAATATTTGATATATTTTTAATATAAATTTTTATCAATAATATTAAGAAATTTTTACATTTTTTATTTTTATTTTTTAAATAATATTTAAAAAATATGCATTGTAAAATATAAAAATTTTACGTTAACGTATTTGTTAATTTTTCGTATATAAAATAATCATCCTTAATATAAAAGATAAATTAGTTTCCTACTTTGAGGAATGGTGACGGAATTTGCTGGATTGGGCTCATTGATGCCTCGAACTAACTTGGACAAAGCATCATTGGGCCTGAAACTTCAAATCCAACTATCAAAAACGCTGTCGTTTCCTTTCGAAACGAGAAAAAGAAACGCACACTCTGGAGTCCTCGTTGCTCGAAGGGTTTGAACAGTCCGTTATCATCCTCATCTACCAGGGTTTTAGAGAAAAAACCTCTGTTTTTCTCTAGACATGGAGTCTTTTGCTAAAGTACACTGCTGTCACCAACCTCTCTACCTCTCTTTCAATCACCACCATCCATCGCTCCCTAAACCCATCTCCTCTCACTCCTTCAGGGCTTCAACCTCATCGTCACCGTTCAAATTATCCTCCATCAGAGCTTCCTCTTCCTCGTCATCCTCCTCGGCTCCGCTCTATCAAACCCCCACACCTTCCCTTCTCCAAACGCTACCCCCTCTCCTCAAAACCACTTGCATTACCATAACAACCGCCGCCGCCCTCCTCTTCATGCGCTTCCACCAGAAACCCGCACTCGCCGTCCCAACGGCAACGCCCACAGTCGAGCCTACCTCAACGGACACGAATATGTCCTTAGAAGATCAAGAAAAAACCATCGAAGAACACTTGACTCAGTACCCAAATGACGTCGAAGCTCTACGGTCTCTCATGGAGGTGCGAATCAAATCAAAGAAACTCCAACAAGCTATCGAAGTTATTGACCGTTTGATCGAGCACGAACCCGAAGACACCGAATGGCCAATGTTAAAAGCCCAAATTCATAGCTACAGTGGCGATATCGAGTTAGCCAAGAACGAGTTCGAAGAAATATTAGCTAAAGACCCGGTTCGAGTCGAGGCTTTTCACGGCCTTGTAATGGCTTATTCGGAGTCGGGTCAAAAACTGATGGAATTGGAAAAAAGAATTGAAGGGGCAATGGAGAAATGCAAGAAAGAAAAGAAAAGTAAAGGCTTTAGGGACTTTAAGTTATTAATTGCACAAATTCGAATGATTGAAGGGAACCATTCGGAAGCCTTGAAGGTTTATGAGGGTTTGGTTAAGGAAGAGCCAAGGGATTTTAGGCCATATATGTGTATGGGCATTATTTACTCTCTATTGAAGAAGAAAAATGAGGCCGAGAAACACTTTGAAAAGTTTAGGAAACTTGTTCCTAGGAATCACCCTTATAGGGAGTATTTGGTTGATAATATGTTGGCCACTAAGCATTTTGCTGAAAAGGCTGCGAGGAAAGGCGCGGGGAAGAGTTGAGAGACACATGGTTTGTTTATTATCAGAGGTGCACAATGATGGTTTTTACAAAGAGGTCTCTTTTTTATTTTTCAACTTTAGCTTGTTTTTCTTTTTTAATCGTCTTTCAGTTTTTGTGCTACATTTTGGATATTAGTTTATAATTATGCATTAGCATATTGATATGAGGCATAGCCGATGATATACTTAGTTTAATCATTCTGTCTGCATTTTGTGTACGATCTTAGGAAGCTTGATATATGTTTTATTTCATGCATTATGGTCATATTGTGCCTTATGTTTTATTGATTGTTGTGTTGCATGAATTTTGGGTTTAGTATAAACATTGCTAAGTTGATCTTATCTAATATCAAGCTGAATTCCAAGCCCTGTTATCCTTTATGGTTGCTATATGTATATAAATGTTTCTTCATCAATGGTGATTGCCATGAAAAATGGCAGTTTATAATTACAATTAGTAGGTAGAAATCAGAAAATCAGCTTTCATTTTGATCCTTCGCTATGGATCCATGAATTTCTGGCTGGTTTTATTTTGTTGTATGCTTTGTTAAAGTGATGACTTTCAAGTACTTTCTAATTTGTTGGCAATTGATTCTGAGTGTGTAGAAATTACCTTGCTCTTTGCATTTTAAATTCAGTATGATGGAATGATGATACCATTGCATTTTGTTATGTCAATGTTGGATTTTTCAATAGCATTCTCTGTTCATTATGTAGGGCCATAATAAGTGGCTGATGAGTCATTTGGTGAGTGGCTTCTGGTCTCCTGCTTCAGTGTGGACTTGTGTTCTTGAATGCAGTGATGAAACTATGGTTCATAAACTATCCTACCGGTCTTTCCTCAATTTCACTTTGCACTGTCACTCGACGGAACTGCCTTGATATCCCACATAACCTATCTATTAAACCTAGGAAATGCTATAAAATGCTTTGCATATAAGTGTAATTCATAAAAGTAATTGTTGCTCATTGAATATATTAGATGGACATTGATATCTTGACATTGAGTTTTTTTAATGGAAGGCAGGCGTTTTAGTATGTGTATACATAATGGTAGTCAATAATTGGTTGAGTAAGATAGGAATGATTACTGTGGTATAGATTGCTTTGTAGTAGCTATGCATGCTGGTGTTACAGTATAGTTGCTTTATCCTGAGGCTGCTGTGATAGGTGGGAGTTTGCTAGAAGTGTTAGTTTAGATAAGAGGAATTATTGTTAATCTGTTGTTTCTGTTACAAATGGGCTTTCTAGTTGCCAAGTATCTTGCTAGTCTATAGATTGAAAGGGTCATTTCCATCTAGAATATGTGGTTATGTGGTTGACCCCCATGTAAGTTAACAGATTTGTTTGATTTCTGTGTTTTGGTATGTTGTCAGTTGCTAGTAGGCAACTTAGCAAGAAACCACATGGTGACTTATTCTGTTTGGACTTGTTCAAGTCAAGTACATTTTGAACTGTACAGTTTTAATCTAAGCTGTTGGGTAAATATCTTACCGTTCAAGGGAAATGTTTGGGTTGCTCAACTGGTTTCAGTCTAGCTTGATTGTTACTATATTCCTGCTGAGCGTGTGTAAGATTAACCGTGGTGATTCTGTATATGTTAATGTATCTGCTATTACAATGCTGTGCATGTTAATGTACATAGAATTCATACTTTGATTCACCCACCCTGTTTGATTAAAAATTCCTCTTGTTTGTTCCGAGCGGCAAATATATATTTTTGCATCAGTCTGCTTTGAATTGTTTGGTTTGAGGTTATTTTTTGAGTTAGGTGTCGTGGTGCGTGAAGTGTGAACAGAGTGAGTGTTAAGAGTTGAATAAGGTATTATATACGCTGCTTTATATGGCAGCATTTGCTTTCTTTTGAGACAAAGGTCTGTGACATGACAGACTTATCTGATCATACAACAAATTTCTGGTACTGACGGTGAGCAGCACAAGTAATTCCGTGTTTGCTTGGATATTTTGTACTGTTATTTACCCTAGCTTTAACTTTGAATTAAAAAAATTGAGTACTAAAGTTACTCCAGTAGCCTAGACGCTTGCTCTGCATTTTGTATGGAAAGGGAAATGATTTTTGGGCTTAGTTTAATGTTTAAAGGCTATTCTTTGAATGCATTGCTTGAACCTGAGTAATCCAATGTACAATAATGTTATTTATGCTCCAAACTCTTAGTTTAACAATTCACTTGATTCTGACTCAAATCCTGTTACCAAAAGATGAACAAAATTCAAGAGTCAAAGGCACAGAACGATCCTCATTCTCAAACTGCAGGGCGATCTTGTCTTGAAGGATGAATTTCATTTACAAGTAAGCCTCTGGATTAAAAATCCTCAGAGGCAAATCAAACAATGTACGCCCCCCAGTTGGGGCATCAGTGCATCAGTATCCACTGTGTAAGTCGCAGCGGATGTCCGCTTGGAGGATGGCACGGCCGGCAATAGCTGGGTTCCTTTTGTGCACAATTTTCTTTAATCCTTGTCTTGGGGTTCTCGTGCTGATTTGAGATTTGGCTCACACCAGCTCCTGACGGATATTCTGGAAATCCCTGGTTCGGTCCCACAATTGCTCTTTTTGCCTATGCGACTTGGCAACTTATTTTTTTAGTCTTCGGGGTTTCTCTATTGCAAAGCCATCTTCAATTTTAACACTGCGATCTCCATCTGTCAGCCTTAAAGGTTCACGGGTTCTGAGAAACCATTTTATTGAGATCGTACCTGCTTTTGTTTAATTAACTTTCTTATGATCTTGACTTCCTTTAATGTCAATCCGGTTAATTTTCCACTTTCTTTTTGTTTTCTCTTAAAATGCAGTGCTGAATCTATCTATATAAACAAGTCAATGCTTTAAGACGAATAAACATATTTGAAAGTGATAAAGTAACTTAATAAGATTGATAAGTCAGTAATCTAATGCCACACCACCTCAAAAAATGATAAGACAACATATTTTCTACAGGATTTGCTTGTATTTGACTCTGTGGATCTCTATTTTTAATCGGAAACTTGCCATTCGTAGCGTAAACCTTGACAGATCTGTCTATTTCGGCCTCTTCTCTTTGGAGTTGGGTGAGTCTCCCAATCTCCAAAAAAAAAAATGTCTTAGAAAAGGTTTATACCTGTTCAGGCATTACTTGTTTCGTCATTTAGGTAGGTAACAAGGCTCAACGGTTTCTCTTGATTCGCTCCTGATCTCACACAACCAAAGGTCGGGGTTCTTAATCCAGTTTGATAGGCCAATGAGTCTCCCGCATTTGTCTTCTTAATTAAGCTAATTTGTCTGTCAAAAGATAACAGACACTTATAGCCATTCAAAAGCCATAATTCTTGTTGATTTCGCCTCCAATGCACTTTTAGTCAAAGTCATTCGCTTTACCTTTTTCTTTTCCATTTCCTTTTTCTTCTAACAAGCAAGATAAGAACCCAATAAAGGGTATTTATCAGAAAGAGCTAAACAATACCATAAACATTCACATACGTACAGGCCATGGGCGGCTGATAATGCTGGTGCATGTGTACGGCAGAAAGACCATTTCCATGATTGTCCAGGAGTCTATCAGCTAAACAAGTCACCCTGGCAGAAAAATCAGAAGCACATTTGCCTTGTCAATGCCAAACTTGTTGATGTAAAGAAACGATTCTCCTTACTCGCATTGATTAGAGGACAATAAGAAAGAAAAAGACATCAGACAAGAAAATGTGTTAGAAAAGGGTAATCAGACACGAGTATTCATGAATCTGTGGTTATGGGTGGTGGGGGCTCTTAAAACTTCTTTCTTTTCACATGCTCCTACAAATCAACCTTTGGATCCCTTATGAAGGAAAAAAAAGAAGTGTCTAAAAGGAAAGAAAAATCAGAGAGAATACTCTCCATCATTGTGATGGAATGGAAGAGCGGGACTTATAACTTTAATCAACTTTATCGTGTCGACTGGAGACAAACAATCATTTTTCCTGTTATGGTGCTCTTTTGCTTTGGCTTTTTCACTGAAATAAAGGGTTTCCGAGCTAATCATGCCTTGATGAAATATACAGGAATGGTTGGTGAAACAGATCATATTTGATTTCACGCTTAGGACAAAACATGAAACGAGTTAACAAAAACAGCTTTGGAGAGTTTGGTTTTTTGCTTCTTGGCTCAAAATTTTGCATTTCCGAGTTTGTTTCAATGCATAAAAACTTATATGATCTTGAGATACGAAGGGAGAGTTTCCTTTGTTTATTTTCTATTTGTAGTTCTGTTTTCATCAGACTGATATTACTAATTTAGCATAAACTGGTATAGGCTTGGCCTACCCGTACAGACAAATTAAGACAATCCTGGATTTATACTCAGTGGGGTCAAATTATTGAATGATATTTTCAATTTTTTTGTTCATCCTATCAAGTAAAGTTTAAATCTGCACCTGCATACAAATCGAATCATGTAAGAAATAGGTAGACTTACTGCAAGTTGGGAGAAAATGTTTTGAGATAATACAAATATCAGACAGAGTAAATTCCAGAAAGAATTGACTATACAAAAATAGTGCATCCCTGTTTGAAATCTGTTCTCCAATTATGATTTGATGAGATTGCTTCATTTACAAACTTCAAATTAATCATACTTCGAAGCTGATTGATTTGTTTTTGACATGCGCTAAAAGGTTTATTCTGATCCAAAACTCATGGGGAATCAGTTAGCCGCTAGCTGATTAGCATTATGCACTTACACCATGTCGAATCCAATACTTCGAACAACGATTCACCAAATCTTCGGTAGATTTCCTCGAATGTTTTAGTTGTCCACTTGCCCTTACATTTCTTGTCGCTTCTTGATTATATAACTGCAGATAATATATATAAAATAAATAAATATATATATATATTCGGCATCAAAATGACATCGCAATGAGTCCATGTTACTATGTGAATTTTTGAGTTTTGACTGTGAATTTAGCGATCAGCAGTTCGAAGGTGTCGACCATACCCCAAAAATGTCTCTGTTTAAGGGTTTTAAAAAGGTCTTGAAATCTGGTTCTTTTACCTGATCCCTTCCTGTCTCTAGGGCAATCCTGCTATTAAAGACACAAATCCCATTGACACTGTTTTTTTTCTCATCCCCAAAAGAAAATCAAGGCTTGAGTCAACTTCACAAAACAAAACAAAATAAAACCCAAAGATTTCACCTAGCTATAGGCTGAGCTAGCTAGTAGCAGGTCCGGTCCCCCTTGATTTAGCATTGGGTAGTTTTCCAATTTGAAGATTCCCTCAACTTTGTTTGGTCTGAGTCGCTGTCCTTGTTGTCCAAAATGACTGCATTCTTCACAACGGTTCAGCTGTCAAGTCCTAAAGCTGGATTAACACTACTTCTAACTAACAGCTATATATAAAAACAACACATGTGACAATTTCCCCTCATTCGGATGTTAATTTTTAAAATGTTTTTGAATTAGGCATTAATTTCTATCACACTGTCAAAGTGAACTTAAATTTGAAAAACAACTTAATTTTTTGATTATATAAATTAATATTAATGTAAAATTAAGCTACATTTAAATTAACATAATTAAGCCTTGGGAGAAAAATTTTGAGATGATCATGATCATTGTCTTATGCAAAAAGCAAAGCAAGAGTATAAAATAAAAATGTTCATTTTTCATGCTTTAAGGATATTTGGCTTCCAAGAAATGGTATACACAATCTGTTTTCTTGTTTTCCAATCAATTTATACATTAATATGATTGCCTAATTTCAAGTTTACTTGTAAATAAGTGCATCCAAATCCCAGCAACCTGTCAAGCTTATTTTATTTCTAAAAAGTCATTGGTTGAAATAGAAAAATATAGCATGTATCCCATTCATGACTTTGAGCTAAATTTTTTTGTCTTACAATTCTTGATTCAGCTAAAGTTTATCTCCATTATTATGAAATTAAAAACCATAATTAAATTAGTTGGTTGCAAATACAAATTTTTTATTATCCCTATTAAACATTATTAAATCTTTTGATGATACGATAAAAATCACTCTCATCATATCATGATTATGTTTTATGATTAAATTTCATCACTTATTAAAAAGATTTTTATGATAAAAAAAGTAAACATAAAATAATATTAACTAAAATAACAAAAAAGTTTCTGAAATTTTATTACTTTATGTAAAAAAAATTCTTATATTTTAATTACACAAATAAATTTCTTAATTTTTAATTTTTATGTAAATAAACTTATAAATTTTAATTTATATATAAATAACTTATTTTTCAATTTTTATCTAAATAGATCTTTAATATAAATTAATTTTTATTTTAAATAATAACTTGTTTTGCTATATTTATTTAAATATAATAAAAATACAAAAATTTATTAAAAAAAATAAAAAAATTCAGAAAATTTTTCTAATATTTTAACCATCTTAAAAATACAATGGTTCATTGCCAAATAAAAAGATTAAAAGATTAAAAAAAAAGGTTTTTTTTTGTCCAAATCAAATCCAATAAGGAGGCAAAACGTGACAACACAAGAAACTGACGCGTGTTAAATATGGTTGGGGTTCGGACAGCCCTTCCCTAGAGACCACCCTCTCCACTCGCCCGCGCAGAGTGCCCCTCTTAACGCCTCTCCCCCTCTCACTCTCTTACTATTTTTGAATGTTCAAAAAGAATTCTTTGTTTCTCTCTCTTCACTCACTCTCTACCCTGTCTTCGACGGTTCTAACGGACCCCTCCCCCTACTCTCTTTATTGCGCTCGCCGTTGTCACGCTCTCCGTTTTAACTATCCCAGCTAACAAAATTCTCTTTCCTTTAAATAAAATTGCTCAAATTTTTAATTTTCTTTTCTTTTCAAGACATGGATTTTCCATTTTTGTTCCTTTTTTCTTTGTTTTACTGATGAGTATTTTGGATCCTTTTTCTCTCTTCCTAGCTTGCTTTATTCCGCATTATCTGTCTTTTTTTCGTTAAGGAAAAGGAGCGTTTGTTTTTGTTTTCTTTGTTAAATGAGTGAAAATGGAGACAGTTCGGCAAGGGAGGCCTAAGATTTCGAGCTTATCTGCTGATCAGAGCTTAACCGATTTACTTCCTTCAACTGCCCCTGCTTCCTTAAGAGGTCCGATTTTCTTCTTTTTCTTTTCTTTTTTTACGTATTGAGATTTTCGCTTGTTTTGGTTGTTGAGGAATCCAAGGCAAAAGGAAGAATTTTTTTATGAACTTTTGTTTCTTTTTAGGATGTAAAGATTCCATATTTGTTTTTCTATTTTGAAAATGACTCATGAAATTGAGTGAGTTTAGACCGTTGAATTTAGCTTGCAAAATAATAATAATAATAATAATAATGATTTTAAGCTTTTCTTATTTTCCCCTTTAAAGTTAATTTTGTTTTCCTACATTTTCTTAGTTACCAAACGCAGCATTCTCCCTCGGTTTTCTGTGTAAAATCTTCCTCCCTTTAATCTCTTAACTTATTCTGCTCATACGTATTCTTGAAAATTTATCTTAATTTTTATCATTTCTCTTTAAAGCATGCATTTTTTTTTCTTTTTAATTTTTGGCTATCCCCTGCTTCTAGCCGTTGCTTATGCTTTCATTAAAGTTAATTTTTTTTCTTTAAACACCTTTCTCACTTTTCTATTATGCTATCAACATGATATTGCTTGTTTTTCTAGGGTTATGATGAGCCATGATTGCTTCGCTTAGCTGCCGAGTTGCTTTTTTTTTTTTTAATTTGATTTTCTTATTTCTCTGAATATTTGCTTTATTTTTCTGCTTATTACTTGTCTAAAAATTTTTCCAAATTTGAATTTAGTTCTGGGTTTTCATGCTGGGGTTGATTTTTTAATAAGAATAATTCATATGGTTTTTGGCTCATGTTGATTTCATGAGTTCATAAGCGTAGTTTCTAAGATAATTCTAAGTCTGCCCCTTTCTGTACTCCTTGAACAGCTATCCTAATGCTCTTATAGGGATTCATTTCCAGGAAACAGGCAGCTTCAAAAGCAGAGTAAATTTTCAAAATTGGCATCTGATTCTAGTTCCTGCAGTAGTGGTACTACAGACGAAGATCAGGTGCTCTGTTTTTTCTTGTTTCCATTTATTGTACCATATTATAAGATTTGTCCTTCTATGCATTATGCTATTTTAGTTTTAGTTTCTCCGTAGGTTCTATTTTAATACAAAATGAGTTGATAGTTATAATCAAATGTTTCTGGTTGTGGCAGTTAATGTTTGAGTTTGGTTGGAGATCGTCAAAACAATCAACTGGGACCCCAATGAAGAAGTTGTTAGCACAAGAGATGTTGAAAGAAAATGAATCTAGAAGACGAGCACCAAGTGTGATAGCAAGATTGATGGGCCTTGATGGGATGCCACCTCACCAGCCCGGCCACAAGCAGCAAAAGAGAACTGAGATTAGTCAAGAGAAAGGTCAAAAGGGTGGTACATTCTATAGCCGGCGATCTTCTACGAAAAGCTCAAAAGAGGAGCAGGAATTTAAAGATGTTTTTGAAGTTTTAGATGCATCAAAAGTGGAGAGCGCTGGTTACTTATCCGAAAGGACCGCAAACTCAAAGCTTTCTGATGCTGAGGTGGCCTTTATTCAGCAGAAGTTTATGGAGGCTAAACGTCTTTCAACAGATGAAAAGCTTCAAGATTCAGAGGAATTCAATGATACCCTTGAGGTGTTAGACTCCAACACGGATCTTCTGCTGAAATTCCTTCAGCAACCAGATTCATTATTCACAAAGCATTTGCATGATCTGCAAGGTGCGCCATCCCAGTCCCGTTGTAGTCGAATATCAGCTATGAAGTCATCACACGCTCTGAACAATGAAAATGGTCGCTTAGGCCGAAGAACAGGGAGAGAAACACAATTGAAGCGCCACTGCAAATCTCCTCAGGCTTATCAAGAAGATCATTTGAGTCACTCTTATGGAAGATATGCTACTCACAATCCCCCCAAGTCACCTATGGTTCAATTAGAAGAGAAAAATGGGCCAGCTATTGTACCCACAAGAATTGTTATCTTGAAACCAAATCTTGGGAAGTTACAAAACTCTACCAGAACTGCTTCATCACCTTGTTCTTCTCATCAATTTCCTTCTGATTGCGCAGGACACTCTGAAATTTTGGGTATCCAAAATACGGAGGCAGAAATATGGGGCAAGAATAAGGTTAACCAATATATTGGGTTTTCAAAGCATAATTCAAGAGAGTCTAGGGAAATGGCAAGGGAGATTACTAGGCAAATGAAAAATAGCTTTAGCAATAGTTCGATGAAAATTTCAACCCCCAGGTTTAGAGGATATGCAGGGGATGAGAGTTCATGTGATATATCTGGATCTGAATCTGCAAACGATTCAGATGCAACAACAGTGTCTTTCAGGGATAACATTGGCCGGAATAAGCAACATAGGAGGTTATCATCCCGTTCTAGTGAATCATCAGTTAGTAGGGAGGCCAAGAAGAGACTATCTGAGAGGTGGAAATTAACACATGGGTTGCAAGAGGTGCACATAGTTTGTAGGGGCAGCACACTGGGTGAAATGCTTGCCATCTCAGATAGGGAAGTGACCCCAGCAAATTCTAGTGGCCTGGTTGGTGTGGAAGGATGCAGTGAGATTTCTAATCATGTTGGGCCAGCAGTCTGGAATGAACCTTTAGGTATTAGCAGTAGGGATGGTTGGAAAGATGGATGTCTTGGTAATCTTTCAAGATCAAGATCTCTTCCTGCTTCTTCTACTGACTTTGGAAGTCCAAGAATAAGCACACGTCATGAAAGTCTTCGCAGAGACAAGTATGTGATCCCAAAAGAGGGTTTCAAGTGGGACAGAAAAAAGGCAGTAAAAGGCAATTTTAATCAGCGGGAAGCTCCATTTCCTAGCAACCAAAGATCATGTGTTAAGAAATCTCAATTTCTGGGTATTAGTTCTAGTGGTAATAAGGAAAATAGCGATGCTTCACCAGAGTTTGATATCACCCCATATCAAGTAAAGCAAAATTTAGAAGGGGATAATCAATCTGAATACAATCTTATGGTCTCAGGGCCATCTGCTAGTACTGCCATGGATTCAAGTTCGGTTCTTAAAAATGCATCTGATATCAACGATCAGAATATGATTGTGCTTTCTGAACCATCTCACATGGAACTATCAGCTCCTGCTTCATTTAATGCTCATGTTTCTACTGGTGACCTGGATAATTTGGACTCCCAGGTATTTTTTTGTTTGAATGGTGGTGTAGCTTGTAAATCTCCTAATATGTGTGTCTATTCTCTGATCTTGCTCATGGTGTTGCATATTGGTTATTGTTAGTGATATTTGACAAACCTAATACCTTGGGCTGTTTGCCAGCCTTGGTCTTTCAAATAAAATTTTGTATATGGATTTTCTGGTGCATAGCTTTACATGGGTGGACTTGCACGATGCTAAGTTATCTTCTGTTTGTTTCCCTTGCCAGTTTTATCTGATCATAATCTTAATTTTGTTTCTCCAACGAGGGATCTATTTTCCTTTTACTTTCAATTTTGTACTCCATCATTCTCTACCATGATCTCCAATTATGCAACAAGCCTGCTCTTAAATAGTAACTATTTTTTTTCTATCAGTAGCTTTTGCTTTCTAATATGCACATCACAGATGCCCAACTCAAGTCTGTATTTCTTAAAGTTTGCTTTTACCAATAAATTTATCATCTTTTTCTATCAACTTACTTGTTCTTGATTGCTCCATCCCATAGTAGTGTTGTGAACTTGCTTGAAACGGTTAACTCAAAGTCATTACATAATATTAGAGCATAAGGATTGTTAATGAGAAATTTCTCTATTCAGTTTAACAAACGCATCTCTCTTGTAATATTCTCCAGGAACCATCGGAGGGACCATCTAAACAAACCACATTGCAATGCCCTGTATCTGAACTAGAATCACGAGCGAGCTCTAAGGAGGCAGAGCAACCCAGTCCTGTTTCTGTTATAGAAGCTCCTTTTACAGATGATTTATCATCTGGTTCTGAATGCTTTGAGAGTATTAGCGCTGATCTCCATGGTAATTTAGTGGCTGTTTTAGTTTCATCACTTTTGTATTTAGCTTCCATTTGGATTAGAAAAGCTACTGCTTTTTTATTTTTCAAATTCTCGATCAGATTCTAGTATTAAGGTTCCTAAAGCCATGGAAACATAAGCTATCCCTAATATCTGAGCGAATAGATTGTCATTATTTTTTAAATCAAAATTATAATACAGGACTCTTGTAAGTTCATCCAATTGGTATGCAGCATGAAACATGCCTTTTTTTACTTTCATTATGTGTGATTCTATCTATTCCGTTTAATTTTTTAGTTCTATTTATGCTTTTAGGGCTTCGGATGCAACTTCAACTATTAAAACAAGAATCTGAGGCATATGAAGAGGGAACTATGCTTCTTTCAAGTGATGATGAGGGTGATGAAGTATCTGTTGGGTTTGCCGAGGACAAAGGGATACCAAAGACTGAAGAGAATTGGGAGTCTGTGTACATTGTTGATGTCTTGGTTGATTCTGGAATTGATGGAGCCGACTTGGATGCATTCTTAGCAGCATGCCATTCTCCAGAATGTCCAGTGAATCCGTTAGTATTTGAAGAACTTGAGAAAAAGTATTGTAATCTAAATTCTTGGTCAAGGGCTGAAAGGAGGTTGATGTTCGATAGAATTAACTCAAAGCTACTGGAGATCTATCAGCAATACATGGACCAACACCCATGGGTGAAGTCTGCAAGAAAACTTACTCCACAATGGAGCATGAGAGAACTTGAAGATAGCCTGCGCAAGTCTCTAGTAAGCCAAAACAAGAAACTGCAAATGGATGCAGGAGAGATGGTGCTTGCAGGGGAATGTCAATGGTTAGACTTGAGGGAGGATATTGATGTAATAGGTAGGGAAATCGAGAGATTGTTGGTAGATGAACTAGCAGCTGAGATAGTGTCAGGGTAGTAAGATGGTTTTGGTTTAGAAAGTTCACATATGCATAATGATGGAATGATGGAATGATCATTTCATGGCTGTATAAGTAAGTTCTAAATCTTTACACCAGCAAGAATTATCGAAAAGCAGAGATTATCATGCTGTTTGAATTTCCTCTTTTCACTATTTCGGTCGAAGTATAAAAAAGGTCTGAATTTGAGAGAATCTAGATAAAATAGCAAAATGATGACTGCTGAGTTTGATGCAGGTTTCTTACACATTCTGTAATTCCTAATCGTTTTAAGTAATTAGTAGATACGGCGATTCATACAATTCGTATCATATAAAATATTATTCGTCGTATAGTGTAAAATATTAAAATTTATACATTCATATAATATTTTATATAAAAATTATGTGTGATAATTTATGTTAATATAAAAATATAAATTTTATTTTATTTTATTAAACTTAGATATAATTATTATTAAAATTTTAAATGGTGATACTTTTATATGTTATATTTTAATGGTTTTCATGTTATATCATAATTTTGTATTTATAATTATCAGACCTAGGAAATAGGTGTTACACTGCTCCAGCCCTTTCCATTTCGAAACCAACCTCTGTTGAAGCCCTGAGTACAACAACCCGCAAATACCCAGCACATACGCTTGGTGGTCTCTCCATCAGGCCCTAATTGATTTGAACTCTCAGGAATAAGACAAGAGCAAATAAGCAAAGGCCGACTCTCTCAGGATCAAGACAAGAGCGAAGGAGAAAAGGCTGAAGGTGTTGTTGGACCCAAAATGAGTGCAACTTTTGGACGAATTTTCCTTAAAATTGGGCTGTCCAGTGATTAATAGGAAGCGAAATTGACTTGTACGAAAAATATATATATATATATGTATTTTTTGCTAAGCATGCAAACAAATTTAAATTAAAGTAGCTCTCTACTTTTTAAAATTTAAATATGCTATCCATCCGATATTTTTCATCACTTTTCCGCTAGAAAATGTAGTTAAAAGTGAATTGATCTTTCTACACTAACTTCAGCTTATAAAAAAATTATTAATTTTTTTTTCTAAAATGCAAACAAATTTAAATTAAAATATCTCTCTACTTTTTAAAATTTAAATATGCTATCCATCCGATATTCTTCCATATCACTTTTCCGCTAGGAAATGTAGTTAAAAGTGAATTGACCTTTCTACTCTAAACTTCAGCTCATAAAAAAATGATTATGGTAAACAACGAAACGTAAATGATTATGGTAAACAATGGAACGTGAACAATTGAACGTAACTTTAAAAGAAAAGCAACTACAAAAGATATTAACATAGGAGTTGATAATAGTATAATTTATTGATAAAATAGTAAATTTTTAGTTTCAATAATTAAAATACAAATTTTATTAATCTCGAATATATAAAAAAAACATGTAACAATAGATCTTAGATGTAAAAGAAAAATTAAACAAAAAACTGAAAATGAGATTAAATATCAAAAGGTCCCTTTGGATCTAATTGCTTGCACAATCCTAGATAAGTGAGATAAAGGACTCGATCCTTAGCACCCGTCCTATGATTCTTTGTATGCTTGCAAAAGTACTTCAACTCTGAAAGCTTACAACACCCCAGCATCTTTCCCAATAGCAAAAATAACCAATTTATAGATCTTTTCTTTGAAACAACAGGCTTCACGCAACTTCCACAAGATTCGCAACTGGGAAGGTTCGGATTCATCCAAGCAGACGGTGCTCGATCATGCATAGCAAACCTGTTTTCTGATATGAAGGATGCAATCTCCCTGAACTTTTGTTCCAAATCATATTCAATCTTGTAAACCTTGTCGCACTTTTTGCACTGAACTTCTCCACTAATGATGGTCATGTTATGTGATAAAAGGTACTCAAGGCTGTGTACCATGGCACGTTGAGTAGTAGCCCACGGGAAAGGTGGTGGGATGGTTTCAGTTTTCCCTTGTCTTGGTGTCTGAAAAGGGTTTCTACGGGAACGGGATGGGCGTGAATGGCTGACAATCTCTTTAGAAACCCCATTGTCGTTAGGGTTAAGGCAGGTAGGGCTATGGCTTTGATGGTTAGGATAATATGATGGTAGCGGCGGGGCTTGTGGGATTGGGAGAAACTGCGGAAAAAACGAGATTTGTGGTGATAGTGGAGCAGCAGGCGTTAAGGGTAAACTTGTGGGTTGAAGGATTTGTAGCCCCAATGGTGATGATGGTGGTGCTGCCGCTGAGGATGACGGTCCTGTTGAGAGTGATAGGGTCAGGAAATCTTCATTATCTTCCTCACCATTAGGCCCTTGGAAAATATGAGAACTTTTATCCATGAAGAAGATCAAAACATAGAAGAAAATAACTGAGCCAACACTAGGTTTTCAAGGTGGAAAAAGTACAATAAACTTTCAAAAAGTGAAAAAAATAGGGGAAGACAAGTTTGAGTAGTGAAAGAAAGGGAGTTGCTTAAACAGAATTAAAAGTCCTAACACTAATGAAAGTCTAAATTGAAATTCAAAATTAAACAAAAAGAATTTAAAATTCGAACACAAAAGATTACTATCATGAGAGATTTTTTAAGAGTTTTTATAGGACTGATACTCTTCTTTTTTTAATTTAAAAAGAAAATTCACAATAAAACCATATGCAAGGTTATCTTGGGTTAGAAATTTGGTTAAGCTTTTTGCGAGATTTAATTTTGGTGTCTATTTAATTTTTTTTTTTTTTGAGCTAGAAAATGTATAGTTCTTGAATGATGAAACAATTTTAATTACAAGAATTTTTGGTGTAATATTCGGTGAAATGAAAATATAATTTATTTTACAGAAGTTTTGCTCTTCATTAATTTCAATGAAAATTCAAAAAGTTGAACCCAATATAAAGGAAATATATACTTTTCGCTTTATTTGTTACGTAATATAATTAATAGTTAATAGTTTCTTCACACATAAATATATTTATATAAGCAAAAACTTTTACAAGAATTTTTACTAACCTAGTTTACCATGTGATTTATATATATATATATATGTAATAGAAGCATAGCAGCCTTAAAATTATGATGAATTGTTCAAAATTAGTATGTTGTAACAAGCAAACTACAATCTATCATATTGAGGCAAAGTTACAGAGAGATAAAAAAAACTAAGAAAGATCAAGTTAATTAAAAAGAAAAGGTTTCCTTAGCACACTAAAACTAATATTCTAAAACCTAAAACAAAATCAAACATCAAAGGGTCCATCAGGATCTAGTTGTTTGCATAATCCAAGATAAGTAAGATAAAGAACTCGATCCTTAGCTCCCGTCCTATGATTCTTTGTATGCTTGCAAAAGTATTTCAGCTCCGAAAGTTTGCAGCATCCCAGCATCTGTCCCAGCAGCAAAAACAGCCAGTTGATATCCCTTTTCTTGGAAATTATTGGTTTCAAACTGTTCCCACAAGTCTCGCAACTATTAAGCCTCGGATTCATCCAAGAAGGGGGTGCTCGATCATGCATTGTCAACTTGTTGGCTGATACAAAATCTTTAATCTCCCTAAACTTTTCTTCCAAGTTGTATTCAATCTTGTACGTTTCTTGGCACCCTTTGCATTCAACATCACCACTGATCATGCGAATTCCATGAGATAGGAGATGATCAAGATCATACACCGTGGCTCGTTGAGTTGTAGCCCATGGATATGGTGCAGCTATGGTTTCACTTTTCCCTCGTTTGGGTGTCTGGAAAGGGTTTTTTCTAACACGGGGATGGTAAACTGCAGAGGCAGTACTCATCACTTGACGGACTGGGTTAGGGTTAGGGTTAGGGCTGTGTGAAAAAGAACGTTTGTCATCAGTAGAAGGTAAATGTGATGAGGACTGCCCTGGCGGCCCTATTGAAAGAGAAAGATCAAGCATTTGTTGATGATCTTCTTCTCCACCAAAGAAATGGGAAAACAAACGTTTTCTAGAGTTAGGGTTGCTTTTAGAAGAATCATGGTTGCGGTGATTAATGGAAGGTAGGGGAGATGAAGATGGAGTAGCAAGAGAAAGTTTGAGGAGTTCCTCATGTCCTACATCATCAAAACAATGGAAAAAGAGACGGTTTGACTCCATATGAAAAAGAAAAAAGAATGTTAGGAAGATAGGAGAAAATTGCAATGCAAAAAACAAAGGGAAATTTACATGTGTCTATATATATATATGAAAAAAATCCTAATCCTAGTTGTCTTAGCTAAAATATTGGACTAAGGTTAGATTATTAATTAGGACAATTTTTTATATCTAAATATATGATTAGTTGAGTTGGTTTTTAACTCTTCTTTCTTATTATTACTTAGATTATGTGATCTCTATATTAATCCTTTTTAATTATAAACTTGATTGTCTTAGCCAAAAAAAAAAATTATTAACGTGATTGTGAAAAAATGGAGTTTGAATCATATGTAATTGTCTTACAATTGAACACTATCCTTGATCATTTGTACTACACTTTAAGTTGGATTAAAACAAAAACAAAAACACTATGTGGTCCCATTTTGAAATTTGGAATTTTATCATTACAAATATAAAATTACCAATAAACAATTTTACTTCAACATGACCTCAACACATGGTAACAATATTTACCAACTCCAATCCTAAAGATTAAATGTTTATTATTATTATTATTATTATTATTATTATTGCAAAGATAAATGGTTTATAATTAATGAAATAAAAGAACAAAAAAAAAATGTTACCATAGCCATGGAGTTAATTTTTTAGTATTCGGAATTGGGCTTGCTCAGGCCCAAACCATTGGGGAACGATCCAAGCGGTTAGTAAGGGCCAAATAACAAATTCAGTTTTACCTACGTTTTAGTACAGCAATTTTTTTTTACCCACCCAATCGTAGGAACTAGTGTTTGGCCTGCAAGGGTCAAACATTTTTAATTTTAATTTATGAAAAATATTGCTTATCAAAGGTACAAAAACTATCACTTAAAATTTTTTTGATCAACAGCCAAACATACTAGTATTTGTTAATAATATTTTACTTCTATTTTTGGTAAACACCTACATGTATTATTTTATTTAAAAACTAAAATTCATTAATTCATAAAAGAAAAATGTTCATACATTTTAGAATTTTAAATAGTGTTGTTTAATTTCCCAAGCAAATAAAAAAATTTAACCAATTTTTTATTTTTGTTATAGACTTAAGATATTAAAAAAAAAAAAAAAAAAAAAAAAAACAGATGAAATTCAAGCTTGGGTCAGAAAAAAAAAAATTTGCTGTCTACGGCACCCAAGGGTAAGGAGGCCTATAGTTATTGGCTCTCTGCTACATGTCCCGTTTTTGAAAGTACGACACTGCCAAACCCCGTATTTCAAGCATGTGCAATTCCTCTTTATAAGTCACCATCAATGAATTGTGTTTTTCCAGCATTTTGTTGGTGTGAATTAATGCATTTTATTTTGTTGAAAGAAAAGCAAAAAAAAAAAAAAAAAACTACTGGGAAACAACTGATATGTAGTTAATTATCATCCTGTGCGCTCTGAATTTGATGATTTCTGGTTCTTTCTTTGTCTCTTGTTTTAAAAGAAGAAAAAAGCAAGGGAAAGGCATGATCTATAAAATATGGGTTTTGAAGGAACCAATCGTTGCTGGGAAGAGTGTCCATTGGCTTTTCTCTTCTGCATTTTTTTTTCACCACCTCAAATTTGTATTTTTCCCAAGCTCCATTCACAGTTTACGGAAAGTAAATAGTTGGGTCTGATCTCTGATGTCAGATAATCAAAGTGGGATGGAAGCTTAAAGTAGTAGACTTGTGGTAATCGTTTTACTCTTTGTTTGCTTCCTTGTGAAGTTCTCAATGGAAATCTACTGTGGTTTTCGTTTCCCTGTATAAAACTGTTAAAGCTATTGAAAGATGGACCAAGGAAATGGCCTTGAGCCTGTAACCAACATTTCTTTACGAATTCCTAAAAAAATTCAGGTGAACAGGTTAATTGAATAGTTAAGCTAAAATCGAGAAAGGAATATGTTACATGGAAGCTCCAAGGGATGACAGTAGTCATGGGGAAAACCATGGGGAACAAAATGAGAGAATGGGTCATGGCCTAAGCAGATTTTAATTGTTGTCAATGCCTAAAAGATGCTACTCTTTTTTGCCCAAACAGAACGAAAGAGTCCCTTGGAACATAGTTTGCAAATAGATTCTGATTCGGCTAAAAATACCAAGTTCCATGTACACACTAAATTATCAGTTTAACACGCAAAATTAGTCTGATTTCTTTAGTTTTCTTCTTCAAAGACCTAACAAGATTACTTCTTATTATCATTTATTGGTTGCTAAATTGCCTGAGGCAAGAGCTGGTGTTGCAGATGAAGCAGACATGGCAGATGTCCAAAATTGGGCACTCTTCACCTTTGACACACTAGCCAGGACGCCTAATGGCGTTACATCTCCAACAATTGTCACCTTCTTCGCTGCGAAGTCGATGCTGAAAGATGTCACACCTGATCAAATCATTGCAAAAGTTAAAGTTTTTTGTAAATTATGATGTGAACTCTACTTAATGAATTGAGTTTGCAGCTCTTTATCTAAAAATAGGTGGTTTACTGATTATGTATAGGACAATAACAAAGGTTGTGAAACGTAGACTAAAGGAGATGACAAGTGAAAGTGATACATACCTTCCATTCTAGACAGATGTTTCCTCACTTTTCCTTCGCAGCCTTTGCAATGTAGTGACACCTTTAAAACCACAACCTGACAGCAAATCGATTGGAAATTGGAAATTAAAAGTTTTAAAGTTTTGCAGCCACCCTGGCTTGTAATAGATTTCAGATTGCACATTCTGAAGATTACAAAATTTTGAAGATTTAGCTGCAAACTGCAGGTTTGTCATACTCATATTCAACAACCTTTCTATGGTATGCTATACAAAATTGAAAATTCAATAAAAAAATTTTAGTGATAAATGAAACAGAGAACGAGCAAACCTGATGTGTGGAAGGCTTCTCTGAGAGAGAGGAGGAAGAGGGTTTGGAAACGATGGATTGATCTTGCTTTATAGCTTGAATCTTCTTTGCTTCTGCAGGAACCAATGCCCAAACTGGATCATAATCATCAAAAAGCGCAGAGTCACCCAAGAGATACCTAGAGGAGCCAGGAGGGGTGACAAAATCAACCGCCTTGGCAAAGGTCTTCCCACTGGTATCTGCAGCTTTAATATCTGAAGTGCTTTTCCTGCTAACTACATCAGTTGGCTTCAATGAACTGTTCTTATTCGAACTCTTCTGGTGATCATTGGGCTTAGCTGAAACTGCAGAACTACTCTTCTTTGTAGGATGATTATTTGACTTGCTTGAAGACCTTTTTTCATTCTTCCTGAGCTGATGGTAAGGTAAAGGATTGATTGGAGGTGGCTGAGATGTACAAGGGTTGGAAGGCAGAGTTCTGGTGAATCTTTTGGCGTCTCTAATGATGGGGTTGTGGCGATCGATGGCTCGACCACCAAGTTGAATGGTGGTTGCTGAGGAGCAAGAGGATGAGGCTTGATCCATGCTCAAACATATGGCTGTTGAAGCTTGGGATGCACAGAAGATATCCATTCGTTTCATCTTTTTTTTTTCTTTTTGAGTTTGGATATTGATAGCACTAAAAGGATAACTAGTGGTTTAGAGAATCTGCACAAGAGGAGAGAAAAAGAGAGCAACTTCCAAAAGAAGGTTGGCTGTTCTGCTTTTATGCTCAAGTTCTTGACTTCTTGTACACTGAGAGAGAATGAAAGAGAAACGCAAAAGAAAAGAAAATTCTCAAAAAGAAAAGAAAGAGAATTTATCATGGAATACCTACTAAGAGAGGATTATATTTGTACAAGTTTCTGCAATCAAAACTCTACATTTTAAAAATTAGCCTCACCTTCTAAGTAATATTTCGCCACATCACATGAAAATGTTGAAATTAAGATGATTTTATAATGTCTTTTATTGATGGTTTGCTGGATTAGAGTCAGATAATTTAATTAAAATGGTTTATCTGACTACAATTTTTTAGCACAATTACGCTGTCAGAGTACAAAAAACGAACTCTACCAATTTGGAAGATATGGAAATTCAGCCAAATTACATTATTTCACTAGAAAGAGCAAAGTACAGGAGCAGAATCTGATCTTTAATAGATGTAACCAACTTTTCTGTGGTGTTAAATCTCAATGGATGAAAAAGAACTAAAGTTAATAGCTGGCTTGTTCTTTTTATCAGTAATTTAAAATAGTATACTGCATTTATACCTCTAGACATTGGCGTCGAAGCTTAAGGCCTTTGTGAAAGTTCTTTCCGGTCTTTCAATTTGCACAAGGCTTTTTTACACCTCTCTGCACTTAGTTCCATGGATGTGTTTGGCCTACTGCAATTTTTTATATTATGTTCCTATATAAATGTTCTTTTCAAAGTAAATGGCTCCATCATTTTATAATCTTTTTTTAATCAGGAAATTAACAAGAACAGATGCGCAAAACTAGCACAAATTATTCTGATAATCATATTTAATTAGTACTACTTTGACATATAAAAAGTAATTAGATCAGATTCTTGGAGACAACATAAGAGTTCACGCGACATTTTCATATGAAACATTGGCCTGTTATAAACTATTGTTTAACCATAAAAATTTTCATCGTTTTTGATAGAAACAAAAACATTTTTTTCTGCAAAAATCAATGTGTCTTCTCCGTTGGCCAGGTGGGGATGGCCTACTTGTCAGTCTTTTGTCTGTGAATTCAATTTTTTTGAAGGAAGCATATATGAGATAGACCAACGGTAAAATTATCAGCAACCAGGCTGCTATATAATGCTACATTTATTGACAAGGCAGGACACTTAAGAGCAAAATCATGGTTGTTACATTAATTTCTGTCTACTTTTGTTGTCACCAGGCTATAAATAAATTAAACTCCCCAGATGTTTTTCCCTTGATTAGAAAATGGGAAAGGATTCTACTTGGGGTTGGTTTAAAAGATTAATGAGTTTGATTATTGGTCATGGAACCCTTACCAGCTTATGTAAAAATTACAAAACCTGAGTGCTCTTTCAAGCTCCAATGAAAAGAACCAGTCAGTCTCCAATCCATTTGAAAGCCACAGCAGTGAAAGAGTGGCTGTAACTGAATTCTTATTCTTGTACGTATAGTTACTTTGTAGTTTCTAGTATATATATCTACCATGTCTTGGATTCTCACAGAGGATTTATCAGAAGAAAATCAACTTAGTTCCAAATTATTTTAGTTCTATAGGAATTAAAATCATAATTCATGAGGTAGTTGAGGAAGAATTAAAACCTTTGTGGTCCAAGAACCATATGGCTTAGAATTGTTATTTAAAAACCAAGCATAAAGAGATCAAACAGAAGAAGAAAAAGCAAAGGGAAATGCCCCCACCCCCTAATTACAGATGTACACGCTCATAGCAGTAACACAACAGGGGCAGGCCCAGTTGTTCCTGCAATACACAATTATTATTGAACATATAACATTTAATGATTTTATTCAGATTCTCATAGAACTTATGTTGCCAGATATTAAGAAAACCATTTGGAATTTTTTTTTTTGCCTGTAGATGGATAAGACACAAGCCACTTTTTTAACTCAAATTCTACTTCACAAACCTAGTGGAATCAGATGCTTCGAAATGGCTTTTCTTTTTCTTTTCCTCCTTTTTACATCCTAATTGCCAAATGCCAACCCCTTTGGCTTTGGACCAAGTCGAGAGTTTTCATATATTGACCAACTTATTTCTCCTTTCCTTTACTGTGGCTTTTGTTAGTGGAATGGAATTTTGCACCTAACGCCCATCTTTTATCGACTTCGAAGTTCAAAGCAATCACGACATTCCATAACAAATAGGAAGTGGGGGAGATTGTGAAAGTTGTAAGCCAACAAAATCCTATTTGCCGCAATTTCTTATGGTGATGGCAAGCCTTAATTGGTTCAACTTGATAATTCTTATCATTCCAATTACGTTTTTAAAGAGTCGATGATCTTCTGTGAACTTTTGGGATATATTTATATATATGGATGCCTTCCAAGAAGAGTATGGCCCGAATTACAATTGTCCTAAAGAAAAGATTTGGTGGTGTAAGAGGCCTTTTTAATCAAGAAAAAAGGGAGGCATAAGCAATGCAAGCAAATTTAGGTACATAGGAAGATGGCCTGTTCTTTTCTTTGTGTTCGACATATGCACTTCAGCTATTATTGTACATCGTTTTTTAGTGTGCAAAAAATGGGTGTCGGTCGAACAGCTATTACGCTTTTTAGAAGAGAAAAAAACTAATTATTAACCAATAATTTGATTGAAAAATGAAAACCCTGAGGAAATTTGTCAGATGAGAAAGGTTGCGCACACTAACTTAACGCTTTATTCAATGGTCCCCGACCCAAGTGTTCCTGTCTAACACCATGCAATTTTTATTCCAATTTTCCAAAGAAAAACACCAAAAGGAGCTCGTCTTTATCCCATTCGGTGGCTATAAGTACTTCAGATTTGGACTAGACTGACACAATTGAGGCCCAAATGAAGGGTTACTGTCTTTTCGGCATGTCATGGACTAGAAATATTTAAGTGAACTCCTAACCTGCCTTTGAGACAACCATCTCGTGACCCAAATCCGTTAGCCCATCCCCTTCTTCCCCTTATGATATTTTTTTTTTTTTACCTTCCACGAAATGAAAAAACAAGAAACTGAAAGGCGGGAAAATATGAAAAATAAAGCTATTCTTATTGCTAGAACTTAGAAGAAAGAATAACTTACAGATGAGCGAATCAACCCAATCAAAGCCCAAGTGAAGCCTTTGAAAGGGCATTAATGCCTTTAGAAGCTATAGCAATCAGCATCAAGATGAACATTCAACTTCTCTCAGACCACCAAAGGGCAAAGACTAAAAAGCATTACATGATCTAATTAAGCAATTGCTGCCATTCACCTCACAATAGCCCCCTAAAACTGATAGTATCCACTACTGAGTGATAAGTCCATTTAGGGCAAGGGAGCTTTAGGAATCAGTCAATACAAAACTTGACTATGTGCAAACAAATGCACAGTGTAGATGTGAACAATTAGAACTGGTTAACATAAAAGGAAAGGACAACAGATCTTCCTATTGATGGGTTGAACTGCTAAATTTTCAGGTAATGTAGAACATGGATGATAACAATAAATGAATTGACAAAATACAGATGCTCTTCACACTATACATATTTGTTTTGCTATTTCTTTTTCATCTAAGCTCCTTTTCCTTCATCTTCATTCAAAATGCGATTCCGGAAATCGCTCACCATAAGAGGCAACCCCTCTCTCAAGGAGACTTTTGGCTCCCAGTTCAGCAGCTCCTTTGCTTTGCTGATATCCGGTTTCCTCATATGTGGGTCATCTGCAGTATTTGGTTTATATTCTATTGTTGCACTTGGATCAATTGTTTCTTTGACAACCTGAAGGTTAGGAGGAAAATGAATTTGGAAGGCCTCTATGAATTCTAAGATTTAGAGAAACTTAACAGAAAGCAAAATGCATTCAAGAAGACAAACCTCGGCCAATTCAAGCATAGTGAACTCTCCTGGGTTGCCCAGATTAAAAGGCCCTATGCGCTCCCCTTCCATTAAAGCAACAAGTCCATCCACCTGTCATTGATGAGCTCCAGTATGAAATTATCTTCAATTGTATGTATTCAAATGTTCTTGACTTCCAACTTGTCTGACTCTTTTAACTTTTAGAATAAAAGAATCATATAACTAGTTTTTACTTCCTCACTCTAATCCAAATGAGAAAAATAATCGAACTTCTTTCCACTTCACTCTTCTCTCCAGTTTTCACAATTCAAATACCAATATAAATGCTTAACTCATTCTACATTTGCAGAAGCCACCAAGAAAAAAGCAGCATAGGAAAAGTACATAAGATAATAACCAGTCATACCAAATCAGAAACATATTGGAAGCTTCGTGTTTGTTTCCCATCACCATAAACAGTCATCGGTTGCTTACGGATTGCCTGAAAAACAAAGCTATGGTTATTAGAAAATGTTGTATAATCCACATATCAACTGAATTCTGTAAATGAATGCTACAAAATATTAGAAGGATGAATAACCTGAGCAACAAAATTGCTAACAACACGTCCATCATCCAAGCACATGCGAGGCCCATAAGTATTGAAAATACGAGCAATTCGCACCTGCAAATAGCAAGTATCATCATTTGATCATCACATGTAGAAGATCTTTCATATGACAGATGATCTTTTTTATCTCCCGTTCAAATACATTATTAATAATATTCACATAAAAAACTTGTCTAGTACACAGGAACCACAAGGCAGTAAATTGTAATACGATGCAGATCCAATTCATGGTCAAATGAAAGTTAATCTTTTAGGTTTTGGCTAAGCATCAGATGGTCAGTTCGAAGTTGCAACTGACTTGACCAAAAGAGGACCTGGCTAACCTTAATGATTCACTACTGTTGTGAGTTTTATATACATTTTTGAAGACATTAACACATTAGTTTACCACATTACTGAAAAGGATTTGTAAGCTAGACTCAACATATTCTTTTAGCAAATTACTACAAGGAAATTGTAAATTCAGCTCCAACCTTTTCCTCTAGTTGACTGGTTTGCTTGTGGGCAATGAAATTTTATTTACTACAAATTCCGTGATTATCCATGTCATATTACACTACCTTTCATCAAGTGTCAGTTTTTAGAATACTTAAGGAAGAACTAATGGCCCAATTTTTGGATATATAAACAAATTAACCTATCACACGATTTCTCACCCTAATTAAGCATCAAAGGCCACAATACTTCAAGGTAATAACACACCATCACACTACAGAATAAACGTATTACTCAGATTCTAAGATACCAGTAAAAGGACAACCAACAGGACTGTCAAAGCCATGGGATTATTAAAAGCAGACATTGCTGTAAATATTACAACATGACAATTTCTAGAGCAGGTGCTCAATATCCCATTATCTTGTACATAAATCAATCATGCTGGCATTGTTCACGTACAAGTAAATATCCAAAAAACCATACCTCAACACCTGCACCTCGATGATAATCCATAGTTAAGGTTTCAGCCGTCCTTTTTCCTTCATCATAGCAACTCCTCTCGCCTAACCACATTCAACCCAAACATTAATATTAGACAACATAAAACAAAGAAACAATTATGGGATATAAGGCTTACTTTGTTGTTGTTGTTGTCGTACAAAACAGAGAAACAAGCAACCAATAGGGAATATTGTTGCACTATTGCTAGCTTCTTACCAATTGGATTGACATTTCCCCAATAGGTTTCTTTCTGCGGATGCTGAAGCGGATCACCATAAACCTCACTCGTGCTCGTGAGCAAAAACCTCGCCCCAACTCTCTTTGCAAGCCCCAACATATTAAGAGTACCCATCACATTTGTCTTGTAAACTCAACAAGTCAAGGATCTCCGATGAACATCATTCAACCAAACACAAAAACGCATTCAATCCAAAACAATAATATTGACAAACACAAAGAAACAAACAAAAGGATATGATGGTCTTGACAGGATTGTACTTATAATGAACGGGAGAAGCAGGGCAAGCTAAATGATAGATCTGATCCACTTCTAAGAGAATTGGCTCAACAACGTCATGTCGAATAAGTTCGAACCTCGGATTCCCGAAAAGATGAACCACATTCTCTTTCCTCCCAGTGAAGAAATTATCGATAACAATCACTTCATCGCCTCTTCCAATTAACTTATCAACAAGATGACTCCCAACGAACCCGGCTCCACCGGTGACCACGATCCTCATTCTCCGCCGTCCGATCCCAACAGGGACCCGCCCCACCTTGCCATGAACAGGCCTGTTGGAATCGGAGGAGTCCTGCGTGTGGGAAACGACAGCGTCGTCCGCGAAGGCGGTGGTGTCGGTGGAGAAAGATCTGGGGATTGAGGAATGGGCCTCCGTTGGGCCTAAGCGAGAGAGGGTAGGCTGGAGGATGAAAAAAGTGGAGCCGATTAAGATGCCGACGAGTATAAACAGAAGCCGCTGTTCTTTGAAGAGATAGTTAATGGATCTAGGGAGAGATCTGTGGTGTTTTAAGGATTTGGGTGAGTAAGGAGGCGTTTGGGTTGATGGGATCTCCTCATCTCGCCTGTGGTTCAGGCTTGGCTGCTTGTATAATTGTTTCATATCTTAATTTCCGAGAAATCAAGTATCCTTTTTCCTTACTTTTCTTTAGTAATATTCTTGTTCTTGGTTTTGATAGGGTTGGAATGGCGGAGTGAAGCTGAAGTCGAAGCTGGAAGCCTGTAACACGCTTCAATTCATCGTTTTGTTGAAGACAGAAAGAGGAGACGATGGATGGGTCATTTTCTTGAAAACTAGTTATGAGAGCGCGACTGACTGCACGAGGATTGGTTTAGTGCTCTGGTGGATACGCGGACAAAATCGGCTCATGCTCCCTAGACCATAGGATGGCAACGGTACAATGCTATAAATGTTCGATTTTGGCCCATTAAGGTCCAATTATGCCCAATTAGTACATTACCTAGTGGGCTCGATTAGGTCCAATTAGATCTATTAAGCTCCAGAGAGAACTCAAATTAGCTGGAAACACCCTGACATTTTGGCCCATTAAGGCCCAATTAACCTAAATTTTACTCAATTGGATGGCATGATCGTGTCCAAAAACGCTTTCAAGGTGTCATGGAGCAGAGCTTTTTTTTTTTTTTTTAATTCTAAAAAGTTGAATTGTGGATTGGATGCAGCTGGTATATAAGCACCATTTTTGGCCCCTTATTAGTATTCCTGGATCATCTGTTTGAGCACTTATAATATCATTTCTCATTTCAGAATGTTTTTAAATTATTCATACAATTTTAATTTGATTCATATAATTATTTTTAAAAAATAATATATAATAAATTTTTGTCCCTTTTGAATTCATTCTCTTATTCTTAAAATTACAACATTTTATAAAAACAATAAAGATATATTCTTAGCAGGTTCTTTGTCAGCTGTTACCCTCTTTCCTCCCCTTCCTTGGATTCCACCGCACCTTTAATGTGTTATGATTAAACTTATCACATATTCAGTTAAATTCAAATGTCAGTGAAATTAAATCAACATAAATTTTTTTATTAAAATTTTTTTCAATCTTAATTATAATAATTTTTTAATTATAATTACAGTAATTATTATTATTATTTTTAATCTCATCGTTCATCTAAATAAAGCTTTAAACTATCAGTTCAATGTGATCATGATAAGTGATCAAAGGCGGATTTAAGATTTTTTTGAAGGGGGTAAATTTATTACATAATATATTTACTTAATATTTTTTTATTTAATGTAAAAATAATATTTTTTTAATTGTAAAACAAAGCTTTAATAAAAAAAATGTGAGATAATTTTTACAATATCAAATATATAAAAAGCTTAAATAGAAATTAACACAAATATAACAAAAACTTATAATATTAAATATATAAAAAATTTAAATATCAAATAAACACAAACACATAATATTATCTTTTATCAAATGAAAATAGACTATAATTGAGTTAAATAGTTTTCATATGTAGAAAATTGAGATTTTTTTATTGTCAATATTAAAAGATATATAACTTTCTTCAATTTCAAATATTTCCTTAAAATTCACTTTCTCTTATTAATGATATTCATCTTTAACTAACTTAAATCAAATACTAATTTAATTTCTCTATTGTTTTAAGACATAAAATATGAAAATAAAAAATAGGACAATAACAAGCTACTTTTATATTTTTTTAGCTTTTTTAAAAATTTTAAAATTGCTACTAGCTTGTTTTTTCTAAATTTTAGATTTTGTTAGGTTACATCTCTACAATATTATTTTACATCAAATACATATTATTAAAAATTAGAAATAATGTTAAAAAAATACCTTATCACAATACCACTATAAAAAAAAAAAAAAAAAACAACAACAAGAGAAGAAAGTACTTTAATATGTTAAAAATAAATTTTTATATCATGAATATTTTGTCATAGTTATATTTTACTCAATATTTATATTTTACTATACAATATTTGTTTAGCTTTAATTTGCACTTTTTTTTACAAATATTTTATTATTTTATGCTTGACTTTGACACTTTTATAGTAATATAATGATATTTCACATAAATAAAAGAATGAAATATGCAAAGGAAAAGAGAAGAGAATAGATGGATGGGAGAAAAAAAAAAGGTAATACTAGGTTACAAATAATTATTTATAAGCTATAATTTATTAATGTTTACACATAATACTTGTTTTTCTTTTAAAATAAGTCAAATTTTTTTTACTAAAATATGTCTATACTTTATAATATTTTTAAATTATTTCCTTTTATATTTCCCTTTTTTCAAGTTAATGGGGGTAAAATATAAAAATATTAAAATTTTTATCTAATATCATAATACATTTAAAAAAGATTATAGGATTTCAGCGGAATAATTGCCCTCATTGCTTTCAGTGTAAATGCGTTCATGCGAGTGATTAAGGCTAACCTGCCAATTAAACAGCCAACTTAAAGAAATATCCAATATTTTTTAATTGGAAATTTGAATTCCGTCTCCTAATATTTTATTGCTAAAAAAATTTGCAAATATCGGGAGAAATCATCTATCACAATGAAAAATCTTCAACCCATAAATGATCTTCAGTGAAATCGATATCACATGGGAATTGGGATACCCAAATTTTATAGACGTACATTTTTCAAACCATGGCCCTGTTTGCAAGAAATTCAACATGCTTTAACTCCTACTAAAACACATCAAATCTCCCCATTAGTCTGCAATACATACGAAAGGAAAAAGTAGGAAACTTCGGTACGAAATGTATGATCCACCGTCGAAAACTAATTTCCATTCCTGTTAGTTGTGACAGCTACCTACTCTGCTTTTTCTGGTTAAGGCAGCAGATGATATTTTGGAACTCATTATCATAGTAGCTTTCATTTGGCCACAACAAAGGTGGCACCTGAAAAAAATATTAACCGCTAATATATAATCTTTGGTATGTGTATTAAGAATTTGGAATCGAACTCATATTCAATTACTCATTAAAGAATTAGGTGTTAAAAGAATCCGTGAAAGAAATTCAAATTTTAAATTTTATATAATTATTTTTAAAATATAATATTTAATAATTTTAAATTTTTAATTTTTTTTCCTAAAGTATAGCTTCTTTTATATAAAAAAATATATTATCTACTTGGCCAGAACAAATAAAAAATTAAAAATTTAATTAAGTGACAGAAAATTATCATATTGCTTTGGCACGACCTTCACTAATAGTAGTGAAAAAAAATCAAAAATTAGTTTGAAATCATAATTTTTAATTTGATTTGGATCAATTTTTTATTTAGTTTAGACTAAATTTAGATATTAAATATATCTATTAAGTTAAAATCAAATTTTATATTGAGATAAGAAAAATTTTAAAAATAAAATATAACCAAATTATATATTTTAATTTATATATTTTAAAATTTTAAAATAAAAATAATAAATTTTTATTAAAATTTACTTAAATATATTAAAATTTTATATTAAAATAATATATAAAATAAAAATAAAATAATTAAATTTTATAAATTTATAAATTAAATCAAATCGAATTAATAAAATTTTTTAATTTTAAATTAAAATTTATAATTTTATAATATTATATAGTATTTAAATAAATTAAATTAAATCTGATGTCATCTTAATCGTTATCACCCTTGGTACTTAAACTCGAAGAGATTTGTAGAGCGGACCTCTAGACAGATAAATTGGTCTAATAGTCTGGACCAAAAAAAAAATTCAACAGAGCAAACAAAAGTTTCTTTTCAGGTTTGGAGGGGCAAACAATTGTCAGTGTCTGTTGGAATAAGCTTGGTCGTGCATGAACCGTACGACCCGATCGCCAGTGCCAGTAGAGGATTTTTTTTTTTAGCAAATTATTTGTAATTATTATATTATAATTAATTAATTAAAATTTAAAATCATATAAAAGTAAATATAAAATTTACATTTATAAATAATAAATTTTTATTTATTTATTTATTATAATTAAGCAATTACAAAATTATAAATGACGTGCCTCCATTTTTATTTGCAATTTTCAATATTAAGGTAGCAATTAGTATATTTCATTGGTTCATCGGATTGATCATAATTTATTTAGGAATTAGTTATGTGATTTTAATGAAAATATGTGCATATATGGTTTCTCTTACACAAACGTATACTTTAAAATCATCATTATTTGGTTGTTGAACCTTGAAAGCAAAAACAAAGCAATATTTAATTTTGTAATGCTAGTGACCATAAGGGAAAATTTCATTACAACCACATGGATTTTCTTTTTGTCATGACATTAATGTGATTGCCGATTATTTTGTGGTGTCAAGGGCATTGACAATGATATTTTTCTAAAAAAATTCCTTAAATGATGCCTAAAAAAAATTATATACTTAGATTTTTTCAAATCCAACTTTCAAGGTCATTTAATTCAAAAAATTTTATGTATAAATTTTTTAAAATTTTATTGTTGGTTATTTAATTTCAATGTTTGATTCAAGATAATTTAATTTTGAAAAAAAGTGATAAACTTTTAGCAGTACTCAAAAATTTTGAAATCAAAAACTCATCTCTCTTAGTGGTATTCTAAAATTTTAAATGAAAAATTACATTATTTTCAAATATGATCATAATAAAAAAATTATGAAAATAGCTATTACTATTTTGAAAATCATATCTATAAGTGATTGCAAATCAGTTGTAAATTTATACTGCTAAAAAATTTATTTTATATTACAATTAATGGTGTTTTGCATAAAAAATGTTTAAATAATTTTATTCAATTTTTTTTAGGATTATTTAAGCTGTTTTTAGCCAAAAAATATATTGAATAATTATGTTTAATTTTTTTATTATTTAAAACATTTATTGCTAAAATATTTATTAAATAATCATCTATAAAAAAATTGAATAGATTATTTAAGGTATTTTTTTACTATAAATACCTTAAATAATCATAAAAAATAAACGCTAAAAAAATATATTAAACCTACGACCTTATGGTTATTATCTATATACTCTAACAAACTCAGCTACTTCAAATTTTTTATATATTTTATCTTTTAAATATTATAAGTAATGAAATAGATTATTTAAAGCGATTATTTAAGGTATTTTTGACCACCATAAATACTTTAACTAATCTCTAATATTTTTTTATTGATAATATTTTATAAATAAAAATAATAATCGAATAAAATATTTATCTTTTTTTGCTATTAAAGAAATCATTTGTCATTTGGATATTTATTATTAATAAAAACTAATAAAAAGTTACTATTATACATGTTAAGGAGATTATGATAATTATTTAATAATTAATATATATGAATTTATTCCAATCAAATAAGTGAATCTGAACACGCGATATCTTAAAAATAAAAAAAAAACTCTGAATATCGCACTTTCTCACAAATCATTCTTTCTCTTGGAATCCAAAATTTAAGTTTTTTTTTTTATGGAGGTAAAATTATTATATAATATATTTATTTAAATTTTTTTATTTAATATAAAGATAATATTTTCTAAATGTAAAATAGAGTTTTAATAAAAGAATTTGAAATAATTTTTACAATATCAAATATATAAAAAGTTTAAATAGAAATTGACACAAATATAACAAAAACTTATAATATTAAATACATCAAAATTTTAAATATTAAATAAATACAAACACATAATATTGTCATTTTTCAAATAAAATTATGACTATATAATTGAGTTAAATAGTTTTCATAAGTATAAAATGTATGATTTTTTTTTCATTGTCAATATTAAAAGATATATAACTTTATTTAATTTCAAATATTTCTTTAAAATTCACTTTCTCATACTCATGATATTTATTTTTGACTAACTTAAATCAAATACTAATTTAATTTCTCTATAATTTTTAAGATATAAGATAAGATATGAAAATAAAAATAGGACAACAACAAGTTACTTTTATATATTTTTTAACTTTTTTAATAATTTAAAAATTGATACTAGTTTTTTATTTCTAAAATTTAGATTTTGTTATATTATATATCTACAAGTTTGTTAGGTTACATATAATCATGATTATTCAAAAAGTTTTTGACAAAAACGTCTTGAATGATTTTTAATTTTTAAGTTTTAAGATTTAGAGTTTAAAGGATTATTCAATATATTTTATGATAAAAAATGTCATGAATAATCTAAAAAAAAGATTATTTAAAGCGTTTTCTAGACAAAATCTCATTGAATAATCCCTATAGTAAAAACTTGAAGGTTAATAATTAAATTTGTTCACAAATATTAAGTGAGCTTATTCACGAACATAAATGAACTGAACTGACCTCTATTAATGTTTGGTTTGTTTAACAAACGAATATAAAAATGCTGTTCAAAATCATTTATTAAACTTAATAAACGAATATAAACGAGCAAAAACTGCACATGTTCATGAATAGTTCGTCAAAAGCTCTGTTTATTCCTTAATTTAAGTTTACTAAAGTGAGACATACATGAAATAATTATTTATAAGCCAAAATTTATTAATATTTACATATAATACTTTATTTTCTTTTAAAATGAGTCAATTTTTAATTAAAAAAAATATATTTTTTATAATATTTTTGAATCCTTTCTTTTTATATATATTTTTTCAAATTAATGAGGGTAAAATATAAAAATATTAAAATTTTTACTTAATATCATAATATATTTAAAAAGAGTTACCGGACTTCAATGGGGTTAATTGCCTTCATTTCCTGTACTGTAAATCCGTCTCTGAAAGTGACCTGCAAATTAAACAGCCAGCTTAAAGAAAGATCCAACACTTTCCAATTGGAAATTTGAATTCCGTCACCTAATATTTTAATGCTAAAATAATTATCCAATATCGAGAGAAATCATCTATCACAATGAAAAATCTTCAACCCGTAAATGATCTTCAATGAAATCAACATCACATGAGAATATGTGATACCCAAAATGTGTAGAGGTAGATTTTTCAAACCGTGGTCCTGTTTGCAAGTAAAAAGTAGTTCAACATCCTTTAACTCCTAATTAAACACAAAAAATCTCCCTATCATTCTTCGGAACATACGAAAGGAAAAAGTCTGAAACTTCCGTATGAAATGGGTAATCCACCGTCCAAAACTCATTTCCGTTCCTGTTAGTGGTGACGGCTACCTAATTTGGTTTTTCTCTTTATGGCAGCAGCTGATATTTTGGAGCTAATTGTCATAGTCGCCTTCATTTGGCGTTGAAAGACAGCAAGGGCGGCAGTAGCCATAATTGTCACCTGAAAAAAATATTAAACGCTAATATATAATCTTTAGTACGTGTATTAAGAATTTGAAATTGAACTCGTATTCAATTATTCATTAAAGAATTAGGTGTTAAAAGAATGTGTGAAAGAAATTTAATTTTTAATTTTTATGTAATTATTTTTAAAATAAATGTTTAATAAATTTTAAATTTTAAATTTTTTTTCTTAAAGTATAGCTTTTTTTTATAAAAAAATATATCTATTTGGCCAGTACAAATAAAAAATTAAATATTTAAATCAAGTGACAGAAAATTACCATAAAGCTTGGTCACGACCCTAGCTAATAGGAATAAAAAAATAAAATAAAATTAAAAATTGATTTGAAATTATAATATTTGATTTGATTTGAATTAATTTTTTATTTGATTTAAATTAAATTTAAATATTAAAAATATATATTAAATTAAGATCAAATTTTAAATTAAAATGTGAAAATTTTAAAATAAAATTAAGTTTAACCAAATTATATATATTTTAATTTTAATAAAATAAAAATAATAATTTTATATCAAATTTTAATTAAATATATTAAAATTTTTAATTTTAATTTTAATTTTAAAAACTTATAAATCAAATTAATAAAATTTAATTTAATTCAAACGTATAAATATTCAATTTAAATTTAAATTACATTTTAAAATTTTATAATATTATATAATATTTAAATAAATCGAATCAAATCGATACGAAGCATTATCACTTTTACTAATAAAAGAGATTTATAGAGCAAACCTAAAGACAGATAAATTAGTTTAATAGTCTGAACTGGAAAAAAAAAAAATCAACAGAGCAAACAAAAGTTTCTTTTCAGGTTAGGAGGACCAAACGATTGTCAGTTTCTGTTGGCATATGCTTGCTCGTGCATGAACCGTACGACCCTATCAGCCATATTACAGACAGTGCCAGTAGAGTAGTTTTTTTTTTTTTTTAAGCAAATTATTTATAATTATTATATTATAATTTAAAATCATATAAAAGTAAATATAAAATTTACATTTATAAATAATAAAATTTTATTTATTTATTAGAATTAAATAATAACAAATTTATAATAAAAAATTATAAATGAAATACCTCCATTTTTATTTGCAATTTCAATATAAAAGGTACCAATTAGTATATTTTATCGGTTCATTGGATTGATCAGAGTTTGTTTACGAATAATTGATGTTACTTTAATGGGTGTACATAAAAGAGAATGCTTGTAAATTCGGGAATGAATAATTTAATTTTGACAAGATACATGATTCAGACACGCAAGAATATTGATTGAAAATATGTGCATGTATGGTTTCTCTTACACAAACGTATGCTTTAGAATCAATCATTATTTGAGTGTTGAACGTTGAAAGCAAAAATTAAGCAATATTTAATTTTGTAATGCTAGTGACCGTCAAGGGAAATTTTCATGACAACCACATAGATTTTCTTTTGTCATGATATTAATGTGATTGCCGATTATTTTGTGGTGTCAGGGCATTGACAATGATATTTTTCTAAATTTTTTTTTAAAATGACACCTAAACAAATATTATACACTTAAATTTTTTTAAATCTAATTTTCAGAAATTTATCTAACACAACATCTTATTTAAGTTAATACTTAGTTGAGATATCAAATTAATTGATGAGAAGTTATGAAAACTGCCCTTGATTGATCATAAACTAATTGATTAGTATTTTTTTTAATTATGCCTCCATTATCAACATAAATCAGTGTTATCTCTTTTAGTATTCAGTTAAACTATTTTATTGTTTAATTGGACTAGTAATTCATTTGTTTTGGTTAATTTGACCAAAAAATTATATTTATTTATTTTTGTGGTTTCTGTTTGTCCTCTTAGATATGTATCTTTCATATTAAAAGGGTCAACTTGATTAATTAAAACCAACCAAGACCTTTCAATCTTGTTTATATCAAACGGAGCCTTATATTACAACAATATCTTTCCAAGATTTGATTAAGTAGGTTTTTTTTTTTTTTTTTGAGAAATTATTTGATACATTTATGGTAAAATTTTTTAACTTCACAATCAAAATTAAAATAATAAAACGTATTTTATTTTTTAAAATTAATTTTTTAAATATATAAAAAACATTTATCATAATCTTAATATAATATGTGAAGTTAAAAACTTCACTCTTATATATTTAATAATTTCTCTTTTAATTATATCTTTTGTTCAAATCTATCAAAGTCACCAGTTTTTATTTTTATTTATTAATGTTATAATAATCCAATTAAAGAGTAGCAAGAAAATAAACATCTTGAAAATTGGAAAATATATATAACTGGCTTAATATTTTTCTTGATTCTATTATTAATTTGTGTAAATTTTCAATCTTATATTAAAATATTTTATAAATCTATTATGATATATAAATAGTGATTTAAATAAAAATATTTATAAAATACTTTTTGTGAGTTAAAATTGTGAACCCTTTCTATTCCCCATCCCTATCGTAAAATAGCGTACGTAGATAAAGAAGTAAAGGCTGGGGACAATCCCTCTTATCTCCTTTGTCTTTCAAGATCTCCATTTGCCTTGTGTTCTGCTTTTCCTTCGAGTGCTGGGGCTGCCCCTCCTTTTGCTTTCATTCCTCGTCAATGAAGCCTTAGGGCGAGCGGTTGAACTGCCGGCCTAGCCCAGTAGTCCCTCTTCTTGCTACTAAAGAGATATCGTATAGAGGAGAGTGGCTCATGAAGCAACTTTCTGTCTTCTAGCTTTCTTTTCGAATAAAAATAGATAATATTTCGTATGTTAAGTGTGAATTTTTATAAATGATATCAGAGCAGTTATCAATCGGATAAAAATTAAGTACTATGTCGTGAGAATTATTTTTAAAATTTTGTAATAATTAAGTGTTATACAATGAAAACTATATTTGAGAGTCACATTTAAAATCATATAAAAGTTAAGCATTATATGATAAGAACTATTTATAAAATCTCAATATATAATATGATCCTATGATTTGTATTGGATTTGCCTAATATTAGATATGATTGGATAGATCTAAGTGCTTTTATGTTAAGCTTGATAGGAATATTAAGTTTAACGAAAATTTTTTATAATACTCTTATCTCACATCGAAAGATTTTGAAGATTTATTATAATATTTAAATAAAAGTTTAAATTTAAAATTTGTGAATTATATTTTATAAAAAATTTATAAAAATTTTGAATCAAAATAAATAATATCTCATAAATTACGTATGAATATTCACAATTTAATTATTGATTCATACGTTTGAAATTATAATTGTACAGCAATATTAAATCGGAATTGTACAATAAGAGAAACAAATATTAGTAATAAAAGAAAAACTAAAAAAATTAAAAATTACTACAGCTCTAATTAAAATTAAATGGTCCTAGCAGGGCCCGGGAGGTTGACCTGGTAAATTATTCCATGCCACAAATTAAAGCCGTCCTGAAAGACTAAAATGGGTTTAATTAATGTTAAGATTTTTTTCATGCCAAAAAGTCCACAATATATTGCAAAGTCTTTAATTTCGTCCTGATTTTTAGGTTAGGTGGAATTAAAATGAGGCAATAGCAATCCCAGCGGTCAAAAGTCTAGAGACCGGACCCCAGAATTATTGCCAACTCCTCTTAACTTAATTAATTATAAAATTTTCATCATTAATTCGATCATTTCAGTTTTATACCTTTAAAATAATATTTAATTGTTCATGACAAAGAAAATTGTAAACGATTTTATAATTACTATTTTATCAAAACATTAATTATAAATTATTGGTTAAAATTTTAATAATTTTAAGTTAAATATAAAGACAAATAAAAATTAATTAAAAAATAATTTAAACAAATTAATCATAGATTTAATTAAAAGTGCACTACTTATTTTTTAATAAAGTAAAAAAAAATTTACATAATTTTTTAAGTAATAGAGAGAATCTTTTCTCTATACTAAATTTTTTCCCCCTAAAAACTTCAAGAAAATAAATTAATAATAAATGAAGGCATACGGCTTGCATTGGGAACTATGGGATTGACGAAAATTGTGCCTCAGATTGCTCGAATTTTTTTTTGTCAAATGGCACTATTTTCCAACTTTAGTTGGTAATATATAATTCAAGCAATAATATTACTAATTTAATTATTTTTTAGGATGTTAATATTTGACTTGGTCGTAACAAAATGGCACCGCACGTTTGATAGTTTGAAGAAGAAATTTTAAAAATTAAAAAAAAAAGTCATTAATTGGACTATATATAGGGTTATAAGTCAATAATGTTTCTAGGGTATGCTTAGCTTAAAATCATTAAGATTTCATGTAAAGAAATTGAAAAGTTGAAAATCTTGTTCAAATTGCATGCATTTGCCCTTGTTTAAAGCTAAATTAAATTGATATTATTATGATTAATTAGGTTGAGATCAAAACCATGACATGGATCCCCGTCATGATACCAAAAAAAGTTAATTTATTTTAACTAAAAATAGATAAAACTTTTTTTATAAAATTTTTCCACCGAATCAATCTCAACTTTTATTAATTTTTAAATTATAAGTTAATAGTATAACAAAAATTATATGTGATAGTGCTTTTGTAAAATTTATTGGAAGAGAATTAAATTTTGGCAAAATTCGAGATATATTTAGTTATATTGTCAAATTTTTTTTTAAAAAAAAAAGATACGTGGGAAAAATGTTTTATACTTTTCTTAAACGTGTTTTCTTTCTTGCCCCATAAGCTTGTGGCTTTTTTTCCAAGAAAATTATTGAATTAGACTATATTTTGAACATATGATGAAATTCATGATATATATGCTTACGTGCTTTTGTTTTGATATCTAATGTGTCGATCGTCACAGCTTAGCTTACCTCGACTTGATATTGGGCTTTAGAGTTCTCGAGTCAAAACATTCATGTAAATAAATTACTAATATTTTTCAACATTTGAATAAGTGGTCAACTTGTATTACTTGCCCTATCAAATAAACCGAATTAAAATAATCTATAAAATTGTTTAACGAACACGACCGCTATTAACGGCGTCGTTCATCCAACGTCTATATATATTTCTCACCTTCATTTGAACTCAAACAGACTCCCCAAACAAGAGGAAGCTGAAGCAGTTGAAACTCAAAATTCCAATTTCTTATTGTCATCTGCTGCCGCCGGCGAAAACCGAACAAAAGTAGTTTCAAACACTTACCTCTTTACGAACTCAAATAATGCCGAGAAAAGGAATGAGGAGCCTTTGCTTCAGCACCAGAACGCCGTCGTTTTCTAACTCTGGGCAAACCATGTCACCCTCAAGATCCTCGCAATCCAGTATTCCTCGCCGTAGATTTTTAGAATCCATGATCGAGCAAACCATTGATGCGGCGGCTACTATCATCATGAAGTGGGATGCTGAAACGTCTGCTTACGCTAGAGTGACCTCTCTTTTCTACCAAAGCAAAAGAGAAGCCATGCTGTTTATAAGATCCGTTAACGAGCTTCAAAAACTCATGCATTTGTTAGTTACTGAAGATTCCGGTTCGGAAAAGCTCATTCAAGCTCAACATTTGATGCAAATAGCAATGAAGAGGCTTCAAAAAGAGTTCTACCAGATTTTATCAATGAACCGGGCTCATTTGGATCCGGAATCGGTTTCCACCCGATCATCACGGACCTCCGCGAGATCAAGCATGTCCGATTTCGAAGATGACGGTTCACCGGACGATGGGATTACTACCGCAGGGGATTCCATCTCTGAAGTGGAAGAAGTTTCTTCTATGGCCATGTCCGATCTGAAATTGATAGCGGATTGCATGATTGCTTCCGGGTACGCTAAAGAATGCATACAAATTTATAAAATTATTCGAAAATCGATTATAGATGAAGGTATTTATAAGCTTGGAATCGAAAAAACAAGCTCGTCCCAGGTTAATAAAATGGACTGGGATGTACTGGATTTGAAAATCAGGAACTGGTTAGAAGCCCTGAAAGTTTCTATGAGGATGCTTTTCAATGGAGAAAGAATCCTCTGCGATCACGTCTTTGCTTCGTCGGATTCCATCAGAGAGTCTTGCTTTACCGAGATTTCAAAAGAAGGTGCCTCGCTTCTGTTTGGATTCCCCGAACTCGTCGCCAAGTCCAAAAAATCGCCACCGGAGAAAATGTTCCGTGTTCTCGATATGTACACCGCTATTTCAGAGAACTGGCGAGAGATTCAAACGATCTTTTCTTTTGAATCAACTTTAACCGTCCGATTACAAGCTCTTAACTCGCTGATTCGACTCAGCGAGTCAGTGCGGTCTTTGTTGACGGATTTTGAGTCCACAATCCAAAAGGACTCGTCCAAAGCGATGATTCCAGGCGGCGGTGTGCATCCTCTAACGATCTACTCGATGAATTACCTCACTCTCATGGCTGATTACAGCAACATCCTCACTGACATTGTCTCGGACTGGCCACCGCCTGCGAAATCATCGTTGGAGGGATCTGACTTCAACAGTCCGGATTCCGACGAATCTCCGTCGCCGGCCATCTCCGTCCGCATTGCATGGCTAATCCTCGTCCTTCTCTGCAAACTCGACGGCAAAGCAAAGCATTACAAAGATGTCTCATTATCATACCTATTCTTAGCCAACAATCTCCACCAAGTAATCTCCAGAGTCCGTACATCGAATCTCCAGTGTTTACTCGGTGAGGAATGGACCGCCAAACATGAAGTTAAGGTGAAGCAGTTCGCAGCGAATTACGAGCGGTTAGCGTGGGGCCACGTATTCGCTGCATTACCGGAGAACCCGACGGCTTCGATGACACCGGGGGAAATTAAAGAAAATTTCAGGAAATTTAATTCAAGCTTTGAAGATGCGTACTGGAAGCAGAGCTCTTGCGTCGTACCCGACCCAAAGTTACGAGACAAGATTAAAGATTCGATCGGGAGAAAACTTGACGCCGTATATCGGGAGTTTTACGATACGCATAAATCAACAGTTGGAGATGAAAGGGGCGTGATTGTCAGATTTTCCCCAGAAGATGTAGGGAAATACTTGTCGGATTTGTTCTTTGGGACAGTTAGTTCCGGGACTTCATCAACGTCTTCTTCCACGTCATCTCACCATAGATGGCACATAAGGTCACCGTTACGAGCGTAGATTTTTGTTTTTTTAAATGTATGAAAAAATTTGTGGATCTTTTGTAATTATAAAAAATCGACGACCTTTTTGTGGTAGTCATAACGATCTTTTAAGTTTTAACGGCTTCTTTATGTGTTATTTACATGATAGCCGTTCCTCATCTGTTTATTTACAACTGAGCATATAATTTCGTTTGTGTCAAAATCTTTTATCAAAACTGCCAATAGTCGAATGAACTACTAATAAAACGCTAGCTGAACCGCTGGACTTTGGATGAAATTTTAGAGTAAGACAAAAAAAAAAAATTACATCAAAGGTGAAAGTATGAAATTTCCGCTGAGTAGAAATTGCCGGTCAAATAAAAACTGCCTCTGATACAGTGAAAAACAGAAAAGAAGATTCGAATGAGCTGATTTCAAAATTGTCAGTGTGCATAATTTTTAAAATTTTTCAAAATTACATGACCTTTAAAATGCCGGGTCGCAAGCAACAGCGTAACATTTTATTTGTCTGGGGAGATTTCAATTTCAACCCTAATTATTCATTCTCTTGAATTTTTTTTTTTATTTTTAATAATCCAACTTTGGCGGCTCTGTTTGAACTTCCAAACTCATACAGAATTGTAGCCAATTGCGATCCTATAATAGCTATATATGTTCTACAGAACATATCCTCCTAAAAGAAAAGCTAGAAGACCATATATAAATTATTGTAACATAATATTTTATAGAAGTTACTATCATTATGTCCTATCATTGTAAGAAAATATATTATGGATTCTATTTATGCCATACAACTACATTTGCAGTAGGATACTAAGGTTATTGCAGCAGCGAAGAAGCTACGAGGCTATTTCAGCCGGTCGAGGAACAGACTGCCATCCTGTATGGTGCTGAATAACATGTTTAAGGGCATCTGTCGGAGCTTCCACTGTCCATTTAGAGTAGTATTCACTTGGATGAAACAAGTTGGACATAACATTCTCAGTCATCAACCCTGCTTGGGTTCCTGCTATAAGCAAATCCCCTTCCGACTTTATGCAGCCACTGCAAGCCTCATCCGTGTCAGTAGCCTGTATAACCAATACATCGACCGATGTTTTCTATCAGTTAACCATCAATGGCTATATGCCAATATGGATATGGATAAATTGAGTATTTTCGGAAAAATAAAAGATTTCAGAAATACAAGCAAATCAAGATGAGATGCCTTTTCAGTAAGGTACTTGAAAGCCACCTTCTTCTGCCCTGCTTCATATATATTGCGTTGAGAGTATATCTGATGTCAAATGGTAAACAAAACTGTTATCTTTTTCCAAGTAACACATAAGAGGTTGAAATAATGAAAGCAAAAAAACAAGTGTCACCTGGGATTCCACATTGGCACAAACAGCATAAATGCCCCTGTTTCTAGTGTCGTTATTGTACAAACGTACCTTCCCAAATGTAACACGAGGATGCTGTAGCCGAGTCCCATCAAAAAAGCAATGGTGAATGGTTACTTGGATACACCTATCACTGGCATTAGAGGGGTCTGCTCCAATAAGCATCGTCTTGTCATGCTGTGAAAAGTGACACCTGAGAACCTAGGTAATGATATCAATTAGTGTAACTTTTTAACCTAATCCCAAACGATGATTAATTACTTTCCTGAATATAATAAACCATACCTAGAAACAGTAATGTCTGTGCTTTCTCGAGTGATATCTATCAATCCATCACCATAATCACGAAGGCTGCAACGATCTATCCATTTGTGTTTGGAGTTGGGTTTTATTTGAATCCCATCGTCACCCGATTCTCTACCACCTTCAAATTCCAGATTGCATATTGTAACATTCACATTCCTTCACCCTCAAACCCTTCCCCGTGAGTTTTATCCTTTGGCCACGTCCATCAATGGTCTTGTAAGATGACACCTTCAAGTAAGATGAAAGGTTGATGGTTCCAGAAACTTCAAAGACAATCCAGGGGGGCTCTTTTCTACAACAACCATTACGCAATGATCCCGCCCCATCATCTACAATCACACATCAAAAATAATTTTAATTTCACACAAGTAACTAGGTAGTCCAGAGTCAATTTACATACATAAAAGATTTCTCACTATATTTAATCTGAAATTCAAACAATCAAGCTAAATGAGGCTTCAATTTAACTTTAAAACCATATTTCATACACAAACAAATGGAAATCTAAGCACAACCTTCCAAACAAAACTTCAAGAGTCCCCAAGGAGCCAAAAAAATATTTTTCTTCAAATATAACTCCAACAAACAACCACATTAAAGTTGTAACTTTACCTACTAAAGTGGTGACATGGTAGAGAGGAGCAAGCAACCCGCCAATGGCGAAGCGACCAAAGCCCTCAGCCTGACCGGCAAGGGCTCGAAGACTGGAGTCGTCATTAGTATAAGGTAAAGAGAGAGCCATCTGGGGTTGGGACTTGGGGTTGGGGAGGTGGACCGTATTTGTAATAAGGCGGAATAGACGTTGGGTAAGAGCTAGAGTGAATGTGATTGTTACGGTTCTTGCGGTGGCCGTGAACGTTCCCCATTAACGATGTTAACAGCCCAGGGATGTTAGAAAATTGATTGTTTCGCAACGGAAAAAGAGCTTCGGTAGATGTCTAGATTGAATGATTGATTGCCTAGAAGAAACTGTCTATCTTGCTCTTGATTCTTTCATGCAACAGCGTTTGCCGACAAAATTTAGGGGGTTATTTATTATTATTTGCGTCAGTTAATCTCTCAATTTAAGCCAACTCAAGCATTAGCAGACAGTTTGGGAGGATTTGGATTTACAGTTTGGCTAAGGATTTTGCATGTGCTTTGTTATTACAGGTTTCTTGGATTGATCAAAGTGAAGGACATAGCAATGCTAACGGGTTTAATTAAGGCCATATTTTGGAGTTAGAACTTACGACTTGAGTTTGCCGGATTGTACATTTCAGATTCAGATAACATAGAATTTGATTCATTTCAGTTTAAATTTTTTTCTATTTGAATTGAATTCAGATTAATCAAATCGATTTTTACATTTAAAAAAAATGTAATTATTTCAATATGTTTTAAGAGTTTGGGTGAGTTTTTTCAAGTTTATATCAATTAGATTTATGGTTAATGGGATTTGGGATTGAATTTTTTCTTGTCAAACAAAATTGGATCCATTTTAAATTCAAATTTTTTCGAATAAATTTTTAAGTTTGGATTCATTTTGCCACTATTAGATAAAAAAATTACTCCGCGTGCCTATCATTCCCCATTGGCTCTTACTGAAGGAACGTGGTTTATCTCAAAGTTTCATTGGATCGAAACAGAATAAATCATGGAAAATATAAAAATATGAAGAAAAAAAGGTATTACTAGCTGGTTTGTCATTGGTAGTTATAAGTTTGTTAGTACGTCGGACCAATGGCATTTGTCTTGCCTGAATGGGGGTTATTGGGTTTATAAATTTCCGTATGTTACCGTACAATCACAAAGAGACATGACAGGACTTAGCAAAAAAGGCCAAAATAACAACATTAAAAAAAACAAAAAAAAAACGTAAAGGACGCAGGTGAGATCCCAAACCTCCGGGGGCCAAGCTAGTCGGGCTGGCAGGCCCGGCGGCTTCATTTCCCAATCCCCCTTCTTTTCTCCTCTTCTCCAGTCGTTGTTTGTTTTTTTTTCCTTTTTGGGTACATTTTTCACTCTTCGTTTTGAATTCTTTGTTTTCTCGTTTGACCATAAAATCTCCAAAGAAGATCAATGGAAATCATGGAGAAGGTGATTTCGTAGTGTTCTCTTTTGCATCTCTTGAGTCTTGATGGGGTCTGGTAAAGAAGAAGGTACATTCTCTCTTTTTTTTTTATTATCTTTTGATGATCCTTTCGGTTTTCGAGAAATCCCAGATGAATGAAATTGAAAGAAAACCAATATATATATATTCTGCCATTCACTTTCATGCAATGTGACGGGAAAAGATAAAGTATAGATATATATATTTTTAGCAAAGAAACAAAGCATAGAATCTAGGATTTGATCTATAGGGATTGCTTTTAATGGGTTATATTTTAGAATTGATGGATTTTTTTTGAACATGGATGAAATGTGCAAAGAATGCGAGGTGGATATGGAGAAGGGACTTTCTCCACAGCCTTGCCAGTTGTCGGAGACAATACCACTGCCGTCTCCGAGTCCGCCAAGGCCTGCTCTTGTTCTATCCAATTCAGGGAAGGCCCTGGTGGCATCCAATTCTGGAAAGGCCCTGGCGGTGTCCAATTCTGGCAAGTCTCTTGCAGGTTCTAATTCCGGAAAGCGGTTTGATAAAAAGAAGTACGTGAAACAAGTCACCGGCCGACATAATGACACTGAGCTACACCTGGCTGCACAGCGTGGTGAAGTTGGAGCAATCAGACAGATTATGGCAGAAATTGATGCTCAGATGATGGGGACACTTAGTGGAGCAGAATTTGATGCTGAGGTAGTTGTTTATGAAACAATGTATGCATGCCAATATCTTATTATAACAAATCTTAGGGCCTTACTTTTTTATTTACTATGTTAAGAGATTCAAGGTTATATTCAATTTGATGATGATATGAGCTGTCTATAACTGAGCATAACCTTAAATGCATACTATCAAGGTTTAGCATTTCAAGAATACTCTTGTGACAATCCTGAATGTGATGCCAAATGAAATATGAATTTAAGAATGCATTAGCAAAAACTAGTTTGAGTGTTGCATTCACATTTTGATCGTATCTACATGCTTTTTTAACAAGGTGACAGAAATAAGGTTAGCAATTGTGAATGAGGTGAATGAGTTGGGAGAGACAGCGTTGTTCACTGCAGCTGAGAAGGGGCATTTGGATGTGGTTAAGGAGCTGTTACAGTATACGACTAAGGAGGGCATTGCATTGAAGAATCAATCTGGGTTCGATCCACTGCATATTGCAGCAAGCCAAGGTCATGAAGGTATTAGGAAAAGCCTTCTCTCTTATGAGCGTAATGTAGGTTGAAATTGAGTAAAATATATTTAGTTTGTAGTGCTTGTTTACTGTCATGAAGGCACAGCAAGTTTTTAGGAATTGTCTTTTTGTCTAAAAAAAGAGGGGTGGGGGGGGGGTGAGAAGAGGTTCAAAGGGTAACGTAAGTTAACTGCAGAGAATCACTTCAGAGAACCCTCTTTGGTTGATGGATGAACTTATTGTTTATACTGTAAAAAATTGGCATTGTCTTAAAGCTATTTTCACATAGAGATGTTCTTTACTTCTGAGATAAAATAGTCAGAATTCTCATGCCGCCAAAAGTTGACGAAGATGAAAGTCAAGTGCTGATACATGAAAAATTGACAATAGGTACTTCCACGATCAATGTTTCAGCGAATGGTTGAAGTAAGAGCTAATATGAAAATCTTAATAACTGCCATTTGCTACTTCTGAATTGTTCAGGAATCAAAATAATTATTCTGAATTTCTCTTTCTTTTTGTGAGTCAAGATTCTCAATGCCATTTTCAAGACATTGAAACTTTGCAAGGAAAGTATAATAGGAAACAACATAACCAATGATTGTCAGTGTCCAATTGGACATAACTCTCCAAGGTGCTTATGACACTAACTTTGAATTGTCTCCGGTGCATTTTTTTTTTCTACTCTGCTGATGAACTAATCTCACTCATAAGTTGCATGTTTTCTGGTTGCTTTCATTTATGTTCTGTAGCATAAATTACATCCTAGGATGCTGCAGTTTGTCTAAGTTCAATAATTACCTTTATGCAGCCATTGTCCAGGTGCTATTGGACCACGATCCAGGGTTAAGTAAAACAGTTGGACAAGCAAATGCAACCCCTCTTGTATCTGCAGCTGCAAAAGGACATACAGCTGTAGTTAATGAATTGCTGAGCAAAGATCCTAGCTTGTTAGAGATATCAAAAGCAAATGGAAAAAATCCGTTACACTTTGCTGCCAGGCAAGGGCATGTCAATATTGTTAAAGCCTTGCTTGACAAGGATCCACAATTGGCAAGAAGGACTGATAAGAAAGGGCAGACAGCATTGCATATGGCAGTCAAAGGGGTTAGCTGTGAGGTGGTGAGATTGCTTCTTAAGACCGATGCAGCCATTGTCATGCTCCCAGACAAGTTTGGTAATACAGCATTACATGTGGCTACTAGGAAAAAACGAACAGAGGTATTGATTAGTGTTATGCATATATACAAAATAGTTTGCCTCTTCAGCCTTATGAGTAGCTGTCAGATATGCAATTTAATTGGCTGCAATGGCCCAAGTTGTCTGTTTCCTGTTAATTGAAGATAAAAACTGGCGTCTAAAATGTTGTTTCTAGTGGCATGGTTTTCTAAATATTCAACGCAGTAGTTCTCTTGTTACTATGGTTTTCAGTTCTGTCTGCTGATTTCAGGGTCTTTATTTTCTCTTTGTCGCCCCCATGTTTTCTCTTTTTTCTTCCCAAATTTTATTTTCTCAATTTATCACTTCTTTATACATGGTAGTTCCATTGCTTTGAGTTTATTGTGTTGAACATGGGCGAATAATTAGGATGCAAGCAATTTAAATAAATGGCAATAACCCTTGAAAGAGTTAGTAGAAGGCATTGACTAAGTTGTTTCTTGCAGATATTGAACGAACTTTTACACCTCCCAGACACTAGCGTGAATGCGCTTACAAGAGACCATAAAACAGCTCTTGACATTGCTGAAGGGCTTCCACTCTCTGAGGAAATTGCTGAAATAAAGGACTGTTTGTCTCGTTTTGGTGCTGTCAGAGCAAACGAGCTAAACCAGCCACGAGATGAGCTCAGGAAAACTGTGAAAGAGATCAAGAAAGATGTGCATAGCCAGCTTGAACAAACGCGCAAAACAAACAGAAATGTTAATGGCATTGCCATGGAGCTGCGTAAACTTCATAGGGCAGGTATTAACAATGCCACCAATTCAGTCACAGTGGTAGCTGTGCTTTTTGCAACAGGTGCATTTGCAGCTATTTTCACAGTTCCTGGGGGTGATAATGACAACGGAATGGCTGTCGTCGTTAGCAGGACATCATTTAAGATCTTCTTCCTTTTTAATGCGATTGCACTCTTCACTTCGCTCGCTGTTGTGGTGGTGCAAATCACAGTTGTAAGAGGAGAGACGAAATCAGAGAGAAGGGTTGTGGAAGTGATCAACAAGTTGATGTGGTTGGCTTCTGTCTGCACTAGTATTTCATTTATTTCTTCATCGTATATAGTAGTTGGTCGACAGAACATGTGGGCCGCAATTCTTATAACAGTTATAGGAGGAGTAATAATGGCAGGAGTTCTTGGCACCATGACTTATTTTGTTGTCAAAAACAAAAGGATCCAAAAATTAAAAAAGAAAGGGAAGATTTCAAGGAATGAAGCACGATCACGGCGCTTATCAGACTCTGAAACAGACGTGAACTCAATCTATGCCATTTAATGTTCATACTACTTGGAACTGGCCTATGAAGCCAGTACTTCTAACTTGTAATTCAAGGAAATGAGTGAAGCAGAAAATGGGGCAGTTTTGTGTTGTAAGAAGCTTTATTCTGTAAATGTGTCTGGTAAGCAAGCAAATCAAACTGAAACGAAACACATAATAATGCAGCCTTGGCTGTTTGTTTATTTTCTTTAATCATGCTGTAAAGCTGTTGCATACCTTATTAACTGTTGGAGAACCAGACGGTTAGACATAGATTTTGTACTGTAAAGTGCATAAATTTTGGCTTGTGTCATCTGATTGTTGTGATATTTTTCCATGCAAATTTGGGAAAGGGAAGCTCAATAGCTTCCAATTAATCAGGCCAAACGTGTTCATTGAAAAAGAAGGATAATGCAGAAGCTACTCTCTTATTTTCATTCTTCCCTCCATTTCCATTTCTTTTTTTTACTTAAAATTTAGCAGAATCCCAGATATTTCAACCAATGTTATAACACCAACCTCATGAGCTTCTCATTGGCAGCATAAGCATGCATGTCAGCTACCTTAATTAACAAATTTTATTGGCAATAGTATCAATTAGGGTATATTTGGGTCTAAAAGGTACTTTAGTCATTCTATTCATTAGAGATCGTTAGTAGATACCTAACATATATAACTGACACATGACTATGTCACTATTTTACCTCATAAACTTTTTATTTTTTACTTATAAATTAAGATATTTAGATATTATCATTTCATTCAATTTTATTCATACATTCTTACTTTTCTCTTTTTCTGATTTCTCTTATGCCACACCTAACTTGAGTGTTAAAATGTAAAGATAGGGAATACTTCTTATTTTTATTCTTAACCGTTCTCTTTTTCCTTTTGTAATTTCTGTGTTTGAGGATCACCTTGGACCTCGGCACCAGCAGTATCAATGATTTGAGGTTGCCTTTGTGGCTGATGAAGAGGATGGAATAATGAGTCAGATACAACTACCCAGTCCCTCACTACGCGTACTCCTTCCCACCAATGGGCGCCGGACAATGAATAGTTAGAGGAACTGAGGAAGGTGGAAATGGTGCCCCCAAAGTCAAAAATATTCGCATGAAGAGACAAGATGCAGATGCATGGCAATAGGGGTTAGTTAAACAATCCACATCCTAAAAGTGAAAGAGAGATAGCCTCCACTAATAGTCATAACAGCTACAACTAATGCTGCAATGCATGAGGCCAGCAGCATGCTCATGCTCTAGTCTCAGCCAATTAATTTGCTTCAATTTTTTTTATTTGTCTTTAAAATTCTACTTGTTTTTTATGCAACTTGCCCCGACCATGCTGCTCAGGTGAGAATCTTTTCTCTATTTTTTTTTTCTCACCAAACCATTTGCAAAAGTTAAAAAAATATTAAAGTTAAAGTTTAACTCAATTTATTCGTGTAATTATTTATAAAAGATGATATTTTATAAATTTAAATTCAAATTACAAAATTTATAATTCTTTTCTTTACCCTTAATTTATGATTTTTTTTATTCTAAAAAAAATTAAGAAAAGCCTTGAATTAGATTTAATAATTCATATTACTGCATCATGTAAAATATTATACATGTATCATAATTTATATTAACATAAAAATATAAAATATAATTTTTTAATTTTATTAAATTTATTTATAATTTTATTAAATTTTATTATTTTTATATTTTTTATTTATATCGTCATATCGTGTCTTTATTGTGTTATGTTTCAAATTGCCTAAATCTATTTTGGATTGATGTTAACCCTGCTTTGTAGTGGGAATATGGGGAACAACGAATAGCTCTAAATTAATGAGTTTTTTTGGTTAAATTTGAAATTAATTTCTACAGTCCATTTTCTAGTAACACCATTAATAAAGTTCAGACAAAGGACTAAAGTTGTGTAATAGTCTTTTCTTTAATAGCTCTGTGAAAATATTGAATAATCAAATTTGATGGGAAAAAAATGAAAAGAAATGAAAATGTTTTTTTTTTAATTATTCTTCTTTTCAATAATGTGTCTTGCACTTTCTCTGTTAACTTTCATGGCATCCAAACAGTCGGGTTAGTTTCAAAATGACAAGACACGGGAAAACGGGGACAAAATCAAACGTTAGCCAAATCACTCAAACGCTAAAACAAAGCTATCAATCTTTTCTCCCACATATGACGCGGTTGTGACTGGCCGGTGGGTAGTGCGTGTCAGTTGTGGCCCACAAGTCCAAAGGCCGAGGCAGTGCGTGTCAGTTCATGACCGTCGTACTAAAAGTGGGCGAGCGCAAATCCTGGGCCCATCTTTTTATGTGGCGGCCCTTTGAGTTGGGTTTACCTTTGCCTTGTCTGGTCAAGCGCGGGTCCCCCTCCTTTTTGGTACTCGGCCATTATAAATGGGGACACAGGTTACTCGCTTCTTTTGACTTGTAAATATTCTCTTTTGATTTTTCTATGCACAGATTAATTACTAAATACAATTCTCAAATCCTTTCCTTCCTTCAATAATTAATTTCATCTTAATATCACCTCCACTTTTCATTTGTTTGTCAACAAAGATTAAAGTCTTTTTTTTTCCAAGTGAATGTAATAGTATTATGCTTTATATTTTGCCACTTTTTTTTTATTTTTTAAGCTTTTAAATTTCATCTAAATTTATGTTAATTTATTAAACTTGTACGTTATTTTTTTTAATTTGACAATTATTTATATGTATTGGATTGTGATTTTTATTTTAAATGTAATCTCATTAAAAAATTTTAATACAAAAGTATTTTTAGAGTATTTACAATAAATAATCTTTATACTTCTTATAAATTTCATTGTTTTCATTTTTAATGTTTATACTTAAGTCATGTTCGGCATATAAAATTATTAATAAAATATGATAATAATTATATTATATTATGTTTAATTTATATTTAAAAAGAAATATAAAAATTGTAAGAAATATTATTATTTTCTTGTAATAGGATTATTAAATTCTTCATAAGTGAAGAGAATTATTTTTAATTCATAAGATTAAACTTATATATTTAATTATATTTTAAAAAATTTTATCAATAATTTTAATTGTATAAATTTTAAATAAGAATAATTTTCATAAATAAATAAATAAATTATTCTATTATAATATTTGTATATATCAAATACAAAATAAAATGATATTATTTAATTTAATTTAATTTATAATATCATTTTATCTTATTTTATCATAATTTTATATACTAAATATAATCTTAATATATTTAATTAAAAATTTGAAGTTTTTAATCATTGAAACATATTATTTGGAATGGCATAAAAAGTTCAAGTAATGGTTTTTGTTTTTCTATCATGAAAATTTCAAAATTAACAACAATAATTTTTTTTTCTTGAGAATATGTAGATTATTCATTATATTATTTTTTTTCATGTCAATTCTCAACCTTTGAAATTCAATAGCACTATAAAATTCTAGAAACATGGACCACCTTTTAGCTTTGATTTTATTTCACCCATGTCCGATCTGCTTAAATGCCTGCTCGAGTGAATATGCTATGCTTATAATTAGATTTAAGAATTTAAAATATGATGAAAATATATAAAAAATAATATAATTTAAAATTTTAATAATCACTATTTAAATTTAATAAAACAAAAAATTATATTTTATATTTTATATCAACAAAAAATATAACAAATAATTTTTATATCAAACATAATATAAATACATAAATTTGAATATTATATATATAAATACATGAATCTACGTATTTAAGTTGAAGTCTACCTCGCGCAGAGATTACTTACTGACATACGAATTACTAACGAACAATATCACCCGCGCGTCATTTGGCCGGTGGTGGTCCAGGTCATTCAGTAGACAGCTTACGTGGAATAATATCATTGGTTATCTTTGTACCACGTAGGACTCCAAACGAACTAGGATTTTAAAGAGAAACGCAACGATAAGTTTCTACGGTGTTTATTCGTTGCTTGCAAGCCTCTTTCACTAAAGCTCCCCACTTGGCCATTGCAAGTAACCATCACCCTGTTATCCTTTTTTGCTTCTAAATTATTCTTCATCTCTTCTTCTGTTTTTTGTTCTTCATTGTTCTAAGCAACCCTTTTTCTGAGTCCTTCAAAGAGCTTTTTTTTTTTTTTTCCCTTTTCTTATAACTGTTTCTGTAACAGAGGAGACAGGGAAGCTTTGTTTTTTTAAAGCCAAGAACCAAGGTAAGTAAAAAAAATTAAAACCCATTTCTTTATTTTATGTTATTGACTGTTTTCACTTGGGGACTTTGACTTTAGATGGTTGGTTGTAAAATTTAACTACCCAATTATTCCATTTGATTCATTGAATGAAGATAAAGATTCAAACATGAAGCAAAGTTTCAAAATTTGCAGTGCTTATCTAGTGGTTTTTTTCTTTCATTTATGATTTTTGGTAATAATTATAGACATGAAACTGTGGATAATTATAATGATGTGTGGGGAGACTATTGGGTTTAATTTTTTAGATTAGAATATGTGAACTGAATTTGGGTTGCAAGGGAAATGTCAAGTATATAATGATATCAATGAAATCAGAGGCCTTAGGTTTCCCACGTGCATACATATCTCTCAGTCTTCTGAATCATCTTATCTTTTTATATTGATTTCAGGGATTCCTTTATGCATAGGATGTAGTTTTTGATCTGCCTGCATGGTGAATAATTGAGGTTTTGATTGAAAAGAATCAATTTTCTTTTGGAAGTTTGCACTAAAGGAAGCAAAGTAGGAGGAAACTATGGGAAAAGAGCGAAGTTTTCTGAAAAAAGAGATGACAAAGCAGTTTACAGGTAAAAGGGATGATACACAGCTGCACTCAGCTGTGAGAGCAGGAGATTTTGAATTGGTTTTGGAAATAATTAGTGGTGGTGAGGATGGAGAGTTGAAGGATTTGTTGTCTAAGCAGAATCAATCCGGTGAAACTGCCTTATATGTTGCTGCTGACTGTGGTTATGCTGATTTAGTGAAGGAAATGATGAAGTACTATGATATTGTTTTGGCTGGTGTTAAAGCAAGGAATGGCTTTGATGCTTTTCATATTGCTGCCAAGCAAGGGAACTTGGGTGAGTTTCTTAGTTTCTTTTCACTCAATAATCATGTTGGATACGAAATTAAGAACCATTTTAGCAACTATGTTATCAAATTATTTCTATTTTTTATTTATTAAGGTCTTGCTATTTTTGTAATAAACTTTTTACTTTGATGAAATTATGATTTGTTTAAAGTTGCCATATTTTATCCCAATCCCAAAATTTCAATCAAACTACCTCTTTTTTTTTTTTGCAATTTATTTGTATTTTTGTAAAGATTATTCTAATCCTTGCCCATTAACAGATTATCCTTGAGGATAATTATTTATTTTTTAATCTACTGCCTGTCTCAGATGTATTGAAGATTCTCACGGAGGTCAATCTTGATCTTTCAATGACTTTTGATACTTATAACACCACAGCATTGCACACTGCTGCATCACAAGGCCACACTGAAGTGGTGAATTTCCTCTTGGAAAAAGGCAGCAACGTGGCAAAAATAGCAAAGAGCAATGGTAAAACTGCCTTGCATTCGGCAGCAAGGAATGGGCATCTAGAGATAGTAAAGGCCCTTTTGTCTAAAGAACTAGAAATTGCAACAAGAAATGACAAGAAGGGCCAGACAGCTCTTCATATGGCGGTTAAAGGACAGAATGTTGAAGTGGTAGATGAGCTGATAAAGTCAGATCCTACTTTAATAAACATGGCTGATAATAAGGGCAACACTGCTTTGCATATAGCAACTCGGAAAGGTCGGATTGAGGTAGTTAACATTGAATTTTTAGTAATTGTTGTGTCTCCTCTTTAGAATTTGTCTTTTGCCAACATAACTTACTGCAGGATGAATTTGTAATGGCTTTGCATGTTCTGTCAGATATTGGGAATCATCTTAACTCATAGTATCTTATTTCAAGTAGTGAACTGGTTTTCATTATGGAAAGTAGTTCGCGTTTTTGCTTTCAGCTTTAGAATAAGTTCCCACTTTAACTTCTGATATGATAGGTTCTAAGTAATTCTTTGCAACAAATGCACTCTGCAGTGACTAGAAATAACCAACCAAAGTTGCTTGATAGAAATTTTAATCTCTCTTATAGAGTAGGAAAATTCTGTGAGCCTGTCTAATCACAATTCAATCTTTCAGATTGTTCAAAAGCTGCTAAATCACAGTGGAGTTGACAAACTAGTCATCAACAAGTACGGGGAAACGGCGCTTGACACTGCAGAGAACAATAAACTATCTGATATTTCAGGCATCTTAAAAGAGCATGGAGTCCAATGCGCCAAATTCATCAAGCCGCAACCTAAAAATTCGGCTCGAGAACTAAAACAGACAGTAAGTGATATAAAGAATGGGGTTCATCACCAGCTTGAGCATACACGCCAAACAAGAAAACGTGTGCAAGGTATAGCCAAGCGGCTTAACAAAATGCATGTTGAAGGTCTCAATAATGCGATCAACTCCAGCACAGTGGTGGCTGTTCTCATTGCCACTATTGCTTTTGCTGCCATCTTCAATGTCCCAGGCCAATTTGCTGACAGTCCTGATGATATTTCACCAGGAGTCTCTCCAGGACAAGCGAGAATTGCTTCAAAACTGCCGTTTATGGTTTTTATAGTCTTTGACTCCATAGCCCTCTTCATATCATTGGCTGTTGTGGTAGTGCAAACCTCAGTTGTAGTTATACAGAGTAAGGCAAAGAAGCAGATGATGGCAGTTATTAATAAGCTCATGTGGTTGGCTTGTGTGCTGATTTCAGTTGCATTTCTTGCCATTTCGTATATTGTAGTTGGAAACGATGAGACGTGGTTAGCTATTCTTATTACTGTTATAGGGACTGTAATCATGGTATCAACATTGGGGACATTGTGTTATTGGGTGATTGTGAACCGTATCCAGGCTTCAAAACTTCGGAGCATCCGCAGGTCTTCGATGAATAGCGGATCCCGGTCACTGTCAATGTCATATATGTCTGACACTGAGATTCTCAACAATGAGCACAAGAAACTCTATGCTGTTTGAGCTTTGATGCGGCTTATATCCTTCTCCCCACCCACCTACCTCTTTTTATCTCATTCACAGATATATGACTAACTGTAGCAGAATGTCAGCCTAGTGCTTCTCGTTGAAGCAAAATTGCAAGATTGGGCTTATACAGATTGTAAACAGTAGAGAATATGTATACATTTCCTTTTTGTAGTTCAATGGATTAAGGAAAACAAATGAGTCCATGATTTGGCTTCATTGCCTAGATTAGCTGTCATCCATTGTTACATTCGTAAGACATCATCGTTTACGTCCCAACGTGTCAACAGACAGTCACTGTTCTAACCTCACAACGTTCTGATTGCTTTTTCCAAAAACATATTACTACCACTTCACACTTGACTACATAAATTTAACATCTTTCAAATGAGGAAACAACAATATGGCCATTTTTGTTTTCTTGGTGGCCGGGGAAAACCATGGAATTTGTGAGTCCAAATCTTTTAGACTGTCAACACTTCCGAAGAGCTTACTGAACCTTACTTCTAGGGGAGGCCATGGAATGCAATCCGTTCCCGAAAACGATATTTCGATGGACAGAAAAGTTTCTTAATCTTAGGTCATTTACCTCCTTTCCTACATTGCAAGCTAATCATTCGATAGAACTATTTTTCATAAGCATATAATTTTGGAGTCCAACTTTTAGTCTTTTTGCCTAGATAGTTCGAGTTTCCATTGAAATTAAGATACTTCTTACAAGCTTACAAGTTTTAGTACCTTGCACTTCCATTCTTTCACCAAATGGACAAACCTGATTATACTGGTGGGGAAAAGGAGTTGCTTTTTTATACTTGTCTGTTCTCCTGGTGCTCAACATCTGTCAATTAGCTGCTATGCAATTTCATTATTTCCCTTCCAATCTTGTCAAAAATCTAGCAGGCTTGTTTTGTCTAGGTTAATGTTTAGTCAAAATCATGAGAAAATAACAATAAGATGGAAGAAAATTTTTGTTTTATTTTGTTTGTGAGAGCTGAAGTTCGGTTCATTTCATTTCATTTCATTTTTGGCTATAACAATGACGGTACAGATTTGCCGTGCATATGCTCTTCAGAGGCAGAAAGAGGATATCTTGTGATCAAAATCATTGTAAGTGATCGTTTCGTAGATATTAATATAATTCAATAATACAAAGCTTTCGGTATAGATTATTTTACTTCGCCGTAAAATAATATTAATATAAATATTTAGTTGCCCCAAGTATTTGTTCAAGTAAAAGCTCTGAAACGCTAGCATTAGGCCGATCTGAATTAACAGTAACGTGTCTTTCTTGCACTTTTTCTCTTAACTTTCATGACATCCAAACACTTTGGCTTAGTTTTAAAAAGACAAAGACACCAGAAAACGCGGCCGTACCTTACTTAGCCACATCAATCTATCAATCTTTTTAGTTTTTGTCCCACATACGACGCGGTGTTGGCTGGCCGGTGGGTGCTGCTGTTTGACTATTTGTAAGAGTATAGGGCCCCCAAGTCCATAGACCGAAGAAGTGCGTGTGGGTGAGTACCTCTCCTGGGCCCATCCTTTTTTTGGTGGCGGCCCTTGACATGGGTTTTTCCTTGGCCTTTTCTGGTCAACCACGGGCCTCTTATCTTTTTTCGGCCATTGGGCCTCCTCCCTTTTGGTACTGGGTATCTTTATTTTTTTTATTTTGTTTTTAATTTGCAGTAAAACCATGCTGTTCTGCAGGGGATGATCATGCTTGTCTGAACAAAGCATCTGTTTGCTCCAGCAATCAAGGTTTTTTCGGGATCAAAATATTGTTAAACCACTTTTTAAAACTAATATTACATGCCTATTGGGTACAAATTAAATATTAAGAATTTATTTGAATATAAATTAAAATTTAAAATTTTATTTGAATGCAATAAGAGTATATGAATTTATCTATATGATATAGTTTAAAGGTTTTTTTTTTTTTTTTTAATTCTTACTGTAGTCTGTGAAAAAAAGGCCATTTACTGTTATTGGCTTGTTTAGATTAAGTGAAAATACAATGATTTTTTTACAACTTACTTCTGGTCAATGATCAGTCTGTTCCTAATGATTTTAATATCGAATTGAGATTATAAAGTCATCTTTATTCATTGAAATGATTCAAAGAGAAATGATAAAAAGATGGCAGTCCTCATTTTCTGGACAGATACAAATCTCCTAACTTCCTGAATGTTGAAAACAGGGATAAAGCCTGAAAGGCTGAAACAGTAATAGAGAATCCCTAATTCAGGGAAGTGCTTCATATAAAGAAAAAAAAAAAAACTTTTATAAAATACACCTCGTTTTACAGAATCTACAGATTTAAAGCTCTGGTGATTTTAGTGAAACGTTTTTTTTTTTTATTGATTTTGAATGATAAATTGCACAGAAATGTAGTACAGGAACATTAACAACTTGGTCTTGTCTAACAGTGGTGGAAAAACATGCAAAGTATCTAAATGACACTCAATTCGAAGAATGTAACATGAAGTGGGTACCATCTCAATCAACTTGCATTTTCTTTCTGCTTCTTATAGTGGATTTTCAGTGTTTTCCAAAGTATTTTCATCTTCATATGCTAACAAAGTCCTGGTCTTTCTTGCTCCCTACTAACTGAAATCTTTGAAGCAGAAAGTGAACAATCGCCAGGTTCACTATAAGTCTTTCTTGAAGTAGATAGCTGCTGAGACTGCTTACAGTGAGCAATTGCTCCCTCAATTGAATTCTCAATCTCTGAATTCGCGCTGCTGCTCCTTTTCAGCGACTGTAAATCACAGAATCCGCTTGAACTGAATGAAAAAGATGATGAAGAAGAAGAGGAACCAGATGAAGATGTTGATGTAGATGAAGACTTTGTTGCAGAATGCCGTTGAATTACCCCTGAAAAGGACCTCCTATGGCTATTTGCAGCATCCTCAACCAGCTCCCTGTCAATGCTCTTCATAATACTTGATATTTTGTATCTATCATTATCAATCTTTCCAAATGAGTTCTTCTTTGCCATTTTCATGTACTTGTTTACACAATCTTTGCCCTTTGAAACATTTTCTGCTTCCACAATGCATGCTGCTTTGTCACAAGACCCATCTGAACAGGCAGTCTTACTAAATAAAGACTTAAGATACGCCCGCGACACCTTGAGCTTTTGGCTTATTGAGGATTGCTTGATCTGCTTGAGCTTTGTAGACCAAGAGCTCTTCGAATTATTCCCAATGAAGACATTCAGTTCAGTTGAACATTCAAAGAAACCGTCATCAGGGTTTAGTTCACTACTCACCCCGCTGGATTCCAATGGGGTACTTGTATTAGTTGAAGGAATAGCAGAGCCAGTTACGAAAGGAACAGCAGAATTTTCGTCAAAGGGTGCTTCAGTTTTGCTCTCAAACGTACTGTTGGAACTTTGTAGTAGTTTCTGAACCATTTGCAAGCGAGGAGGGAGGTGGAGGGGAAGGAGCTTTCCTTTGTAGAAGAGCTCATCAGCAGGGAAAGTTGAGGTTTCTCCATCTCGGGAAACTGAACACATTTGGAACTCAAACTCTCTAATTTGTGGTGGAGAGCTTATAGAGTAACACAAGAAGTTGGAGGATGAGCTTACCTCCATAACAATATAGTCTTCAGCTGCGTGGGTACATGAAGCTTGGCTTCTGGCCATCTTTTGAACTGTCAAAAACCTCTCTCTCTTGGAGATGTTCAGCTTATGGGAAGGTGAACTTGGGGAGGAAAGAGAGGGCATCGCATCATTTAAAGTGAGGGTGGAGCCAAGTTAGAAAAATAAAATCACAAGGTAAGGAATTGTCAAGTCTTTTCCATTTTTTTCCCACTCTTTTTCTGCTTTATAGTAATATCTTGAATGGTTCCAAACAATAAAATGCAGAAAACAGTGTGGAATTTCCCCCCTTCAGCTGAACAGCTTCTGACTGACCCATGTATGTAGTTGTATTCTGCGTTTTTATCCCTTCAATTATGCATCAAAATTTATGTGGCTTACACACAGTAGCCATGGGTTGAATTATTTATGTTATTATCTTTTTACTGTTTCAGCATTTACCTTCTACATTCAAAAGGTGAATTACAACCGTTTGTCTTTTTATTCCAAGTTTTCAGTTTGAAAGAAAAGAATGCAAAGAATCTTCTCATTATATTTTTTATCATTCCTTCTTCTCTTTTGAATTTGACTTGCATCCATAGCCAATTAACTTCTGATACATACAACGAGTAAGCTTTAGGTGAGCTTAGAACCACCTGATCAAATCCCTATAATGCAAGGACTGTATAGAGTGTAGAAAAGTGGATAACAATGTTGGTGCGCCCCATGTTTTTTGAGGCTCTTGAATGTTGCCATGTTTACATATACTTTGAACTTGAACTGTAGTGCAGAAGGTAAGAATCTTCCACCACCAGAAAGGTGACAGTGCCTTTGTTTTTACTGAAAGTTTCTATGTAAGCAGCACACACAAATCTCTTCAACAGTGTTAAAGAAAATGAAAGTAGAAGAAGAATAGATCAAAAGGGCTCAGATGGAATCTTATTTGAAATCATGACATGCATGATAGTATATCTAACGTCGGAATTCTCAAGGATTTAGGCATTCGCTGCCACTCCGGCTTAGTTTGCTTTTTTTACAAAGGAGATCCTGGCTTAGGAATAGGGAAAGGATTGCAGGCGTTGGGATTATATATATACAACAGACTTGTTTTTTGCACATCTACAAACTTCTCTGCAGCAAAATTTAAATTTCACAAGGCCAGCCCTGTTTTCAAAACCTGGTTTTTTGCACCGTCAAGTTTACAATTCAATAATGAATTAAAGCCTAAGAGGGAGAGCTATTATTCTATTGTTACAAGTTTCCAAGCCTTTAAGCTAAATTATTTTCTCCAAGAACTGCTACGTTATATATCAGCCTATTGCTATGGGGACTATATATCTGAATTCCAACCATTTGACTTGGTCAAAGCATGGGAGAAATTTTAACCCTTTTCCTATCTTGATTATTGTTCCATTTTTAGAAATTTTCGCTGCAGCTGTTGACCTCACTAACAACAAGCATAAGCTCTATTCACCCGGAGAGGGAAAAAAAAAAAAAACAAGTATAAGCTCCAAAACTTTGGTGGTGGGACGCGGTTTACCCGAGGCTAGAGGGCTTTTTTGCTTGTCTCCTCTTGTACTAACTGTTTAATTTGGTCAAAATCCTCCAACTTTGATCCAAAACCAGCCACAATATTCAATGAGCACATTACAATTGGCTTTGTAGTTTTCTACATTATTCCTGTAACCAGAAATTATAGGAGTTTGCCTTATCAATTTAGACTTGACATATATGCGCATTGTCATCAGTTTAATAAAATGTCGAGGTTGCTATCACTAGTTCAGTTCTGTAGTAAAAGAGTTTGAGGTAAACACATTTTAGTAGTTTTTCGTTTTGAGGGTGAAAATAATGAAGTTTCAAAAGAAGGAATCTGATACAAAGCCAATCACTGCTCTGAAATATGGTAAGCCGATTTTTCAGAAACAAATGAAGCAGGTGAACACGTGATGCTGGTCTGAGCAGCAAAAGCTTTGTTCATGTATACAGGGATCTTACTTTCAATCCTGGCAATTAGCTTTTAACTCTAATGCCTGCATCATTTGCCTTCTGAGGCATCTGAGCCACCGCCAGAAAGACTCAAAGTTGCAATTACAACTCAGAGCTGAGATCTAAAAGTTCAAGGCCAGGCCCAATGGGTCAAGGGAGTCACTTTCAGAAACACCCTTTACAAGTGGATTAATTATGGTACTAACCTTTATAAAGTTGTTTTTGTTTTGGGTTATAAAAACACCCTTAGTAGCATTGATTTGGAAGCATTATGTTCAGGAATCCAATTAAGTACTACTACAGTAGTTTGAAATTATTGCAATCTTTTATTGAGTTGTCAGAGCCGATGAAATAATCTAATATAACACCATTAATGGCCTTATGCTGTCACTGTTACTGCAATCAACCTCTTTGACAGATTGCCACTGTACTTCTTGTTTTGCACATTTTGTTCGTAAAAGTTTCAGGAAACAATCTCCTTCAATATCTTGTAGAACTCAAGTTTTTGTTGATAGTTATGATCAATTCTGAGTAGTGTTATCTTTTCATTGTCGACGTCCAGTAAGTTACTCGTGATCAAACAGAACCAAATTTCCTGATGAATGGAATTACTAGAACCATGGAGCCTGAGCCCTGAAGAACATGGAGAACAGCTTGATTTAAAGAATACATAAGTTAAATTTGTTCAGAGTCATCTATAATCTATACATTTCAGTATAAAAAATGGAGAATCTACACCACAATATTTGACATACAAATACAATGAACTATCAGTTTCTCTAATTGCAGCTGTTGCCGAAGTAACAAGACATCTTACACAATTCTTCAAACCACTGGAACAATCAGAGGCATATCATGACACCACAAACCAGATAAATTAGGCAATATTTGGTTGGGTTGGTCGGCTGCTGGGTTTTAGATCTTTTCAAACGCATCATACTCCCACTCTACAATCTCCTCTGTCTCATAATCTGAACTTTCTTCATCATCATTTTCCAACTCAATTTTCAGTTTCTTCAGTAATGTCTTATTTGAGGAAGACTTTAGTCGCGACCATGAACTTTTCTGTGACTTTGTGCGGGGTGGTGACCCTGATTTTAGCATTGGAGTTTCAACTACCAAAGTTGGTCTCTCAATGGATTCAAATTCTTCCTTTATACTTTGAAGATCCTCAAAAAGCTCTTTGACCCTTTCATCGTTTTTCCTGGGTCAAGGCCATGCCCTCGTTAACGGCAATGTTAATGTAGTTCCGCATTAATAAAGGGAAAGAAAACAAGATAGAATTGTATACCTGTAAATGCCTTCATTTGGAGACTGAAACTGTGTTTTCATTGAATCCACTACACTTATGGAAGTTAAAAACTGAAAAAAGAAGGAACAATTTCATCTCTTAACATGATTAAAGTGATATTATGCATACTGCAAATTGCAGATAAAAAAAATATAAATAGTAGAATTTTTTAAAATGGAAAAACCTATAAATTCATAAATATAATGCTATTAGAAGGACAGAGCAATGTCCCCAAGCACAATGGATGTGCTACAAAAAGGCTTACTGTAAAAACATAGAACGTAACAAAAGTAGCTTGTGACTATAAATTAATTGAAAACAAACAATGTTAAGGCTATATCCTGGATGTACTAAAATTGATACATACCTTGGATTCAAGGTTCAGATATTCTTCTTCAACATTTTTTCTTTGGTTAAGACCTTTTTGAGATTCATCCTTGGCTGTTTCCCCAGACCTGGTTTAGTAAAAGAATTATGAAGCTTGACTTAATTATGCACTAAAATTTCAAAGAAACAAAGCATTATACCTTTCATTTGAGCCCAAGTTCTCCACCAGGTGCTTAATTCGTGAGATGGAAGGCCTGAGTTGCTCCTTAATATAGGAAAGAAATAGATGTGTCAATGAAATTAAGGAATACAGGTTTTGCACCAGACACCAAGTAATGAATGGCAAGTGCTGGATATCATTAAGTTTGAGGAGCTATCTGGATAAGATTGTAGGTAAAGCAATACCTTGTACGCAGATAGAAGCCGAATGACTACATTCACAAAATATTCTCCATATCTCTCTAGTTCACCACTAGCAAATTTAAATGAAAAAAAAGTAATCATTTAACACTTTAGAGTTAAAATAATAACTCATCTATAAATAAAGCATAACTTAGATAACAATGTGATATTGCAACCATTTCTTGTTTTAAAATGGATAAATGGTCAAAAGAAGTGATAGCATCAATTCATACTGGTTAGCTGAAAGGGGATGTACATACTTGACCTGCTTCTCCTTTTGCTCATTGTAGGTAGTTTGAAGAAACCATGTATCTTCCAGAAAATTAATCCACACATTAACTACATCTGCTTCTACTCTACATGAAGCAATCGATTTTGAAATTTCCTCTTCCTATAACCAGAAGAAATGTATAAATAAATAAAAAAGGATCCAAATTAGTTGCCAAATTGGACTTGCAAATTCTGAATATGAACAGAGGGATAGTTATAAAAGCATATAATCTGATTAGTACCATGGTGAGAGTTAAAGCAATTATACCTTTGATTTCAGTTGTAATAGAATCTGGTTACTGGCATCATCAAAATGCTCTCGCTCTTCCCTGGCATTGCGAAGGCGTGCCCGAGCAGAAATAAGTGATGCATTGACCTGAACCAGAGTCACAGCCATAATTGTAATCCCACTCTAGATCATATGGAGAAAACCCCCAGGACTGATGTATCATTAAGGTATTGGTGTAATAGAACTGGCAATTCATCTTTGACACACATGATCACACATTTATATACACAAAAGAAGAAATAAAAGTAAGGGTAGAACTTAAACTTAACTAATGATAGATGATATTCCATTCAGAAAAGTTGCTCAAGAAGAAGAAGAGAGAGTAGTGAGAGAGTATTAAAGAAAAACCTTTTTAAGTTCAGCTTCAAGTTCATCTTTTTGCTTCTCAAGCTCTCGAATCCCTGCTTCCAGTTCCTGGGAAATTCCATATCAATTATCTTTGATTTTCCTTGTAGAAAAAGTAAAAGGGAAAATTTACTTCAACGTGCAAATGTGCCATCAGAAATCAGTTGAAAATTACTACTTGATCCACAGATAATAAATTGGAAACTTAAATTCCCTATCGAGTCCTCATTCCCTTATGTTATGATGACAAAACAGTTGACAAAGATAATGGAAGCAAGGCAGAGCAACCAACGTGAATGGTTATGTGAAGTTCTTCATTTTATATTCTGATTAGAAAAGGTCAGAACTTCCCTTGAGGACTAGTACCTTCTCATGTTGGCTGACTTCGTTGGCTTTAGCAACACGAAAGCTGAGCGCTTCTTCTTTCTGAAACCTGATTGAAACACAAGGGGAAAAGAAAAATAAAAAGGCCCTTTGTACCTATAAAATGCAGAAATGAACAACAGAAAATTCAATGGAAATTAAAATGGAAACAGTAAGAAGCCATTCAAACACAATGCATTAAAAGTTTTTGCCTTATCTGACATATATAGGAATGTTACATTTGCTGTTGAATAATAATAACCATCTAACCAGTACATCTGGTTAACACTAGCAAATTTCCCTGATTCATATTAGGTATAGTTCATTTCGCTCCAATAACTTTTAACAAAGCTAAAATCAATATGATCCAATTATGTAAGCCCCGAAAGGAAAATTGGTGAGTAATGATCTATTTAAAACCTGTGCTCTAAAATGCGCTTTTCAGCCTTGGATGTTGAGTTAATGAGAGATTCTGATAAAACTTTTAATTTGTTGACCTGCAACAAAAATGGACCATATTATAATAGCATAATTAATGGTTACAGTGAGCAGAAGGCCATGAAAACCATTGCTGCTAGCATAAACTATAAAAAATTTAATTAATAATAAAATAAAAAGAAACACTTTCTTGATAAAATATAAAAAGGACTATCACAGTCAAATGACATCTACTCGTTTTCTTATCTTTTTTTCAATAACTAACCTATAATTAATCATTGAATGGATTTGGTTTTTCAAACAGATCTTTCCAAGATGTGATGGTAAAAAAGACATTTTCATTATGGTAACAGAGTAGAGCAGGTGAATTAACAGAACAAAATACAGCAGGGTAAGATAACATGCACTTGCTTTATAATAGGATGGAATGAAGCTCTTACTAAAAACACCTTACAGTCTTATCCGTTCTTAAAAGATAACTGCTGGTTGTTAGCCTCAAATCTTGTTTAACACTTGGCAATCTACCAAATACCCGAGGGGGAAGAGAGGTACCTTTTCAGCATGAACTTGTGGAGAATCCCCATTGCTTAAAGATTTTTTCTTTAATAAGATTTCCTCCAATCTGGAATATAGCCTTACTAGTTCAAGAGCTTCTTTAAGAGCCTACAGGGAAGATCAAAACTTTTAGTTTTATTAAATCACAAGATACCGAGCACTATTTGATTTATTTGCTATCTGATACACTTGTGGACCAGTGAAATATACAAAAATGATACTTACGAAATGAAAAAAAATAAAATAAGATGGAGATCGTTCATAAAGTGAAAAACTAGGATTAGCCTCGCTTCTCTCTACCGTGCAAATAAATATTAGGATCTTACTGCAAGAGGATACAGTAGCAATACTTATTTATGGTAAAGCAAACTTCCTTTTAAGCCCCAAAAACTGAATTGACCAACTCAATTTGGTACAAACATGCTGGTTAATTCAGTTTTTCAGTTGTTTGGTCAGTTTAGTTAAACAATATTCCAAATCAGAAATTGCGCACTGGTATGCACGAATAATTTATTAGCTTTCACCTCTGTCATCGCAGCAGTTTGTTTTTCAGATAATTCTTCATGACCTTCACTTGAAGATTTCTGGAGTGCCTTCATTTCTCCAAGTTTTTCCTCTAGACTGCATGTTTCAGCATCTATTCTGATAGCAGACACAGAAAAAAGTGGAGAAAAAAGATTACAATTCAGTCCTACTATTTTATGACAAACCAAACATGTCTACAGGTGTTTATAATTACTTGAACATGTGAAGAAATGCTAGTAAATCCATATTGCACAATCAAAAGTGATGCTAATAGAAGATTGGTGTTCAAATGTGGCAAAGACTTCCTAAATCTAGCAGCATTTTCTTTGAAAACTTATATCGCAAGGAAATTCGGTCACATCTAGATTTCCACGAGCTTTATAACAAGAAGCTAAGAATCAATCCCCTTAAGATTCAAGATACATATGTACTGATATCAATTACAAATACCATAGCTCTAGATAACAAGTCTATGTAATAAAGATCAAGGATGTTATTAGGGGAAAATATTTGGAGGCAGAAACATTAAAAACACCACTTTAGGTACTGCACATAAGGAAACAAAACATGAACAAAAAGAAACACAATCGATTAGTTGGTTTGAAATAATAATTGCAAATGTACATAAAGTGTAGAAGTTTGAAAGTTGTGACTTGTTAATGCCCACAAATATGCCGCAATAGAAAAGATATTATAATTAAGTAACCACCTTGCAAGATCAGCATTTATTTTGATCCCTGAAATTGCAGCTTGAGCATATTGGAGTAACTCTTCTCGTTTTACCTGCAAGAAATAAGAGGGAAAGAATGACGAAGAGGACATATTTATGTTAGATTAAGGTAAAATGAACAGATATGTTAGATTAACTCTAATCGTTTGTTAATGATAGTACAATGTACTTACCAATACTTCCTCCTGGTAGTTTGAAAATGCCATTGCTAAATTCTTTATGCTGCTCATTACTGCCTCATGAACTTCCTTCCCCCCTGCAAGACAGATCCTGTATATGACCAAACCAAGAAGAAGTTTACTTGGAATTCGGCTATAATAAGAAGCCAAAAGCATATGTTTCTTCCAAACAAATTCTCTCCTCTCCTTATAACTGACCCAAAAATAACTTTAAGCAGTTAATTTAGGCCACCATGGTAAATCAGACACTCAAAAGTAACTCAAAGAGTGAGAAAAATCACCGAAATATTTCCATAAATAGTGAAACCTCTTCGTCATTTGGTGCTTCAATAATCTGAGTCATACAAAAGAGTTACCCTGCGGTTAAACTCAATCGATCAGCAAATACAAAGCCCAAATATGCAAGGCAGCAAAGTTACACGATAATGCAGGGAAAATTTCAATATTCATAATGCTACAGCCTTCTAATAGGAGTGCCAAAACCGCCAAACAAGTGTGAAACTTGTTTTTGTGGTTGATTCTTAAACGATTATGATATCCCCTGACTGCTATATGAATCAGTGTTAACAGTCTATTAGTCCAGGTCAATATGCAGGATATATATATTATGTATTCCACCTAGAGATGGCCTAACCTAATGATATGGATAACAGATGATGACCCTTAATTTTAGCAAGAATCAATTATGTACGGCTTGTGGGAGCATCTAATATTGCTCTCCCATGAGCATTACAAGCCAATGATCAACAAAAGTACACCAAACTATGACATCAAAATAAGCAAATTTTGGTCAGCTTCCCCGATATACTTTCTCAAACTCTTTAGTTTAAGAAGATTTCCTTAATAACAAGCTCCCCGAAGTCGTAGTTAGTCCAACACAGAGTGGAAGGAGAGAGGAGATTTCCTTTATTAAAACCTCCATCCCAATGATCATAGTTCTTTCAATACTTTTTAAATTATGATTTATGAATTCAAGCACAACCTTAACCAAAATTTTTATGATTACCAAGTATTAATGGCTAATGATCACAGTGCTTTTCCATTAACTTAAAAAATAATGACATGATATTTCCAATACAAACAAAGGGAAACATTGGCACTAATCATGAAGGATAGACTTACCATTGACAATGCCATGCCTTCAAGAGCTTGACTGTAAAGAAAAACCTCACGAAAATTCATTGGTTCACCGATTTCAGGATCGAAGTAATAAACCTGTGATCATAATTACAAACATTTGCAAAACAAAAAGAGAAAAAAATTTTTTTTGAAGACAATATAAAATTGAAAAAAAAAAAAAAAAACAACATCAGCAAAAGGATTACCGACCAAAGTTGGCTTTTTTGGAGAATCCTTAATCTCCTCGAAAGAAAACTGATCATCAACGTTTTTGTCATTATCATTATTATTGATTGTGTCGCTGCTATTATCTTTATCGTTGTTTTTATCATCATTAATTTCTTTATTATTGTTTTGATCATTTAATAATCTGTCGATTTCTTTAAGGGCGACGAGCCATCTTCTTAAAAGCTGAACCCTTTCAATTCCTCTACATGATACCGAAACTTCTTCAAGTCTCTTCACCGTTATCCGTAAGTTCTGCATATTCCTAGCTGCCTGATTATCGCAAAATAATCAAATAAAAATAAAAATGTCGCTGAAAGAATAGAAATACCGTTAGCATTGAAAAGGAAAAAATATTAATTACAATGCGGTCCTGGAGCATCTTGGCACTTCCAACGACGGCGGATCCAGCATGTTGCACAACGGAATCGGCGTAGCTCCATACGGTGCGTGTCAGGTTGTTGTTTCCGCCTGCTTCCACGGCTCTGTTGACAGCCGTTCTTATCCATGACATTTTCTTCCTAACTCAAAGACTGACGAATTTCAACAAAAACAAACGAGGAAAGACGACGAAGCACAAAAGATGGCGTTTGATTGTTGTCGTGGAAAATGTCACTTCTTCATGTTTGGAAAAGCGACGAAACGAAGAAAAAAAAACTAAAAAATATAAAAAATAAATGGATTGTTCGAGTCCCTTGCCTCTTGTTTCGCTTTCTTACTTTCTGTTTAAAGACCAACATTTTTTTTCTAAATTTCAGGAAATACAAAAAATTTGCTATTGATATCCATTAACTAAAAAATAATGTGTTTCTTATTCTAAATTTTAATTGAAAAAAAAAATCATCTGTGGTTTTTTTTTTTTTTATGAATTTAAAGCAATAATATGCCTAAATATGGAAAAAGCTTCCCTGCCATCCATAATTAATGAGTGCGAAAGAAAGGTTAAAAACCTGAAGAATTTCATAATAATCTGTTCTCTACAGGGCACTTTTCCATATCACTTAATATCCAGCAATTGCACTTTCCATGGGATACCGTTGATCACCCAACTTTCAGATTCCAGGAAGCTATCTGCTCAATTGCTTGCAGGGAGATTCAATCCTTCCACTGGATGCTGGAGTTGAATCTGCTTGTGAATTTGGTAGACCGGATTCAGTATCAACAAATACTTCCTCACTACATGAATTGCTGCTGGTGTGCTCAAAGCATTTTGAGCCTTCTAAAGGGAATAGGTCAGAGCCTCCATCCACGGACAGAGGATGTGGAAGTGACTATAGTCTATAGAATCATCAACCTTTGGGTTTGATGACTCATCCTGTTCAACAGGGATTGCATCTTGGCGCTCAACAGCTAACTCTAAACAAAATGCAGCCATTCTGGAACAATAGGAGCAGCTTTTTCCCTTGGAAAATACCTCTCTCCAAATCGGAAAATTAGGTTTGCATTCTTAATAATTAACATTGCATTATTTTTATATTCCTCCTTCCACAGAGAGAGATCTCAAATTCTGGAAATATAAAGTGAGCAAGAGAAAGTTTTTGAGGAGAATCAGAGCAAGAATAGCAGAGTAGAGCAATTAAAGAAGGCAAAAGTCCCTAGTTCTTACTCAGGCTAGCATGAGTTCTAACAGGAAGTGTTTCAGTTTCCACACTCTCATTTTAGCTACTCTTATCCTCAGGTGCAGGACTTTGCTGACTGCTATTTATCCCTTCAGTTGCTGCTGATGTATCAAACTGTTCATCCTTCTGTTCTGGGTGATTACCAACAGAATCAACAGACGCATTGTTAGAGCCCATATAATCAGCACCCAACACTTTCTTTTCAACTGGTTCACCCTCAATTGATAAATCAGAAGATCCCTTATTGTTGGAAGAATTGGGACTACAAGAAGAAGACAACACACCTTTATTTTTGGAATCACCCTAAATTATAATTTTTCCCTTTTGATAAAAAGGTTTAGGGTTTTGTTGTTGGGTTTTCAGTTCTGATTCTGATGTTACCACGACCTATGAAAAACCATGAGAAATCTAAACGGACTTTAGTTAAAAAAAATAGAATTTTTGAATGATTTTTAGGGTTTCCGACAGAAGAAAACTTTCTTGGAAAACAAGAAAAAACCAGAAAACAGAAGAGGGAGGGAAAGGAAAAACGACCGTTAAACCGATAGATTTGCACATCCACGCGTCATCTTTAGATGAGATGACCGCTTGATGGTTATAGGACTAATGGGACCATGAAGCCTAATTTATAGAATCGTGTACCCCTAATTTTAAGTCGCGTATTGTGTACACGTGTCCATAGATCTATGGCTAATATTTTGAAAAAATATCGGGTTAAGTTACTCAGTCCAAATGTAGGCCCATGTAACAACACTTCTCTTGTGGTCAACACCCAACCCATTTTATCAAATATTAGAGTTTGTGCCAGTCCAAATGTTAGACTAAAACGAATGTGGGTTGGACCAGTTTTTGCCAACTCATAAATCTGAGCCCATTATTGGACTGACCCAAACTCACCTGCTGTTCTAATCAAACATTGAGGCCCATTTTTTGTGAGTAAGAACCGACGTCGTATTTACATTGCCTTGAAAAGTTGAAATCCAAGATCTGAATTTATGATAAAAACATCACAACTACAGCCAGATCCGGAAAGCCGATGCCCGTCCCATTTTAAATTCAACCACTCGCCCTATTTCCCTTCCGGACCACCGTAACCACCATGCCGACCGTCCCAACCGCCGCAGTTAGTTCTCAGAAAATGTCAAAAATACCCTTAATCCTCTTCTTCTTCCTCTCCATCCTCTCCTCCACCACCGCGGAGATCAAAACCCTAACTATCAACTCCGACTCGCGCCCCATGATCCTCTTCGAAAAATTCGGCTTCACTCACACCGGCCACGTGGCCATAGCCGTTTCCTCGGTCTCGGTCTCTGCATCCCTCAACGCCCCCAACCCCGATGCTACCCGCCTCGGTTTCTTCCTCTTATCCGAAGAATCTCTCCTCCAAGTCCTCCTCGAGATCCAACAGAACCCTCACTTTTGCGTTCTCGATTCTCACTACATCCAACACCTGTTCACTTTCAGCGACCTCTCCCCACCTCCCCTCTCCCTTTTCAACCGCTCTTACCCCGTTTCTTCCCCCAATGAATACTCTCTCTTTTTTTCCAACTGCGCTCCCGGGACGCGCGTTTCCATGAAAGTCCGAACCGAAATCTACAACCTTGACCGCGATGGCTCCAAAGATTACCTCTCCGCCGGTCTAACCCAGCTCCCTTCTCTTTACACCTTCTTCTCAATCCTCTACTTAGGCTACGTAGCCTATTGGATCTATGTTTGTTATACTAACAAACGATCCGTGCACCGGATCCATTTATTAATGGCCGGATTGCTTTTATTCAAAGCTTTGAACCTGATCTGCGCCGCCGAAGACAAACATTTTGTTAAAGTTACCGGAACTCCTCACGGTTGGGATGTTTTGTTCTACATTTTTCAATTTATTCGTGTCGTTTTGCTTTTCACCGTCATCGTTTTGATTGGTACCGGTTGGTCGTTTTTAAAACCCTTTTTACAAGAAAGGGAAAAGAAAGTTTTGATGATCGTGATTCCGCTTCAAGTTTTAGCTAATATTGCTTCGGTTGTAATCGGAGAAACCGGGCCGTTTATCAAAGATTGGGTGACGTGGAATCAGGTGTTCTTGCTGGTTGATATCATCTGCTGTTGCGCGATTATTTTCCCAATTGTTTGGTCGATTCGTTCATTGAGAGAAACTTCCAAAACTGATGGGAAGGCAGCGAGGAATTTGGCCAAGCTGACTCTGTTTAGACAGTTTTATATTGTGGTGATTGGTTATTTGTATTTTACAAGAATTGTGGTGTTTGCTTTGAGGACGATCGCAGCGTACAAGTATCAGTGGGTTAGCAATGCAGCTGAGGAGACCGCGAGTTTGGCTTTTTATTTGGTGATCTTTTATATGTTTAGGCCCGTGGAGAAAAATGAGTACTTTATTCTTGATGAGGAAGATGAAGAGGCTGCTGAGCTCGCTCTTAGAGATGAAGAATTCGAGCTTTGAGAAAATGGGAGCTCTTTAAAAGAGAATTGATATAAAGGGTACTTTGGATTTTACTTTTAATGCAAATTGTGAGTAGTTTGCAGGTTTATTTTTAGTGAATTTTACGGATACAAATTGCTGCATCAGGTCTGGAACTGCTGCTGCATTTCTCTTTACTGTTTTCATTTTGTTTAACTTGTTACAAGAACTTGAATATGTTTCCATTAGTTACTGTATTTCTGCTTAATGAAATTCTTACGTTATGAAACTCATAATGAATTTTGCACTATAGTCTGTTTAATTTTTCCTATGATTCCTAATTAGGCAGTGGAGTTGAGATGAATGACCTTTATTACGTTGTTATAAAACAAATGACCTTTGAGTCTCTACTAGTAAATCATGTGCAACTTTTCTGTTAGAAAATCACAAGCAGCTTTTGTGAAATTTGATCTAGCTTTATTCAATTTTATAAAATGGACTGTGGATAGAGGGCGGGAGAATTTATGTGGGATTGACTGGATGATCAGGATCATCCAACGTGGTTAGCGGTTAAAATGGGTATTTGCGTTTTCCATTAACTGCTTTCCATTTGGCTTCCATCAGTCAAATTGGAGTCTAGGAATGCCCAATTTTTGCTTTCCATTTGGTTGTCAATGGAATTATTTTGTGTATCACATGCTATTCATATTGGTCTTTCTGATGATATTCTTTATAATATCATGCTGTTTTCCTTTTTTATGGTTGTGCTTTTTGGGTATGTTCTTCTTGGTTGGCTGTCTGAAACTTTAATGGTTGATAGCCCTTCCTCTGTTTTTTGAACTGTCTGAAATCCTCTTGGATACTGATGTAAATGGTAAAAAAGGAAGATTTTGTCACTACTCTTGTAAGATGGCACTGAGAAATATGCATGAACTTTTCTTGGCAGGTTGAATTTTAGAAACAAGAAGTTAAGTTTATTCTGTTCTGCAATGCTAGACATTTTCTTTTGTGAATTATATTGAAGTGTTGGGCGGTAGAACACATATTTTTCTGCATTAAATGAAATATTTGATTGAAAAACGAACTTGGTTTGATGCTGGCTGATTATAGCTAGAGGTGTTTTCACTACCAAGATAATGCAGATTTGTGAAGTTCTCTGGAGTGAGCTCTTTGAATAGTCTTTTATTGTAGATAGTCTATGTTTGTAGTGCATTTTGGTGGATATGTAAGTCAATTGACCTCGAATTTTGTTGTTTTTGTGTTTTTTTTTTCCTTACATTTTTCAAATTGGACTTATTCAGCATTTTGAATGATCCATGCCTTCTGTTTTTGTTCGTTCTTATTGGCAGATACAGGCATATTAGTGCTTAGTGTGGAAACTTATGTCCATTTGTGGTCAAACTTGAGCCATACGTCGAAACAAGAAAGTGACCATCTAATTTATGCCCCTGTTAATTGCCTAAACGTGTTTAATTAATTGTGTGCCTAAAATAAAGCAAGAAATTAAGAGAAAGTATTGTAAATGCTCAAGTATTTAGTTCCCAGCTTCAGTGTGATGAGTTCCTTCCAAGTTCCATGATCTCCCAATGGTTTGTACGAATTTTAATTGCTTCATGGTCGTGTTTGTTAAACGGTCTTTCCCTCGAGTGAGTTTGTCGTAAAACATGTAGTTGGAAACAGAGTCCTCCCTAGACGAGAGGCCCGGGGAGGATTGTGGGCTTGGAAACTGAAGCTATGGCTCAGGCCCCCAGAGAAGTGATGAACTCAATCTCTCATTTACTTCAGACAAGTAACAGTTTTGAGTTTTTGACTCGAATTTACAATCTCCGCTCAAACTTCAACCCCACCTTTGTCGCTTAATTTAAGTCTTAATGACTAAGACAAGGGTTTTTTTCCTCTTTGTCGTGTTAAAAAAACCTTAATGATTAATGCAACCATACTCCTATCCAACCAGCTCAAGCTATTCTTAATCTCCCATCAGAAACCATATACTCTATAGCTTGGATGAATATATACTATCACATGATTACAACTAACAGCTTGGTAAAATACTCTACTTGTGTAAAAGGCATTCTTTTGAAGGTGGGTGGGCAAAAAGAATTTTAGTGCAGGAAGTTTTTTAACAGAAATTCCAACTACAGAAGAAAACAAAATCAAATAATCACCCAAAAAAAGTTCAGAAGAAAACGTTCCTTTGATACACCATATCTACACTAGCAGAGCAAGAAAGCAACCTTTTGAAAAACCTAAACAGCACGACCTTCACTTTCCTCCAAACCAAACCCTTCCTTCTAAAACGTCTCTTTTGGCTGGTCCACCTCTTTCCATGAGTCCCCACCTTCTCTTTAACTCTCCCAAAGCATTTCACAGTCTTTTCAGCCACAGTTTCTTTCCTGGAAAACCTATAGCTCCTCAGATACATCTGCCTGCCGGAGATACTGTCAATAACTCTAGCAGGTTGGACTTGGCCATGCATGGGGCCTCTGCTCCTCGACCTCACAAACTCTGCATCCGACTGTGGCCACTTGTAAAGATTCACATAGGTTGCCCTGACAGGTATCCTGGGGTCTCCAGCATCAGCCAAACAACTAGAAATACAAACGGAACTCATTCTTTCAAAATACTTTTCCTTTTTTTTTTTTGCGTTTTTTCTTGGGGGGTGGGATGAGGGCAGAGTTTGATCAAATTTATGAAACTGGGTTTTCGGAATTATATAAACTTGAACAAAGCTTGAATTGCGAGAAAAGATACACTATAATGGAAAGCAAGAAAAATAGGAAAGCGAGAGAGATGACGGGGGAAAACGGGGTTGGTTCTAGGTAGGATTTATTCATGCCTTGATTTAACATAATCAGCAGCACCGAAGGTTTTTCTTTCAATGACGTGCCGTTAGGCAGAGAGTGAACAGGCTAATGATGTTATTTCATTGACCAAAATGGGCCAACATGAAGTAGATCTTGGAGTATAAGTCGGAGTTTCAAACTGGTCTTGGGGGGCTAAAGATGTAAAACCGAAAAAAGGGCTTAGCTAAGTCAACTAAAAATTCATAGCTGCGAAATAAATAAATAAAGATATGACCTTGGTTTCCAAGTATTCATTAAAACTTTTTAACAGTTTGATTCATTCGCATTGGAGAGTTGCTTTTGATGTTGAAATCAACCCTAATTTCTTGATTAGTCTGTTTCATATTCATAACTACAAGAACTTTCCCACAATTATATACATAACAATGGTTATCCATTAACATATCATGTTTTCTTAATTAATTATGCATTCTACATCTTCCAACCATATTATATTCTATCCTTTTGCTGTGTACTCAAACATGGGGTTATAAAAGTTTCTGCCGTGTGATGGAGTTTGGAATTTATTCCAATTCTGGTACAAGGCTTGCTTGTTATGGTCTTTGCATGAACAAGAGGTGGATCAATGTGTTTGTAGTCGTTTTTTTTTTTTTTTTTTGTTTGTGCAAATGAAAAGAATTTTTTCAAGAAAGAAATATCATTTCATACTAGATACAGCTTGGAGAATTGCTTCAAGCCATTTGCCATTGGGCCCATTTCACTTTAGACAAACAGAATGGACCTTATTGCTACAAGCAAACATGGCAAAGATGCTGACGTGAGGCCTGTTAGAGAAAGCCTGAATTTCTAAAAGTTTAAGCCCAAGTCTAAGTCCAAAATTTTTCCCTGGAAGTAAGCCCAAAATAAATCCAACAAAATGTAACTAATGGGGCCATACCATCAATGATCAAATAGATGTTCAGAACAATGCTTTGATGACCCCGCAAAAGCATCCCAGCTTAAGATATGTTGCATTTTAATTTTATTCAACCCTAACTTTCTAATTTTAGTTTCTAAAATTATATCTTTCTAAAAGAAGTGGTGGTAGATTTGGTAAGTTAGATCTAGGCTTTTCAAAAGGTTTTTTTCCTTTTAAATAAAAATATAATAATAAAACAAAAATGGTTCAAGAGAAGGTTAGGAGGAGCTTGAAAGTGGTACGGCATCGGATTCTAGATAAATAAATGATTATTTTTTGAATTTTTAAAGTTTTAGGGAGATATTATAAAGAGAAAAGGGCAGGGAAATGCAATATAAGTTTTTGTTGAATTGTCACATCATCTGCCATATAACATTGTTATGGTCAAGTGATACTAAAAACATCATTAATCATGTGATATTATATGAACTTTTTTCATTAAAATCAGATCAATTTAACTCAAATTAAGTGATTAAAAAATTTAAATGATCCATATCAAAGATTGGTGATCAAATTTTGAGAGCCAAGATAATGGTTATGCCAAGGAAAAAACTATACCTAATTTGAAAAACATGAAGAATTTTCATTTTTAATGAAAAATAAAGCTACAAAGCTTGACAAATAAATATCCATGAACCATTGAAAGTGACAAAAACTGTGTTAAGAAACAAAATAAATGGTGGGGTTAGCATGCTTTTTAAATTGGATGCAATGAATTTCCCAGATAAAATACATGCCCAATTTTGCCCTAAGTTTCTTCCTTACAAATACAAAGGGTCAAACTCAAAGATGGCCATAGATACAATTCCAAAACACAAGTCTTTTAAAGATCAAAAGTGAAGAAAAACAAAATGATAATTTCTCCTCTTACAAAGAGATGTATGGCATCTTTCTACGGCGGCTTTGGTATTTTTTTAATGTTTTTTACTTTGACCATTGCTTCAAACACTAGTATTTAAGCTTCTTACGCTACTGTCTTGAAGCTTCCCTTTCGTGACTTTTTTTCTTCCATCACACTATATTTAACAATTTAAAATATATATAATTAATATGATTTAATTTAATTATCTACCCCGCAGGCCAACAAAAAAAAGCAAAAAAACAAAGGAAGGAAATAAAATGAAACGACATCCATCGCCGATAGTATACTTACATTAAAACTGTCCAACTGAAAGCTGCCAAATAAAAATAATTAAAATTTTCCATATTTTGCCAGCTGTCACAAACTGAACAGATGTCACGTTTTCACCAAACCAAAACTGTCGATAATACGGGCAAATTTCGTCGATCACAAGAAATGGATTATGCGATAATCATATATTGAAAGAGAGCGAGAGACGTGCGAAAAGCAGATACGCAAGAGAGAGAGAGCGAGAGGAACTGTGGGAGCAGCACGAAACCTCGATGCGAGCGAAGCAAAATCAATTAATCATTGAAGTTTTCTGTCCCAATTCCTCACCCTTTTCTCGATAACCAAACACCTTAATCGTCGTCGCAACCTAGGGTTTCTCAAATTCGATCTACGTAACTGATCGAAACATGGGAAAAGGAGGAGAAGATTATGGAAAACGAGAAATTATCACATCCAATCCAGCCGATTCAGATGTATTCCCCGCTTGGGCCAAAGATATCGAAGAATGCGAGAAGCGTTACCGAGTTAACAGGAAATCGGGATTATCATCAGCAGAAGTCGAAAATCAGCGCAAGATCTACGGCTACAATGAGTTGGAGAAGCACGAAGGGCAATCAATATGGAGTTTAATCCTAGAACAGTTTAACGACACGTTAGTTCGAATCTTACTCGTGGCGGCAGTGATTTCTTTTGTACTCGCTTGGTACGATGGTGAAGAAGGCGGTGAAATGGAAATTACCGCGTTCGTTGAACCTTTGGTAATTTTTTTGATCTTGATCGTAAACGCGATTGTCGGTGTTTGGCAAGAGAGTAACGCGGAGAAAGCATTGGAGGCTTTGAAAGAGATCCAATCGGAGCAAGCCACAGTGATTCGAGATGGAGTTAAAATCCCTAATTTGCCTGCTAAAGAGCTTGTTCCTGGTGATATCGTGGAACTGAAAGTAGGGGATAAAGTCCCCGCCGACATGAGGGTTTTGGAGTTAGTTAGTTCAACTTTGAGAGTCGAGCAAGGTTCGTTAACGGGAGAAAGCGAGGCAGTTAACAAAACCAACAAGTTAGTTAGCGAAGATGCCGATATTCAAGGGAAAAGAAGCATGGTTTTTGCGGGAACAACGGTGGTTAACGGAAATTGTTTCTGTTTAGTTACGCAAATTGGGATGGAAATGGAGATCGGTAAAGTTCACACTCAAATCCATGTGGCGGCGCAGAATGAAGAAGATACCCCATTAAAGAAGAAGTTGAACGAGTTCGGAGAGGTTTTAACTATGATAATTGGGGTAATTTGTGTGTTTGTTTGGTTAATTAATGTTAAATATTTTCTCAGTTGGGAATATATTGATGGTTGGCCAAGGCATTTTAAGTTTTCGTTTGAGAAATGTACGTATTATTTTGAAATTGCGGTGGCATTGGCTGTTGCTGCCATTCCTGAAGGGTTACCGGCAGTTATAACTACTTGTTTGGCACTTGGTACACGAAAAATGGCTCAAAAGAATGCGCTGGTGAGAAAGTTACCGAGTGTTGAGACATTGGGCTGTACTACTGTGATTTGCTCTGATAAAACAGGGACCTTGACTACCAATCAGATGGCAGTGGCTAAGCTTGTGGCTATGGGAGGTGAAGCGAGTAGGTTAAGGAGTTTTAGGGTTGATGGGACTACGTATAATCCTTCTGATGGGAAAATACATGATTGGCCGAATGGTGGAATGGATTCTAATCTTGAAATGATCGCGAAGATTGCTGCTATATGTAATGATGCTGGTGTAACGCATTCTGATCATAAGTTTGTAGCTCATGGAATGCCTACTGAGGCAGCGATAAAGGTTAGCTACTCTCTTACTCTTGGTTGCTTTCTTAACGTCTTTACAAACTGTGATTATTACGTTTAGAGTGTGAGTCAATGTTCAGTGAAGCTTTTACTAATGGAGTTGATGTATATTTTTTTAATCTATAACTTCTCTGAAGAAGACATTATAGTGACTTTAATCTCTGATTCATCTCTATTCCTTGTTGCTATAGGTTCTTGTTGAGAAGATGGGCCTCCCAAAAGGACATAGTGGTGGATCTGCTGGCAGTGATGTTCTACGTATGTTGGATATTCATATACATTATTTATACTTTTGTTATTTCCTGTCTAGCATTTAGACATGTGAACTTAGACATTTTATATAATGTGCTCTAAAGGTTGTTGCCAATGGTGGAATGAGTATGAGCGACGGATTGCAACCCTTGAGTTCGATCGTAATAGGAAGTCCATGGGTGTTATTGTGAATTCCAAATCAGGAAGAAGGTCATTGTTTGTTAAGGTGCTATCTATCTCTCTCATGTAATTTTCTTACATAAAAGCCAAATATTTTGTCTTTAGGTAGCTTGATTATCTTGTGATCCACTAGTAAATGCTTGCGTTGATTTGCAGATAGCCTTGCTCTGCTCATATGTCTCTTTTTCCTCTTTAGACATTTGAATGTTTTTCGTCTTTTATGTTAAAAAATAATGTGCATGATAGTGTTTTGAAGGATGAATGACACTTGTTGCCGTTGTTTAACATCTGCATTGTTTATGTTTATGGAATTTTTTTCTTACATCTGCTTTAGCTTTAACCTCCATGTTCATTTCTCTTTTGCTGTAAGCCTCTAATGTGAATTACATACTTTGGCAGGGAGCTGTAGAAAACTTACTGGAGAGAAGCTCAAAGATGCAGTTGCTTGATGGTTCTGTTGTAACACTGGATCAGAATTCAAGGAACCTTGTTTCCAAAGCTCTTCAAGATATGTCAAGTGGTGCATTACGCTGCTTGGGTTTTGCATACAAGGATGAGCTCCCTGAGTTTGAAACCTATGATGGAAAGGATGATCATCCGGCTCATGACCTATTACTTGACCCATCCAACTATTCATCAATTGAGAGCAATCTCACTTTTGTTGGATTGGTTGGACTGAGGGTGAGTTGCAATGTTTCCATCAATGCCTTTACTTACAATGCTTTTAATTATATTTAATATTTTTCTCTTGTCAACTAATTCTGTTTGGTGGTACCAATTAAATATTTGCAGGACCCTCCACGTGAAGAGGTCCATCAGGCAATTGAGGACTGTAAAGCAGCTGGTATTCGTGTTATGGTAATTACTGGAGATAACAAGAATACAGCAGAAGCTATATGCCGTGAAATAGGTGTCTTTGGGCCCATGGAAGACATCAGTTCAAAAAGTATAACTGGAAAGGAGTTTATGGAGCTGTTGGATAAGAAAGCTCATCTGAGACAAAGTGGTGGGCTTTTATTTTCTAGAGCTGAACCAAGACACAAGCAAGAGATTGTGAGATTGCTAAAAGAAGATGGAGAGGTGGTTGCTATGACTGGTGATGGAGTAAATGATGCACCTGCCTTGAAACTGGCTGACATAGGGATTGCTATGGGCATTGCTGGAACAGAGGTGTTTTTCTCGTTTTTTGTTTTTCACTGATCTCTTTCAGATTTTCTTTTTGAAGTACACCTCCATTGCATATTTAAAAGAACAGAAGAGAGTATTGGAATGAAAGGCTAATTATTTAAAAAAGAAATCGAAAAGGAAGTCCGACAGGAAGATCACTAAGGAGATGCTTACAGCTTAATAGCTCTTGTTTCATGTTCTTCAATTGGATGGATGTTGATGGGGGATTGGAAATGACCTATTTTGTATTCGTCCAATTGATTAGTTGGAATAGAGGACCATGGCTTGCTATTCTTCATGATGCGCTGTTCGGGTTTAAGTTTACGCTTTCTTGTTTCTCTTTTCACCATCCCATATGATTTTTCCCCAAAATTTTTTTGAAACATTGTTGTAATCTTTTCTTCTGCCAGGTTGCAAAAGAAGCTTCTGACATGGTGTTGGCAGATGACAATTTTAATACAATTGTTGCTGCTGTTGGTGAAGGCAGATCCATTTATAACAACATGAAAGCTTTTATCAGGTTTGTTGTAAGCTTTTAATCATGCTTTAGACTTTGAAGGATATGCACATGGACAAGACTGCTTGGAAAGGCATCCTTGCTCAATTTGCTTGAATTTTGATTTTTGCCCATAAATTATTTCTATTGTTTGAGTTCTTCTTTGGATGCTAAGACACAATAATTTATTTCTTTTATTTTAATCCTATTTCAGGTACATGATCTCTTCAAATATTGGTGAGGTTGCCTCCATATTTTTAACAGCAGCTTTGGGTATACCTGAGGGCCTGATTCCTGTCCAGCTTCTATGGGTTAATCTTGTTACGGATGGACCTCCTGCAACAGCTTTGGGATTCAATCCTCCGGACAAGGATATCATGAAGAAGCCTCCTCGGAGAAGTGATGACTCACTCATCACTGCCTGGATTTTATTCCGCTATCTGGTAGCTTGTCTCCTTTGGTGTCTTCTAATATGAAAATTTTTAGTTTAGGCCTTTGGTTGATATTATTGAGAATAATTTTCTCAATGATTTTAGAGGGATTGAGTTATATATCTTAGTTTATTGCTTTGCACAGGTCATTGGACTATATGTTGGAATAGCAACTGTTGGTATCTTCATCATTTGGTACACACACTGTTCCTTCTTGGGCATAGAACTTAGTGGGGATGGCCACACCCTTGTCACATACTCCCAGCTTGCCAACTGGGGCCAGTGCTCGTCCTGGAAAAATTTCACTGTTTCACCTTTCACGGCTGGGAATCAGGTCTTCTCCTTTGAAAGTAATCCTTGTGATTACTTCCAGGGTGGCAAAGTGAAAGCCATGACCCTTTCCCTTTCCGTTTTGGTTGCCATTGAAATGTTCAACTCCCTTAATGCCCTTTCTGAGGATGGAAGCCTCTTGACAATGCCTCCATGGGCCAACCCTTGGCTCCTTCTGGCCATGTCTGTATCTTTTGGCCTGCACTTCTTGATCCTCTACGTGCCATTCCTTGCTCAAGTTTTTGGTATCGTGCCCTTAAGCTTTAACGAATGGCTGCTGGTTCTGGCTGTTGCATTTCCTGTGATTTTGATTGATGAGATCTTGAAGTTCATAGGGAGGTCTACAAGTGGCACTCGGTCATCCCGTCCAAGACCTTTAAAGCACAAATCAGAGTGAGACAACTTGGCAGAAATTCGAGAAGTTGGATGGTGCTTCTGATTCTGCCACTAAACAGATGAAATTCTTGGGAACTCTCCCTAGCAAACTATCTTTATCATTTGAGTTCTGTTATTGGTTCCCATCTGTAACCCCCAATTAATTTTACAAAGGGGGATGGTTTGGGCCACAAACAACTAGCTAAACTTTTAGTTTATATCCCATCTGTTTTCTAGGATTTAGTAAAACTCATTTTTTAAACTGTTAGAAAATGCAGAAAGAGAAGCATTGTTTTGAAGTAGGTTTTATTATTAAAACTCATTTCCATATTGTTTAGCTATATCCAAAAATATTATCCGTTCTATATATTTGAACAGGTTTAATTAGTGATATCAGAGTGTTAATACATTTTACAATTTAGGTTGAGACTAAAAGGATTTATCTAAAAATAAGATGGTTTATTCTTAGTTTAAATTCACTAAACAAATGCAAAAATAAAGTTATTTTATATTTAAGCAATCTTTTAAATTATTTTCAAGTTTTGTATCTTTTAAGTAGATTTTTTAGAGTAATGAACTTTTATAGTTTTGTATCATTGATTATAATTTTTAAGATAGTGTTTTTGTATTCTTTAATGTCTAGTATTGGTGGTGAACTTTTATCCTTTTTAATCTAATAATCATATTTTATCATTATTCAAATTCTTGTGAGTTTTTTTTTATAATTTTTTTTTGTTTGCAATTACTCTTTAACATTTCAACCATCAATTCATAGCATCAAATTGGTATTAGAGCTATAGTAGATTGTTGTTATCAAGCACCAACAGAAGATATTAAAGCCAACACCAATGTTATAGTAGCTACAAAATGATGGCTCAAGGGATGCCTTTATAAAAGAGATGCGGCAACAAATCCTTCAACTACAACAACAATTGTATATGCAAAAAGAGATAGAAGAGATAAGGCAATAAGGAATGAAGAGCGGAGAAGATGAAGGAGAGGCTAATTCATACCCTGAAAACAATAACGATTTTGACGATAGTACCCTGTCTCACCCACGACAAGTCAAAGACTACTAACGCAAAAATCAACTTCAACATAGCATATTCAATCCAAAGATAAAAATTCATGAGTTTGAAGGAAAAATACAACCTGAAGAGTTCTTATATTGGCTATTCACAGTGAAATGCATCTTTGAATATCATGATGCCCTTAAACATCACAAGAAAAAGCTAATGACCATCAAATTTAGAAAGCATGCATCTTTTTGGTGAAAAATTTAAAGAAGCAAAGGGAAAGAGATGACAGTAGAAAAATTATAACTTGAGAGAAAATGAAAAAGAGTTGAAGAAGAAGTATCTCAAGATAACTTTCAGTAAGACATCTTCCTTAGGCTCTATAACTTGAAGCAAATAGATCTCTCAATGAAAGAGTATACGGTTGAGTTTGATCATTTTATTTTGAAATGTGAATCAGTGAAACAAGAGGAGCAAACTATTGCACGATATCTTAGAGGGTTGAAGATCAAGATAGCTAATATGATACAACTACAATCTTATTGGGCTTTCAATGATGTATGCAAGCTTGCCCTTAAGATGAAGATAAAACAAAAAGAGACTCGTGGTAGTAACTCGATATTTGGGTCTTAATAGGGCTATATCAATAAAGATGGCTCATCCAAAGTTGTTGTTCCTTCTAAGCCCATTCCAAAATAGCCTAAAAAGAAAGATAAAATCTCAACAAGCAAGCCTCAGTTTAGTGCACAATTCAAAATGTGTTTTAAGTGTCAAAGGCTTGAACACATTGCCTCAAAATGCCCAAACAAGAAGATTGTGACTCTAATAGAAGAAGACTTGAAGAAAAAATAAAGATGAGCTAGTTGAAGAGAATCAAAACCTCGAAGAGGAGGAAAATGTTACCTATGACAATTGTGGAGCATCTTTAGTCATACAATGTAGCTTGAGCACTGCACTTACTAAAGAAAAAATTGATTATGTAAAAACATGTTTTACATTCGGTGTACTACTTATGAAAAGGAATGTGATATTATAATCGATAGTGAAAGTTTTGAAAACTTTGTTTCTACTTTTATGATACAAAAATTAAGCTTTAAAATAGTAGATTATTGCCAACCATATAAGTTATCTTAGCTACAAAAAAAAAAAATGAAATCAAAGTTAGTATGAGGTATTTAGTTCTTTTTTCCATTAAAAAGTAATACAATGATGAAGTGTTGTGTAATTTTACTTCGATGGATGTTTGCCACTTACTGCTCAGAAGAGTTTAACATTATGATAAGGAGGTTATTTATGATAGTTTCTACAACATTTACACATTTGTGCATGATGGATACAAAATCATCCTAGGCCCTATCAAGCCTATGGTGATGTCAAAACTAACTAAAAGGGAATGAAGCAACTTGTTTACCAAGGTCAATTATAGAAAAAAATTAAGATGGGTGGTACCATATGTACACTAATGCTAATTGAGGAGAATGAAGATAATAAGGAGCCCATTGTAGTGATACAACCATTATTGGTAGAATTTTAAGATGTTATTAAAAAAGAGTTACCAACTGGTCTATCATCAATGAGGGACATTCAACATTGTATAGACTTTATCCCAGAAGCTATTCTATCCAACAAGGCAGCTTATAGGATGAGTCCTAAAGAGTATGAGGAGTTGCAATGCCAAGTTGATGAATTGGTGAGAAAAAGAATGGTACGTGAAAGCATGAGTCTTTGTGTAGTCCTCGCCCTTTTGATGCTTAAGAAGGATGAATCATGACGTATGTGTGTGGATAGTAGAACGATTAATAAAATCACGATTGACTATCACTTTCCTATTGTGTGCTTAGATGACTTGCTAGATCAACTATATAGAGCAACTATTTTTTTCAAGATAGACTTTTGCATTGGCTATTATCAAATCAGAATAAGGATTGAAGATAAGTGAAAATAGCCTTCAAGACAAGGGATGGTTTTTATGAATGAATGGTAATGCTTTTTGATTTATCTAATGTGCTTAATACTTTCATGAGATTTATGTATCATATCTTTAAACCTTATATTGGCATATGAGGATCAACATTTGAATCATCTACACCAATTGTTTTGCATATTGAGGGAACAAAAACTTTATGCTAACTTTAAAAAGTGTAGTTTCTTACTTTCAGCTTTGTGTTTCTAAGATTTATGGTGTCAAAAAAAGAATAAAGATAGAATCTAACAAGGTTGAGGCAATTTTAAATTGGCCAACATTAGCATCTTTACATGGTATCTGAACCTTTCATAGCCTTGCATCTTTTTATAGGCATTTCATTAGGGGTTTTAGCTCTATTGTGACTCTTATTACCAAATGTTTAAAGAATAAAGCTTTTAAATAGACCAAAAAAGCCCAACACAACTTTGAGCTCATTAAGATGAGGATCACCAAAGCTTCCATCCTATCCCTACTAATTTTGATCAAGTGTTTGAAGTGGAATATGATGCATCCAATTTTGGAACAAGTGCTATTTTAAACCAATGAGGAAAACCTATAGCATTTTTTTAGTGAAAAGCTCAATGAAGCTAAGAGAAAGTATTCAATCTATGACAAGGAGTTCTACATTATATATAAAGCTTTATTCCATTAGAGTCAATATCTCATTGCCAAGCCATTTGTCTTATATTCAAACCATGAGGCCTTGAAGTTCATCAATGGCCAGCACAAGCTTAATCGAAGGTATACAGCTTGGGTAGAGTTCTTTCAAGCTTACAATTTCACTATCAAGCACAAATGAAAATTTTGAAATGTGGTGGTAGATGCTTTGAGTCGAAAGCACTCTTTATTAAGGATTATGGCTATTTAAGTTATTAGATTTGATGTGATCAAAAGACTCTATGAAATAGACTTTTACTTTTGTCGAATTTAAAAATAATGTAAATAAGGACACACAACCAGTTTTTATTGTATGATGGATATCTCTTTAAGGCTAACAGCTTTTACATTCCCTCATGTTTCCTTGAAATAGGCCTTAATCAATAAGGCTCATAATGGTGCACTGGGTGGCCACTTTGAAAAAGACAAGACATTTATTCTTTTGTAAGATAGGTTTTATTGGCCGATAATAGAAAGGAATGTGATGAAACACCTTGAATAATGTAGAGTGTGTCACATTGCCAAAAGTCACTGGATTGTATACTTTACTACCCGTGCTTAATGCTTCTTAGGAGAATGTTAGTTTAAACTTTATAGTAGGACTACCTAGAACTCAAAGGAACAAAGACTATCATGATGGTTGTGGATTATTTTTCTAAGATGGTCCATTTTGTTCTTTGTACCAAAACTATATATGCTTTTTATGTTTTTTTATTTATTTTTAGGAAAATTGTGAGACTACATGGAGTTTCTAAATCCATGGTGTTTGATAATGATTTCAAGTTTTTTAGTCATTTTTAACACACCCTTTTAAAGGAAGCTTGTCACCAATCTTAAGTATAGTTTTTTTTATCATCTTTAAACAGATGGTCAAACAGAAGTAACCAATTGTAGCTTGAGCAACCTTTTAAGAAGTTATGTGGAAAAGAATATCAAGCAATGAAATCTTGTTTTACCTCAAATAAAGTTTCCTACAACATCTCACCAAATCAAACCACTGATTATAGTCCTTTTGATGTGGTATATAGTAAGAATCTAATCAACTCTTTAAATTTAGTTCCTCTCTTTATTAATAAATAATTTAGTAGAGATGTAGAAGAAATGGCTAAAGGTATCAAATGATTGCATGAACAAGTGAGAACTAGGATTTTACAGCAAAATAAAAAATATAAAAATGCAACAAACAAGCATTAAAGACATGTGCAGTTCAAAGAAGTTGATTTGGTGAGGATTAACTTGTGAAAAGAGAGATTTTCTTCAAGAAAGTTTAAGACAGATGGTCTATTTAGAATTATTCACCGCATTAGGGAGAATGCCTACAAGATAGAGTGTAACTATATGAAATATCTCCACTTCAAGTACATGATTGTCATCCTACATGGCAAGAAGACAGATTTAGAAATTAGGATAATTCTTTCTAACTAGAGAGATTGACATCGCCAACAACACTTTACTTTTATGTGAGACTAAAGAGGATTTATTCAAAAAATAGATGGACCTATCCTTGTCAAATTACTAACAAATGCAGAAATAAGGTAGGTCTGGAATATATATTGTCTTCACACGAACTAAAAAGGAGACTGAAAATAGATAGATATTAGTCAGATAAGATGAACATAGGTACCAAAATATTAAGCACATTATCAATGTGCAAGGATTATAGGAGTAAATGGATAGATAATTGTGTTCACACTACATATTATTGTGTTCACATACAATCTCATGATTTTAGGTACCATTTCAATAAGATAAGATTGAAGGCAATCTCATCAATTTAGCAAACCCAAAAAAAAGGCAATCTTTTGAAGCTCACATGTTTGGAGGGATGTTCTTAGTTTATTTATTTTATGTAGAAGGCATAATAGAGTTTATTTTATCCTTAAGCAATCTTTGAGATTGTTTTTAAGTTTAATATCTTTTAAGTAAATTTTCTAGAGTGATGAACTTTTATAATTCTATATCATTGATTAGAATTTTTAGAGTAATGTTTCTATATCCTTTAGTGTCTAATCTTGGTGGTGAATTTCTATCTATTTTAATCCAATAACCATATTTTACCATTTTTCAAATTCTTATAAGTTATTTTCTTTGAGAGTTTTTCTATTTACAATTATTTTTCAACATTTCAACTATCAATTCCTGGATTAGGGTAAGGAGATATAGTTGAATCTTGATTTCAAGGTGGTTTTGTTTGCTTGCCACCACCTCCAAAGTTTCTTCCCCTTTCTTGCTACCGTTACTTTTTAGATTTCGAAACTACCCTTGTTGCATCAGTGTACCCTTCTTTGTTGTTAAACAGGTTGAACTGGTAATGTTCCTGTCCAAAACATTAATTTCCCTGCTCGATCGCAAATAGATCACTCTTCATCGACGTTGGTAGTGTCCCAAGTGCTGATTAACCCGAGCAAAACATTTTTTTGGATCATCAAGGAAATCATTTTGTAAAAGAGCTTTATAAGGATATTTGACTAAAGATGTAAATATAATGAAACCATAACCAAACCAATATTTTTTTTTCTTTATTTCATATATATTCCAAAATTAAGCCCTAATCTTCCATATAGTCAAAACCACTTACTATTAGAGATTGTCAAATTTTGGTTTTGTTATCAAACTAAGCAACATACATATGCATATCTTTTATATGTATATTTAACTTGGATTTTTAAAATTTAGACAGTGATGTTCTAATTTGAATGTTGACTTTATTTACATAATGACGCAAGCTTTCAAGACATAGAATTTGACTCTTCATCCTTTTATCTTCCTTTAACATTAATTTCCTTTATGCTCTTTGATGTTTATGGCTCTTATTGCTTTTTCCTTGTCTTTAAAGTAATTCTATGCTGTGTTTATTAATGAAATTTCTTAGTTACATACCATATATATTGTAATCAAATCATACAAGACCACCACGATCATTCTCACAATGAAATTTCAAAATTAAAAAAATAAAAGAGACTTGAAATTATTCATTTGCTTTTGGTCAAAAGAAAGAAAAGAAAATCTAATATAATAATTGAATTACAAAATATATGTTATTTTGTAACTCAATCATTAAATTAATTTTTTTTTCTTTCTCTCATACCAATCTGAGGCACTGGCATTACATCTTGCCATCATTCTCACCAAACCAATGCTTGAGTAGTTCCATCCCTTATTGCTGCACCAGTGAACTGCATTTCAAGAAATAGCTAAGCATCCTAATCGTTCTTGTACTCCTCTTGGGAATTGTCAACCTTCCAAAACATGGTGCCTAGAACAACCCCAGTGACAATTATCGTAGCTAAGCGGAGACCAAACACTTCTGGCATTCTTCTCGAGTTTATTGCTAGCCTTTTGAACAATACCAGCACTTCAAACCACAATGGATTGGCAAATGATGGAACTGAAGATGTTAGATTTTTGTCACTTGTGGCAGCGGCACCAGTGACTAGCTTTCCTTCAGCAATGCTTCTCTTTATTTGCATCTTCGAGTGAAAGACTTGGCTTATTGGAGACATTAACGTTATTGGAATTCATTAAGGCCTGCCATGACTGGTTGAATTCTACTAGATTCTGGATTCCGGAGGGAGTGTCTTCAAGTTCACGGATAAAATCAAGAGCAAACTCGCATGGATTTCCAATCTCAGGAAATGGATGCCCGACATCATTAAAGAAACTGGGGAGATTTGCTGGTGAACCGGTGTACAAAGTTTGTCCGTGTGATAGGAAAACCATCCTATCAAGTAAGCCAACAATCCTGGAACTAGGTTGGTGAATGGACATGATAACAATGCTTCCACTCTGTGCAATTCGCTGCAGGACCTTAACAACCATGTATGCACTAGTTGAGTCCAGGTCCGAAGTAGGTTCATCGAGGAACAACAGTATTGGATCATGAATTATGTCGATTCCAATGGAAACTCGCCTACGTTCGCCTTCCAGATACACCTCTATGCCCTTCATCGCCAATCACAGTGTTTGCGGCATTTCTCAAGCCTAGTTGATCAATCAAAGCTTGAACCCTCGCTTTCTTCTTTTCTTTTGAAAGTGATCGAGGAAGCCTGAACTCGGCCGAAAACATGAGTGTCTCTTCCACTGTCAGCATTGGGAACAAGACATCATCTTGCATAACATAGGCAGAGATCACTTTCAACAGGCCTGACTCTAGGACCTCACCGTTCAAAGTGATAGACCCCTTCAGGCTACGCTTATCAATCCTGTTCGCAAGAGCATTCATCAGGGTCGATTTGCCCAACCCAATTGGACCAAGAATAGCCGAGAGTTTCCTTTCCCTTGCTTCACCTGAGATGTCATTGAGCAAGCTCTTAGTACTATTCTTGGGAGAAACAATCGTGTTCTTTCCACTCCATGGGAACCTTGATTTGCGGCCAACTTTGACATCATAAGTTAAGTTTTTGAAGGAAAGAACAAATGGGTCTGGTATTGGAATATTGGAGCCGCTGGCAGTGGCAATGTCTGGAACCAGATGATTATCATTTTTTCCTTGGTTTCCCACGGGATTCATGAACTCTCTGAATGTAGGAGAGCCTAGGAATTCGGCTTCCGAGGGCAACTCTTCAAGCTCCATTGCTGTCTTTGGCCTCTGACCTCTCCCTCCCTCTCTCTCTCTTTTTTGTGATAAGCAAATATCAAATCTCTTTCTTTGTCTTTGGCCTCTGATCTCTTTAGCTATTTAAAGCATGATAAAATGAACTCCTTTTTATTTAAATTCAGCCTCAGTCTTTGTCTCATTCAACTCTAGACCAATTTAAAATTTTAAGATAATAACACATGAAACCTTGAGGAAGACCCAAAGATTCCTTGAAATATCTTGTTTTGATTTACACGCCTTCCACGATGACTATGCATATTAGTTTCCAATTAGTATTCTAACTCCATTAAGCTGATTCGGTATCAAATTCTAAAACAAAATTGCGGCAACAATCATGTGTTTGTTAAATATTCATCTTCCAGTTTATGATCTTTCCTGATCTTTAATTTATTATTCATTTCATGAATCTGCAATGCTCGAGATTTATATTCCGACGTGCAAATAAGCCACTATTATGAATGAGCTAGAAGTTGGATTTACTAAGATTTATAAGATTAATAAAAGGATTTCAAAGATTTTGCTTCTGTTCAATGAGGATATTAAATAATGAAACCTGGAATCAAAATTCTTATTCCTTTATGCACCCCCAAAAAAAAAATTTTTTTTTCTTATACCTTTAGCTTCAAACTTCAACTCTGTTTAGACCTATTTTGACATGTTCAAATGAAACATGCTTTGCTTTCATAGATGTTTCTTAGCCATCATATGTGGCTAAGAAAAGCCCTGTTCTATTCTCTTTTAAAATGTTAATTTTTGTGATCAAACTAAAGCAAAAACTTAGGAGTGGTGACTAACTATCAAACTCAATCCATGTAAATTTCTGTCAAATCAGTCAAATAGTATTATTAAGCAACAATTTGAAAAGACTGATGACAAAGATTTGCTTAATTTGTCTCGTTTGTGAAGTTGTTAACTCGTGATTAGGTGCAATTTGAGGATTTCTTATCAGACTGTAATCCTGGTATCAAGATTTATACATATTATCAAAATTTTGCCAACTTAATATTTTATTTAAGAAAAATATCTCGAAACATGAATTTTTTAGACTATATAAATAAGATTAACAAAATGACATTTTATTTTTTTAAAATACATTAAAAATTAAAAATTAAAAAAATTAAAAATATAATATTTTTTTAATTTCATTTATAAAATTAAAAAAATTATTCACTGTTACATAAAAAATTAACTCTTTATTTAATACATTTGTACCAAATTTTGTACTTATTTGGAGTTTAGTTACGTCGATAGTAATCAAACACCCTGGAGCATGATTCTAAATTTGTTTTATTTTTAAACTTGAGATTATTGAATTCAAAGTAGTCAGATTAATTCATTTTGTTTACTCCTACTAAGACGTTTGGCATGAAGTTAAATAAATTAAGGGTTGATTTTGATATCACTTATTATTATTTTTTTAAAATTAATTTATTAAAATGTACAGTATCAATATTTATATATCTAACGATTTTATTTTTTTTTATCTAATATGAAATTACTAAACTCTATTTATTTTCTTTAAGCAGTTAGCGTGACACATTTATTAAATTATTAAATAACAAATTAATCTTTAATTATTTAATTTAATAATTAAGATAATTTTAAAGAAAATATTAAGATTGGGATTCGACCCCGACTTTCTTTTTTTCCCTTAATATAGGGTTCTATTCTCTTTAAATGACAAAAAAAAAAAAATAATAACAGACCAAAATTAAAGCAGTTGATTATTCATATCTAAATATACAACAGTACAGTAGTATTAACAAAAACCTAATATCCAACTGTTTTAAGACTGCTTTACTACAATTACAAACCTAACCTAGTATACATATATAGGCTCGCGCAACCTTACTTCGTCGACTTCTGATATTATCAGTTCGTCCCTTATTATGAAAGCTTCACACGATTTAATCACAATAATTAAAATGTAAAATTGAAATTAAATTTATGAAATATTTAAAACCAAATCTATATATTCATTATGAGTTAAAATTTTGTGATATAATAAGTTACGTGAAAGTATTGTGGTAATTAATTTTTATAAGACTGAGATAAAAATTCATTTAAAAATTTCTTCTGGGAACCAATATTCAATGAACCAATAAGTGAAATGAAAAAAGGAAAATGTTAATAAAAACCAATACTCGGTGAATACATTTGTTTTTCTTTTGGGTTCTTTTTTAATTATAATTTTTCTTGGTGATAAATTTTGATAGCTAATTGAAGACCTTGACATGAGAATTCAAGAACAAATTAAGTAGAAAATCATAAAGACAAATGGAAACGATTCCATTCAATATCTTTGTTACATTTTTCTTACTTCCTTTTATTCTTGCTTCCAAACAACAGAGTTAAGCAGAATAGAATCCTAAAAAGAAACCCCAACCAATACTAATCCAGAAGCAGTTCTATTTGCTTAACTGGGTAACCCCTTGCTGCAACAGGATAGCTTTTCCCGTTGTTAGACAGATTAAGCCTGTAATGTTTGTGCCCAATGCATTGCCTACAGTCTTCAATAGATCAATCTTCAATGGAACTGGAAACTCCCCAAGTGGGGTGTCATCAAAGATTTTGACAACTTCAACCGGTCTGGTTCTGGTTCAGCTGCCCGAAATTCTCAATGTCTTTCAACTTATTCCTTCTGTCAATTCATTAAAATTGGCCCATATATGAGTTCTTTTAGACGATCTTCCTTGTCTAACAGTTTGTATGTACTGCATTAACAGGCTTTCAGAGTCCACACCAAGCTTGCCTCTGTTCCTAATTTCCTATTCGAGGAAGAAAAAGAGGCTTTGTAGCAAATTTTGATAGAATTAAAAACTTGTTTAAAAGGTGTATTATTGACATGGCTGCTTTGATATTTGTGAAAAAACGAGAATTAAATTCAGAAGAATTAATACATACAACAATTCTCAATCTTTCATGCTTTTGTCAACCTTAAAAAATAACAAACCCATTTGGGGTTCAAGGAGAACAAAAATATCTTACTTATTACATAGGCCTAAAGCCGTTTGGGTTCAGCAACTAAGTTGGGACTTGCAAGCCAATTTGGTGGGTTGGGTTATCCTCTCCTTTCCTTTTTTTTTTTTTTTTTCACTTATTATTATTATTTTTTTAATAATAAGCCATTAACCATCCGTCATCCATCAATACAATCAACACAATCATTAAGGTTAAGAACCAGGGGAACTCTGAATTAAGGAACCTAGCATAATTTTTGTAGAATGATCCCAAAACTGAATTCTGCTAATGTCGCTTGGAAACATGATCGAGTGTTTTCTACATGGAGATGTTGTGCTAACGACTGTTGCATGGCCAGAATAGAAGAAAAACACTTTTCCTAGAAAGTGGGTGCATTTTGGTGATTGAGAAATCCGGGGGTAAGATGCTCTGACGAGCGACCCGATCTTCCAGTAAAAGGCGCCCAACTTTTCCTCCAAAAACAGATTCGATTCACTGAAGTTTCAGCATGGAGAATCTCCCACCAATTTTAAAGATAGTGTTATACATTGGGCGAACTCCATTGTGGTATTCTAGAACCGTCACTTCTCGTTTCTTTCTTTCCAAAATCTTACAGTCTCCATAGAAGGATTAAATATTCCAAGATCAGGAAAAACATTTAAGAATTTTGCAACTGTCTGTACAACCGAGGGACTGCAAATCCTTGGAGCTTTGGTTGTTGTAGCACTAATGGATGACTTCAGTTCTGACATGCAAGAAACACAAGTCGTTGATAATTATACTTCTCGGTTCAATAACAGCTATGGTATTACCGGTATTGGTGAAGAACCGGCTTCATTGCTTGATATGTGCTATCTTTATCCGGAAGAGAGGGCTTATCAGCAACACGAGAGACGATCCGAATTTGATTGCAGGCATTGGCTATCTGAAGGTTACCTGGGAGACGATCTATTCTACGATGATAGGTACAGCGGGGATGATTATGGATGTAATGACCCCGTGTTTAAGACAGAAGACTCCAGCCAAAGTGAAGACCACAATCAAAGTTATTCCGGTTATTGTGAGGATGAATTTAGCCAGCCTGACTGTGATCATAATCCATGGTGATACCATCAATATGTTGGGCTTAGTTTCTACCTAAAACTAAAGCTCATTCGTTAAGGAATTTTTAGTCCTGTTTAGTTATAAAGTTTTAAACCTTTATACGGTTGAAAAAAGAAATAAGAGAGTATGACGATTAAAAAAAAAAAAAAGGGAAAAAAGATAGCTATGTAATTTGATTGAGATCAATCCGTTATCTAATTAAATTAAAATTTTATCAATATATTTACAATTCATTGTTTTTCAATTTGAACGATAAAGATCGAATATCAAATTTTTTACCTACTGATTTTGTAAGTATTTATTAATCCATAAACTTGTTGAGATTTTTTTAATTTTCTTTTACAAGATTATTTTTTTATCAAAATTATTTAATTTTAAAATTTTGTGATTATATATCTATAGTTCTAGTTAGAAAAAACTTTGTAATCTCATTATTTTGATAGTGAATATTATTTGTTATTGTCCGTGACTTTTATTTCTTGTTTGAATGAGATTTTTCACATAAATTACTTGTATCTTTGTGCTTATCGTTTGATAATTTATTTATTAACTTTATTTATTTAATTCTTACTAGATTTACACAAGAAAATGACAATTGATATATTCGGTTTAAATATTTTTTAAATTATTTTATCTCATCAAAGATTATTTTATCCCATCACAATATTGTGAAGATGAAGATTCTTACAGCTACGACGGAGACAAAAGAAGAACTAAATATGGCTACCGCATGGACGAAGTGGGACTTTGTGCAGGCATCTTGGTTACTTCCCTCGTTTGCTTTCAGAGCAAAAACAATATAATAACATGCAGTGATGAACTAATGAACACCGGGTACTTGTACCAGTAGGCAGAAACCATTTAAGCATTTTTCTTAATTATCAGAAATGGGATCTAGAGTATATTTAATGTTTAACTAATAGATGTGACACTATTTTTTCCCCTCCCACAAGAAGTAAAGTTTATGTAAGGTCAACTTACTGTACAGGGGGTAACCAAGCTATTTTATCAAATTACAGTACCAAGGCCTAGTTCATCCTCGATCTCATCCCCTTCTTCAAACAGCTTTAAGAACCGAGCCTGATCTTGTTGCCTCTTCTTCCTTTGCCAATATTTATATGCCACCACCAGTGCAATTATTGTAACAGTTGAAATCAGCACGCTAATCAGTATAACTACAGCAACATGCATTCTATTCCCGTCATCATGCTTTTTAGGGGCCGTATCGGAAGCTACAAACACACAGTAGATACAAATTTGTCAGCATATAATAGAAAGAACTTGTGCATTAGAATTTAAACAGCAATATCACAAATGAAAGTATGCGCTTAGGTAAACATCGGTGGCTTAATCATACAATTTCAGAACAACTGTAAGAGAGAGGAAAAAGAATCCACAAAGCTGTCTTCCCTGCCTTAAACCTTCGCAGACAATTCCAAGGTCCCACTGTTATGGCCAACCTTAGCCTTCAAGGATTACCAATGCTTTATTGTGCCAGTATTTTAGTGTGAAAATTAATTGTAGTCATGATACATTGCTCATTTGGCTCCTTTTATGATACCAAAGGAACTTTTGATGTTCTAGTTAAATGAGGCCAAAGAAGCCAGCTAATTTCTGCAATGCTTTTAACTTTTCTTCTAGAATAACTAACCAGAAAATCTAATGTAAGCACATTGACCGAAATGGAATGATTAATTTCCATAAAATGCACTCAGATACCAGGCATGACAAGAACTAGCGCATTAACATGGTACAATAGCATCTGAGAATAAAGTTGGAAAGATTCCATGACCAAAAGAAAAACCTTACCAGCTGGAAGAGAAGTGCATTCTGGACAGCTGAAGGTAACATTAAGTTCCTTTTCTTTAAACAATATATATTTCCCATCTGGAGCTTTAAAGTCAGACGCACAGAACTCCCACTCATCATATACATCATCTGATTTAATGGTGTCCTTCTCATAGAATCCACACCGCTTGCATTTCTTGCTTTCTAGTTCTGTCAATGGCTGAAATCACACAGATAACAATTTCATACTCTTCGCAAAAATTGTCATACAAGCAAATTTGGTATGGCGGCAACAACTCTGAAGGATTTATTTAAAGTATGTAATAGCACACTTATCCAGAACATCAAGTTATCCAAGACCAAACTTAAATGAAGCTCACATGGTCAGTCTGGTCAGTTATTTCATCTGGCTTTCAATGTAACAGTAATACACAGATTGCCAAAATTTCACCAAGTCCCTAAAAAGCTAATGATCAGTATGCATAACGAGCAAGTCAGCATCCATACAGAAAGAACAAATTCAAAGATTATAACTTTCACTAGGTTTCCATTAAAAGAAAAAAACAAGTGTATTATGTTATGATAAGTTTAAAAACCTAACCAATAAAAAATGATATAGAAGCATAAAATTCCCTAAAAAACAACCCAAAAAAAACCTCATACAACACCAAAAGACACCTTTTTTCAGCTACTGGGATTGCATACTTCATAAAACTAAGCATAATTGAAGCTTTAATATCAATTTTCTACTAATTACACGATCAAGAAAAGGTTCTGAAACAATTGACTATTGAGAACTGATTTTTATTCTATCATTTCATTTTACACCTTGCCGACAGTAATGAAAAAACAAGGAGAATTAAAAAGTTGAAAATCAAGGTGAATTATTTATGAACCTGCCAAGATTCTTCACCCTTGAAAGAATAGACAACGCCTTTTTCGGTGACATCTGGCAACACCGTCCCGTTCTCTCCTTTACACACGAAATAAACCGTCGGCTTTGCTATCCACTCGTGCGTGTTGAATATTTCAATCGAATCCAATGTAACTACCGCCGATGAAATTAATCCTAAAACAACGAATTAAAGAAAAGATTGCATCTTAATTTCAAATTTTCATCTCAAAAACATGAACTTAATCTAAAAAAGAAAAGGAGAGAATTAAGAAAGTCAAAAGGACTGAAAACCTGTCAACATCAAAAGTAAACACCATCCGCCTACCAGAAAAATTACACAAGTTCCGTTTGTTTGTTTCTCGGGAAAATTAATTTACCTGGAAAACAGCTGAATAAGATCCACCAAAAGAGAAAACGGAAGAAAATTCTCGAATTTCGCAGATGGCGAATCGACATAGCGAGCTAAAACAATATCAATTTCTCGATAAGAAAAAAGGAGACGATAAATCACGGAAATTAGGAAGAGTGCGCACTACGCACCTTTCCTTGCTCTTTTTTTTTTTTTTAATTTAATCTTTGATAAACAAACGAGTAAAAAATATTGTAAGAGAAATGGCGGCCTCGAAAGTCATCTTTTGCGTGGTAGAGAGGGAAGGAAGACGAGGAAACAAAGAAAGAAAAAAAGGGCGGTTGCTGACCGGTTCGCGCTGCGGGTGATGGGAGGGGAGTAGCGTCTCTGGTAAGCAGTGTGCGCAATGAGCATCGTTCTTTTCAGATCTCGCCACGTCATTAAGGGAAGCAGGTACGTGGCGAGTCGGTAGTGGTTTGAGTTTAGGAAATGGAAAGTGGGTGCGATTGGACTTTTTAACTGACACGACGAGCCGTTATATGGCAAGTTAGTCAGTACATTCTCATTTAGAAATTATAATAAATAACGTTTTATAATATAATGTAACCAAAATTTTTAATAATAATTAAGTATAACTTAATTATTAATTAGTAATTTATAAAAAAGTTTAGTTAAGATTTTTTATTGGGTTAAATTTTAGTGAGTAAATTAATGTAATTTCTCCTCTTGAAAAGTCTTTTTTTAACTAAAAAATGGAAAATATTAATCAATATTAAATCCAAATTAAGGTGGTTAATAATCGTTTGATTTATTATTAAAATGTTGAATATTTAATTTTAATCATCAAAAATTAAATTTTAATAATCTTTTGTGTTTAAGAACAAATTTGTAATTAATATATTATTTTTAAATTTTATAAAAAAACTATAATATATGTTTTATTGGTAAAATGCCATTTCGACAATCTTTGATCATCGCCTATAAATATCTATTCGTTGGACATGTAAAAAAAAGTAGTAATCTCAAAATTTGTGTTTCATTTCATTTATTTTTTATATTTTATTTGAATTTCAGTTAACTTTCAGTTCAATACATCATGAACACCTTTTTCACTTCAATTTCATTGAATTTGGGTTTGAATAAAAAGTATAAATGATATATTAATATTAACAAGTTATTCAAGTTTGATTTAAATAAAATTTAAATTCGGTTCGATTATTATCAAATTGAACTCGAGTTCGAATAGTTTGATTTACCGATTGAGTCGAGTTTGAGTATTTTTATATCCGATTAAAATAGTTAACGAGCATAATCGAATTTTTATATTTAAATATATTTTATTATTTTAATTAATAAAATATCTCAAACTCGAGTTCGAATTCGAACATAAATAATCGAATTTTTATCAAATATAAAAATAAAATTTATTTTTACATGTTAATCGAATCTGATCAAATAAGTTCAAATAACTCGATTTATATCTTGAGTCAAGCTCAAGCTAAAAAAATAAAACTTAATCGAGTTCGAGTTAAATTTTAAATTTTAAATTTTAAATCAAATTCAAATTTAAACTTAATATTGTATTGATTCAAACTTAATCGATTACATCTTAAGTTTGATCACCGTATAAACGGTGGGATCAAGTGATTTAGCTCGCAACAAAGTGCTTAAGTGTAGACTGGACCCAAATTAAACAATTTTATCCTTCTCAAGTTTTCTCTATAATGATTTTACCCTTAATTTTGTTCGTTTGGATTAAAATATCCTTCTTAAATTTGATAATTACATATCAATTTTATAAAGATATGTATTCAAATTAATTATAATAAAATATTGTTATAAAAAAATTTAATAAATTGAATTATTTATTAATAAAATTATATTATAAAATTTTTTTTAATAAATTTTAATTTATTAAAAATATTATTTATATAAAATCAAATTTAATTATTTTAACATCATAAATATTCAATTTTATTATATGCAAAATTTAATCTAATATATTTAATAAGAAATTTTTTCTCATTAAACTTTATTTTTATCATTACTATTTTTGCATGTAAATACATATTTTAACATTAATTTTAATCTTAACGTTACAACATTTAATTTCACTTTTATAATTATTTTTAGTGTTATTGAATCTAATCTAAATATCCCTCCAAATAGAGTAGTGTTTTCATTTATGGAAGAGACCAACCGTTTTTTCAAGGAAGTTAGCGAATGGGCTGGCTTGTTGACATTTTTAGTAATGGAGATCCGGAGATGTCTCACTCGGACATAATCAAATGGTTTTATTATCTACTTGAAACAAAAAGTCGTTTCAACATTAGTTATTACATTTTCAAAATGATAAACAACAAAAAATTTCTTACGTAATGAAAAACATCGTTATATTTGAACCCAACACTTTTTGTTAAATGAAAACGTTGGATTTTAACAAACGAGCCATTTTTAGAACCCATGCTTTAGATTAAAAAGTTCATGCCATCTTCCTTCTCGCTTGGCCTCTGCCAATGCTCTCTCGCCTCAAGTGAGGGTTGCACCACTCAAAAATGGCAACAATAAGGATTGTTTTGTCGCCACAATCCCTCGCTTCCTTGATCATTTTCTGCCTTCTTTTCATCGCCGTCTCGTCTAGCGTGGATCCACAACAAGACCCCAAGCCAACAAACAACTATTATAACAAGAATGCAACTGCCAATGCAAATGCAACTGCAAATGCAAATCCCAAACCAACAAAAGCACGACCAACAACGAACGTTGTTCCGGCAAAGAGGAAGAATGGTAAATTTATCAGCGATTTTGTTTCTGCCCACAACATGGTAAGACTCCCCTTCGGACATGCACCCATAAAATGGAACTATACCCTTGCCTACTTCGCCAAACAGTGGGCTCTAAAGCGTGTAGATGATTGCAAGTTGATCCATTCTTATGGCCCTTACGGAGAGAATCTGTTTTGGGGTGGCAGAACCCATTGGAGCCCTAGCGCGGTGGTGAAATGCTGGGTTGAGGAGAAGGCTTTTTATGATCCACAGTCAAACTCCTGTGCCAGTGGCCAAATGTGCGGACATTACACCCAGGTTATCTGGAGAGATACGCTCAGGGTTGGTTGTGCTCGTATTAAATGTAACGATAACAAAGGAATATACGTGATTTGTAACTATGATCCACCCGGCAATTATATCAATGAAGACCCATTTGGCAACTTGCCTAATCCTGGGAATTTGTTGAATAATTCACTAGCATTGCTGCCGAAACCTCCACTACCGTAACGCCAAAAGCCTATGCAAATTGGTGAATAATATGGTGGGAGTTTAAGGAGAATTGATCATGGCTTGGCTAATCAGCTTCCAGGAAATTTATCTTCTTTTTTTTACTATATCTTAAAACATGGCAAGAAATGCGGTCTGTGCTTGTCTTTTATATTATATTTATATTGAAATTTAAAAGTTTTATACTTAAACTGTAGACGGTGGTATATATTGTTGGGTTTCCAGTTTCCTCCATTGGTATCTGAGATTGTTTGACGATTTAATGTTCATAACTTAATATGAGTGGAAATTGATTGCACCTCTGATCTATAACCTTCACGATTCAATCTGGGTTTCATGCATCTGAAATTAATCATAGCAAAAAAGAAAGATAAATCCTTACATGTATTTACATTTTCTCACCACACAAACTCACAAAGCGAAACTATGGAAGCTTTCAATCTGAAGAGAAGACCTTTGTTTCCAACTGATATGCATTAGTGAAGAAGGCAGGCCAACAGAGGTATGTTGACATGATGCTGCTAACGGTAGAGGCACCAATTAGCATGTTCATCACAACAATCTGCAGTTGAATAGCCTCTAGGGGAGAAGCGCCTCCCATTATGAGGCCAGTCATCGCCCCTGGAAGTGAGATAAGACCCACTGTTTTGGCATTGTCCAACACCGGAGAGAGTGCAATAACTAGAGCCCTTTTCACTTGTTCTAACGTTGCTTGACGAGGAGTTGCCCCAAGAGCCAAAGCTGTCTCCACCTGTAAAGTGATAGCAAAGCGATATGAAGTCAATAACAGAGGAGAATTTCAGAATGAAGGCTTGTTGACAATGAAAATATTTTAAAAACAAAGATGTTTAGAAGGGCTTATTAATCAAATCAAGGGATATTAAGAAAACCAGAGGCCTAGGGAAAATTGAAGGCCAAGGAGCTTTATTTCATATTCAGGATTGGCTACAGTATCATGAAAGATTTGAATTTCTTGATCATGAATGCGAGAAAATCATGTTATTTCCCCACAAACGAGAAACAACATTGCAGAAATGTTCAGTTCCTCCTAACTTCATTAAAACATAGGCAGGTATTTGCTATATTGGAACTTACCAGGTTCATTTGTATCTTGATATCATCTCGAAGTCCTTTCATTGTCACTCCAGTTACTGTCATTGCATTCCCAACCATCATTCCTGCAACAGGGATAATATATCTGGGAGTGAAAGGGAATACATTTAGTACAACAAGAACAAACATGGTCACTGCTGTTCCAGCCAGGATAGACACTCCAGCAACATACTTCCCGCGGGGCACATGTTTAGCACGTTGGCAAGCTGTATATCCAGCAACAGACACCTGCAATCCATGTTTCCATGCATCCATTAGTCTCGGACTATCGACGGTGAATGCCACATTGTGAGGAATTTTTCCAAACATATATTGTGATGAAACTTAAGAGGGAATCAAGAGCATTGACAAGCAATATCCATTTAAATTCAGAAATGTCACAAAGTTGAACCAAAGAAAACTTAGGAAATTCCTCTTTGCTATTTTTATTGAAGAGGCTACATAATTAGTTGAAATTGGAGGACATCAGAACTGCAGTTAAATTATTTGTTCCGCTTTCGTTTCAGCACACTTTGGAAAGCATCTGCAATTCTACATAGACAAATATATACTAAGAAATAGTCATTGTCTGGGGTTTCATATATATTTTTCTTTAACAAGACTACTGTAGATGATTCTGCTTTTGGTCGTACCAGGTAAGCAAAACTATATGCATAAAATCTATGTACCAAACTTGGGAATAACAAATAAACATTTCTTATATGATTTTAACACTCCATAAGCATATATAGTATTTCTGGTAACCTTTCTTTATGTTAGAAATCCAACTATTTGGGAAGAATCCCGAAAACAATGGCAGCCAAAAAAGCACAACAGAACGAGAATTCTGCTTCATGTGGTCAATGGAGTGAGAAAGGCAGTAAATTTAATATTCAAATATCTCACTTTTCAGTTTCTCAGCTTACTAAAAAGAAACATTAATCTAAGGATAAAAACTTTATCCAAATTAGCTAAACAGAAAGAAAAGCAAGAAAGTTAAAGACAAACCATGAAAAGATAAGCAAGAACGATCCACCCACTGTTCTTCTGGTTAAAAATGAACTGAAGAATAAACCCAATAACGGAAAGCTGAAGAAAAGCTCTTAAAATAGAATAAATCATCTCTTTTTCTATACCCAGCTTTTGCATGAAAGACAAGAGCACCGCCATGAGAACCACCGCAAGGGCAGCCACTGGCTTGATCATGCCTTTTAGAAACTCAAACAACCAATCCCAATCCATTGAAAGTTGGAGATGTGCCTGAAAATCCACCAAGTTGATGTTCATTACAGAGCGGCTAGCTACCTTTTTTGCTTGGTGCTTATTCTTTTATATGGTTGAAGTAAAAGGAAGGAAGAAGCTACTTCCCCTGATGAGAAAGCTTGCCACTTGAGTCATCTCGTGGAGTTACGATTAGAGAGGCTTATAATTAGAAAAATTAAACAAAAGACGATTCTACTTAATTATTTTTTAATGATTTGGCGCAAGTAACAGGGATGTACGGACGATTGATACGAAACGGGAAAGGTTTGTCCCCGTGGAAACGTGTGAGTGGATGAGAACAAGCGAAAAGTTGTTTGAAATGCAAAAGAAAATCTAGTTGAAATAAAAATGTGACAAGTTGCATTTGAAGGGCAATGACCCTCCCTCACTCATCTACTTTGGTAACAGATGAACCTGCACGTTGTTCAGATCATTTATCTCTAAAGGACAAATTCTAGGGAAGTAAAAACAACGAGGGTTTAGATTTTATCATACTTTAAAATACGATACAATTAAGTTTATCGTGACATCAATTGAATTTAAATATTAATTTTAATAAAATTTATTAAATATAAATTATTTTATAATTTATTTTAATTACAATTATAATAATAATTATTATTTTTTTAATTTTATTACTCATTTAAATGGACTCTAAATTTTTTTATAATTAAAAATAAATTATGCAAATTTTTAATAAAATATTAAAGTTTTAATTTAATAATCAAAATTTAAATAAAAAACAATAGAACATATCTAACCGCCTCCCTCCATGTTCAAGCTTGCAACACTTTTGTAAAAAATAATAATAATAGTAACATTATTTGGGACCAAGTATACCTCAGATATCACCTGTCAAGTTGGAACTAGTCTGGTCTAACGTGGAATCTGTTGTATGAAAATAGAAAGAATTTGGGAAAGGACAAATGGATGTTGAGAGCAACGGTTGGACAGTGGCGGAGTGGTTGAATTCAGTGATAATTGTAAATGACAAAGTACTAGTTTTTATTTAATGGCTTTATTTGGAAGGTGGTCGATTCCTTTGGGTTAGGATTGAAAAAGTTTATGAAAAAAGGTGCATGTTTCTAATGTGACAAATAAGTAAAGCTAAATTATTTAAAAATATCTGAATTATTTTTTAAAATAAATTGTTATATTTTTATTATAGTCAAATAAGTATATATATTTTAATTTATATTCAAATAAATTTTTATTTTAAATTAAAAATTTTTTATATTAAGGGTTTTTTAAGTACAATTTAAAGATTTTAAAAAATTATTTAGATATAAATTAAAGGTTAATGAATTATTTAAATATAATAAAAATATAAAAATTTATTTAAGTAAAGTTTTTAAATTTAAAAGCTTTTTTATCATCTTAGTTAAAAATTAATCTAGTATGTTTCAGCTTTGGACCCAGATGGAAAATTATTGAGCTAAATTTGGGGTTGAGAATTTGGAACAAGACCCAAAATCTGCTTTAAAGCCCAAATCAGAAAGCCGAAGTATAATAATGCAAATCAAAGAAACATTAGGGAGAAATTTGTAGTTTTGAATTTCTAAAACGACGCACAGCAGCCGAACCACATTCTACTCTATTCACTCTCTTGTTTCGCTCGGCCGCTGCTGCTCATTCTTCCATATTCAGCTTGCATTCTAAAGGGGCAAAAACCTCGAACAGCATTTAGAGAAAGAAAAATGAATCTCCTCCGAAACGCAATCAAATCGCACGTTTCGGTTCGAACGATCAGGCCAATCCACGCCTTACCTTCGTTCCTTCGCGAATCGCCTAAACGTTTCTCAACCGAAACGGATCAACCACAACCACCACAACCCGACGCCTCTGTCGATCAATTTCTCGAAGCGGCAAACAGAGGTTAATCCCTAAATCATCTCTTTATTTGTTCTCCAGTTCTAAAAGTAGGCTCCTATGGTTTAGGGTTTATCCAGAATCCCATTTTTTATTTTTTCACTGAAATACTTAACAATTTTTAAACTCTATTTAGGATTTGTTTATGCGAGACTCTCTGGAACATCAAAGTATACAATGAAGAGCGATATAATCAGCTTGTTTGAAGGGTGTAATCTAACGGCTGATGATATTAAAGTCAGCTACAGTCGCAGCCTTCTTCCTGTTGCAGTGTAAAATTCTTTATTTATTTACTTTTTCTTAACTATTTAGAATTTATTCAAGATTACATATTTTGGAAATTGGGTTTTCTTTAGATTTTTGAAAGGAATGAAATTTTCTTTCTTTGTTTGCAATTAGGATGTTGCGGTTTTCATCACCTGGTGTATTTAGTAATGCAACAAGGACGATTAGAAGGTTTGATCGGCTGTACAGGTTGGAAAGGGTAAGTTTAATTTGATTGTAAATGAGTCTGACAAGGTTTGATTGATAATGTTGGGTTGATATTTGGTTCTTTTCTTGTGGTAATGACCTGGGTGGTTTTTTTGGATATATCAGGTTAATGCTTCTGATTGGGATATAGTTAGACCATATAATGGGAAAACTGTAAGTCAAAGATTTATTGTTCAGTTGATTGGATTTTTTACATTTTTGAGAACATGATATAAATATAGCTGGCTAGTTATGAATAGATTACAACATTGCGGCATAAGATTACAACATGAAACTATTAGCTACATGATATAAATATGGTTGGCTAGTTATGAATAGATTTTTTAACTCTTTGAAAACATTATGGCATTCTTGCTTACTAAAATAATCTTTACATTACAGCATTCTTGCTGAATAAAATAATCTTTACAGTATTTAGTAGTGGTGGTAGTGGCATACAGGATTTATCTTTTCAACACAAAATTTCCATTTATTACATTGGACCATAAGGTTTATATTTTTATTTTGACTTGTCTTCTTTGTAAGGGTCTAAATTGTTTAAGATTTTAGATAGAGCTTCTATCATAGTCATTTAAGAGCATTTCCATAAATTTTCCATCATTTGATATAAACAATGTCCAAAACTTTGCAGCTGAAAATATTTTTATGTCATTTTTAAGACTGGCTTACTCATTAAGGATTGATCTTATCTGAGTTTGCCTGAAAAAATTTTTCAGGTGGTACTACAAGGACTCCCTCGAAGTGTGAATTTAGAGGATATAGAGCGTTTCCTCTCTGGTTGTGATTATGATTCATCCTCAATACAGACGGCTACATTTACAAGGCCAGGATCCACCAACCTTGTCAGATTGACAACTGTGCAATTCCCTTCACAAATCCAAGCAATGAATGCATGCATCAGCAAAAACAGAAACCTCTGTCTCAATAATCAAATCTCAATGCGAGTTCTGCACTAAAAGTTCAGTCTGTTTGAGGTATTGCTTTAAGATTGACTATAATATTAGACTTCATTGCCCCAATTGAATTATGTGAAAATTTTGCCTGTTTGGTAATCATGAGACACGATGGAGCTATTTATATATTTGAGCGCATAAGTGAGTGCTATCTATATTTTTGAGCACATAAGTTCTATGGTGCTAGACTTTGACAATTTGATTATTGAAATCATATTGGTAGGAAATAATGAAATATTGCAGCTTGTTTTGTTTTGGTGGTTCTTACTATAGTTCTTTATTGTATTGATATCAAATCATCGTATCATAATTGCTATTTATATTTATATTCTACTAGCAAAATTGATTCTTAGGCTGATAGTAATTTGGGAGGAAGATTGGAAGTTAGGACCTGCATTTAGCCGGATTAATCATTATACTGGCTGCCAGTGATTTTTTTTTTTTTTTAATTTCACAACTGGATGTATACTTCAGCAGAAATGTTGATGTTTTTATATCTCATTTGACAACAATCTCGTCCAACATTGAAAATTCTGATCGGACTACAATTTGAGCAAATACAATTTCCTACACGATATCTCAATCTACAGTAAGGTTAAAACGTATACTAGGTGTTTTCTTCTGACCAAAAAAATTCAATTGGATGCCCCCCCCTCACACCACTGAACTCAATCTCAGATGATCAGATACATGCAAATCAAAACTAAAAACTGTTTACGTTTTGACCAACTTGACTTGCAGAAGGCCGGAAACCAATTAGCAAATATCCGGAAATGGCCCTCCAACAATGACTGTTATTAGACTTGGAGGATGTTAAAACTTGCTATGGATCAGAGAAACCAAAACTCTGATGATATTCAAGGTTTCTTCAAGTTGTTGATTTTATCACCTAGGCTGTTTATCTTTCTCCTGCCCTAAGCTTCAAGTGAAATTTTCACCAATCGTATTGCTAAGATTCCAGAAATTGATTATAACTGCAGCAAGCCAGATCACGAATATCATCATATCCATCCTTGATCCATTCACCATGCAATTATATCCGCAACGATGATTCAATGTTTCATACGTCTCGAAAAGGCTTGACCAAGTATCCTCATCTGAGCCCTGTACACTGAAAAGACAATCATGAGTTCATGACCCTTTGCATCATATTGCATAATCCTCTGGCAACAAAATAAGACATTTCTAAAGTAGTGAAAAGCCAGAAAACCAGAATTGAATGATGCTTATAACCACATCCTGATTCCGGTACAGAACTTAAATTGTTGAACAGAAAGCATCATCAACATCTTCCTCGTGCATTTCTGGCACATAACCTAACATTCTCATATGGTATACCAAGCAACTCAAAACACCAAGAATTTCAGACACCTTAGTATTTGATTTGTCTTCTGCTCTGAACCTATAAAGTTCGTTCTTAACCTCAATCCAGCTGTACCCAGGATTGGTTTTGAGTCCTTTATCTTTCATCTGTTTACGTACTCTAGCTGCCTGATCCCACCGCTTTGCACTTGCATATAAATTGGCCAACTGAACATGGGTAGCAGCACACCCAGGTTCTAACAATAGCCTGCCCTCGGCAGCCTCTATCCCAATCCAAATGCTCCCATGAAGCCTGCAAGAAGAAAGCAAAGAACCCCATATAACAGCATTGGGACAAATCGGCATCTTTAAAATAAAATCTCGAGCCTCCTCTAGTAATCCAGCGCGGCCAAGAAGATCAACAACACATGAATAATGATCCAGCGCCGGCTCAACACCATGCGCAACCATTGAATCAAAACAAACACGGCCTTGTGCAACAAGACCCGCGTGACGGCACGATGAGAGCACTCCAAGAAAAGTAATAGCATCAGGTTTTATCTTCTCCTCCTTCATCTTTTCAAAAAGATCTAAAGCCTCCATTGCAAGGCCATGTTGAGCATACCCTGCGATCATTGAATTCCAAGATACAATATCTTTATTACCACCCATCTTATCAAATATAAATAATGCATCCTCAACACTCCCACATTTACAATACATAGAAACAAGAGCATTACAAATATAACTATACGAATCGAAACCCATTTGAATAACTTGACAATGAGCACTTCTCCCTTGCCCCAAAGCTCCACTACCAGTACAAGCTGTCAAAAGACTTGTCAATGTGAAATCATTTGGCTTTAAAGTCAAATTCTTCATCATATTATATAGCTCCAAACACATATCAATCTGCCATCCTTGTGCGAATCCAGCAATGATAGTAGTCCAAGAAACTACATTTTTAACAGGCATTTCTTCAAACACTTTATAAGCCTTTTCCAACTTGGCGCATTTCCCATAGAGAGTAACCAAAGAACTTCCCACATAAACGTTTGGGAAAAACCCAGTTTTTATTGCTAAGCAATGATACTGAATTCCACCACAAAGGTTATGTTTTGACCCACATGAACTTATAGCATTCGACAGGACAACTGGATTAAATTTTGAATTTTCTTTGTTTATAACAGGAGACTCTAGAAATTCATTGAAGAAAATTGGGAGATTTTCTGTTGGTGAATCTGAATAAGCAAAATCATTGAAGAAATGTTGGGCAGCAAATTGATCAGAATCTGTTTGTAAAAAATCTTGGATGAGACGAAGATGGTTGTGGCGGGAAGTGGAAGGAGTTGGTTTGGAGGATATGATGTCCCTGATTCTCAATGGCAATGCCTTGTTTAGTTTCTTGCTTAGAGGATTCATTTTTAGTCTGTAAGAAGAGAGAGGACTAGATTGAGAAAGAAAGAAGAGAAAGGACTTCCTTTGAACAACTGATTTAAGTAGAAGTATATTCATGGCTGAGAGCAGAGCACCCCATGAATGAATGAATCCAGTTTTCAACAACTGAAGGGTAAAAACCTGGGCCGTTTATTGTTTACTACTTACTACTTGTTAGAACCAGAACGCCAACGAGTTACAGGATTGAAACGAGAATCTCTTATACACGTGTGGCGTTGGCTGTCTTTTACTTTATTTTATTTTTTACTTTTTTAAAAAATAAAAAATTAAGCTTTACGAATCATAATCTTTGTTGGGGACACTACCAGTTCAAGGTCATCATCAGTAGCGTAGAATGGAGAACTAAAACCAAAACCATCGCCTTGACTGAAGAAATATAAATTGGACTCTTAACCCATTAACCCATTAAAATTTTCATCCAGAACGCTTTGTTTTGAAATGTTCATCGTTTCAACTTGGCCTACTCAAAATTATTATTCATACTAAAAACCATCTCACTAAAAGATGAAAAATTAACTCAGACTACAAAAGAGATAGTATAGCTTCATTGGAGCTGAAATGCTAGGGAGCAAAAAGCTGAACAATATGTGATATAGCTTCCTTCATGGGATTTCTCGTTGCCTTCTCCGTTTCTTTGTAGATAAAGTAGCATCATACTCGAAGTCATCCTCTTCTCTTTCTCCATGCAAATAGAACCATAACCTCCTCTCTCCATTGAATTGCACACATGGGTCATGTTCATAGTGCAATCGGTCCAAGGCGCCACTGACAACCTGATTAAGTTGTTCTTCGGAGATTTCTTCCACAATGTATTGCGAGTCTCTTATCAGAACACAAACATCGGCTCTAGTACCCATACCGGCTGGCAATCTGGCAGCCGCATCCCTCGCGAGAGAGAGAACTGTGATATTAGGGGGCCTATCAGCTTTAAGCATAAAATGCTTTCGGCATTTTAATGATGGCTTGCCACTGCACCTTCTCAGTGGAGCAACAGTGGATTTTCTACCATCTAAGGCAGTGTAAGAAAAGGCCCTCTCTGGAATAAAATACCTAATCGCTTCTTCCTTGCGGAAATAGTCCCTTATTTCTTTAGGGCATTGACTAATGGTAGCCACCATCTTTCGAGGTCTAACTTCTCTTAATCTTTCGTTCACATTGACAGTCCGATGCATCAAAGTCAATGGTGGTGCAGGAAGGTCACCAATCTTCTGAAGACTCTCTTGAGCAATTTTCAACCAATCTGCAAAGCAGTTGACCAATTTCAGAAGGGTCCTGCTTGGAAGACCCCAAGCTGCCGAAGATACAGCTTCCTTCATATGATTGTGTGGCTTAATAGCTACTGGACCAATCCAGGACCAACTCTTGTTAGACTTGGAATAAAGAGTGAGAGCCTTCCAGGCCTTTGCCCCAAGAGGTGCTGTTGTTGAAGAAAATATTGTCAAAGCACCTCTAACTAACTCCTGAAGTGGCTCCCGAGCTTTGAGAATACAAGGATCCCCAGGATTCAATCTGACACGCTCAACAATTTCATGCATAGTGAGACAAGGTAAACTCTTCTGCTCGCCTTGTGAATTACTGATTCCCTTTCTCTCATGATACCTGCTAACGCTTTTAGGATTGCTTTTAGCAGGATACTTGCTAACTGCCGAAGGATGATCTTTTCCACCTGGAGTAATCAGTGCTGTGCGAATGGCAGAAAGAAAATGTATAATGGAAAATGAGAACCCCGTATGAGCAGTAGGACAACTTGAATTGAATTGCATCTTCTTAAATGGTTTTGGCTCTTGAACTGTATTATTCCCAATCTCTGATATAGAATAGGATGAATAAGCAGTTAACCCTTCAAAGGAACCAAGTTCAGCTTTCACTTTCTTTAAACCACGTTTCTGCAAAGAAGATTTCAGCAGTTTCTTTCTATTCAAAGAAGAAATGGGCAACTCAATTTCTTTAATGACATTTTCACCCTTGGTGCAATGGTAATCAAGTTCAATTTGCCTACCCATTTTTGTTCTTTCTGCTGCCTTTTTCAGCTTCAATAAGCTTAATCCTTTAGTCCTGAATTTCCCATGTCTGTTATACGGATTATCCTGCTCAACAACATCATTGTTCACATATTCCAACCACGGCCAAGTAGAATAACTGCCAACTTTCCTTGTGTTTTGGTTTCTTTGACTAAGGCAAGCTCCCTTTGATGATGGTGATTGCACTTTAGTCTTGAGCAATCCTGAATTATCATTGGATAATTGCATCAAAATTAGAGCTGCTTCTATATCTTTCTGGATACGCTTTCTGTGCTCTGCTAGTTCCACACTACCCTCACTGCTTCCTGGACCCATTTTAGCACAATTTGCTGTCCTTGAAATATTACCAAATTGAGCTACATGTTCCTTATAAGAAGGCCCTTGCATCGAACCATCTGTTTCAAGATACTTCACACTTTGTACTGCAGGAAATTGAACTCCCAACTTTCTTGTTGATGTTACTTTCGACCCAGTGTCCTTCAATTTACTTACAGGAACCTGTTTGCCGCGCTTGTTGGGATTCAAGGCCAAACTAAGCATTGCTTCAGAAGAAAAATCAGGCATCTCTCCTTCATTGAAAATGTCATCTGTCTCCGGTACACTCGCAAGTCTGATCCTTTTCTTTGCTATCATCATCTAACATGTAGATCCAAGACAATCAGTAAAGAAGAATACGGAAACAACCATAACCGAATTCTTCAGCTTTCAAAGAGACAAACAACATGACAAAATACCCTTTCGGAAAAACTAACATTATCTATTCAATTTCTATGATAATGAAAGAGGAAATAAAAAATCCAATAAGAATCAAATCATCTAAGCGTCCGGTCATTAATCATAAACCAAGTACAAAATCTAACACAAAAAAACCAAAAGAACACCCTTGATTAAAGAGAACAAGAAAAAGGCTAGCTTTATTCAACATTTTGTTAATACTCCATTGTTAGCCCAGTACACTTTCATATAGCATAGATAATTGACAGTTCTATTCATGTTCCTTCATTTTTCTTCTAAGATAAAGCGTCCAAGCATATATAAAATGAAAAAGATAATCTATCTGAGCAGAAGAGTCTTAAATAAACAAGTGAAAATTTTCCTATTTGTTTTCCGGAGTTGGTGTATTTGTGGTTCATTGGACACTCTAAAGAATTATCAAGTTAAGCAGTTGAAAGTTTTACCTCAATCTATGTTCTCAAGAAACGAAAAATAAATCAAGATTGTTTTGAAGCCCTTGGAAAACAAACGGACAGAGAGAAGGAGGGAAGAAGAGAAGATGAAGAACCGTGCTTATATGTATTCCATTCGACGACCCAAATGAGAACGATTGCTTGTCGTTTTAAAGTGGGGGTCTACACTTGAGAAAAAGACAAAAGCAAGACAAGGAGAGTGACGGTAAAAGGGCTGAGTTAGGGGCCCATTTGGAATTTTGTTTGGTGGGTGTTTCCGTTTTGCAAGCGTACTTTTCGTTCTACCACCCTTTATTGAATAAAAAAAAAAAAGAAAATTTTCCATAGCTTGATGGTATAATTTCAATGTAACTAGTAAGTGCAAAACAAAAAGATTCCATGAAAGTACCATAGTAGCATGCTCATGCTCATCCTGAGAATGAGAATTCTTTCTCTTATCCTTTTTCAGACTCATTTGTGTTCATCCTTTTACTTCCCACACCTACATTATCAATTTTTGGTACTCTTCCTCAAGTTCTACATGATCATTCTCCTTCATTTCATGCTCTTGTGACTTCACTTGACTGGAAACTGGATGCAATAATTGAACAACTCCTATTTATGAAGTTCCATGGAAATGGGTTTTGTAGCACTTTGAAGTGAAGAAAATTGCATTCCATGTGATGAAAACATGCAACCAAAAGTTTTTTTTTATCGAGTTAAATACATATTTGCTTCCTAAATTATACTAATATTTTTGTAATTATGTCACATTGATATTTAATAAATAAAAATTTGCAATTAAAATCCAACTAGATCATATTGCTTTAAAAGCCACCGACCTGGACGCTTCATATGGCAAATCCCGGCGCCCTAATGGCCGGATTTCATGGTTGGGGATTGGGATAGCTTCATTGCTTGCCCAACTAGAGATTTCACGGAATAATGAAGCCAAAAACCGACATCTGCACTCTCCGCCCTCCGCCGTTCTCAACTCTCAGATCTCAGCTTCCGCCACCACTGCTGCTACACCCTTCCACCGCGTGAAGCACCGTGACCTTGACGCTGTGCTCCTCCTCCTCTTTCTTTATGAAACACGCCAACGTAACCCAGAAGTCCAAGATAGGCCTCATGCTGAATGGCGCGAAGTCTTAAGTAACATCTTCTCTGACGCCACGTTAAAGATCACCAGTATTACTGGCATCTTCGATGGTGCTGCTTTGATTCCATATTTTGAAATGGTGGCGAGGTGTCGAGGTTTTTTGGAATGATGAGGTGGGAAGGAAAGGAAGGAGGTGGCGGCATCAACGGCAGCGGTGCTGGCGTTACTACCAGTGGAGGTGAGAGGGGTTGGCGTCGAGTGTGTGATATGCAAGGAGGAGATGAAAGAAGGAAGAGACGTGTGTAAATTGCCATGCAAGCACTTGTTTCATTTGACCTGCATATTGCCTTGGCTGAAGAAGAGGAATACATGCCCCTGCTGCATGTTTCAGCTTCCCTGAGATGATATATTCGGTGAGATCCAACGGCTGTGGAGAGTCCTGATCAAGGCGAGTGGCAAAAGTTCTTATTTTTATGCATGCTCAATAGGAACAAGCTAGGCTCTAGCAGCCTACTTCAGTTGGTCCTCTTTTTTATTCGAAGCCCATAAACTTCTCGGGCATCCAATTCTTCTGATATTTCCAAGGTAAGATGATATAAAAATCAATTGGATTGGATTTGGGGGTGCAATCTCTGATTCACTCTGTCATTTTTATTATATATTTGAACAAAATATAATATGCACAAAACAAAAGTAAAAAAAAAAAAAAAAAAAAGAAATAAACAGGTGAAGAACTAATTCAACTTAAGATTTGGACAGTCATATTATCATGGGATGAAAGTATGCATCTCAAAAGATAACTGGCGCTACTCAGCAACACTCCAAAAAAAAGACAAATTTAAAAAAAAAAAAAACGGTGGTCCACCTCATGTTCAAATTCCCCAGGGACTGCTTAATCTGATACAAAACATTCTCCAAATGAAATGCTTAATCTGATACAAAAGAAACCAAGCTGGCTCCCGAGATAAAGATAGTCAACAAAAGTACAGGTGAAGTTCTTGATACTCCAAGGCATGGTAGGGAAAAAATTCAGAGCTCAATGGAAAGAAGACAAAAGATTAGAGTTAGGCCATCTTGAATTCATACAACAGTGAATTATTGTCCCATTCAGATAATAAAACAGAAGGTGACAGATGTTCTTTTCTTGCATTGAAGCAAAATGGCAAGACAAATAGTGTGAAACTGCATTATATCGCTTGTTTTTATATTGCCTTAATCACTTCATGAGTTTGGAATATGTAAGCATCAAAAAGTGAAATAAGAACAAATCCATGTAAAGCGAGTTACCTTGCCTTCCTAAAAAGTAGTAAATAAATGTGTCACTATTGTATCTCCTGGCTTCTAGATTCATTGACAAGTACAAATAATTGATCAAGTTCTTGTATTGTAGCCATTCAGCCATTAATGTTGTAGAGTCAGATTATGGTGTTCATGGTTGTAGATGGTCCAGGACGTGGAAGGTGAGCCAACCAAATTGATCTGATTGCGGAACATGTAAAAGCTGGAATGCATGTACCAAATATATATCCGTCAATCCAATACCAGGGCAATGGACCCGTTTCTCAGCTGTCTGTCTGGTAAAGATTGCAATTCTTCTCTTCTTTTCCGCAAGTCAGACAAAGACGTCAGTAAAACTTTGCTATTGAAACAAGTTCTTCCCTTTTCTTCTTTTACAGATATCCCTTGACACGTAAGTAGGAAATGAATGAGGAAATCAGTCACTGATAGCCAAATTACAGGATAATATGAGTAAAATTCAATTGCAAAGAGTTTCTAATCCCAGCTTGACATGGTAAGAGTTTCTACAAATTGATGATTGCCTGAAATGCTTGTTAACGGAGTTTAGGAAAGGGTCAAGTACGAAAATAGCCACGAAAAAAGGCTAAGGAAGCCCGGTTTTTCTCAGAACAGAACTCCTGAAATGATGGCTGATTAAAGTAATTACAAAATATCAAACATGAAAAGTGAAAACATACCATTAAATGAGAAAAAATTGCCTAAAACGTTGGATTATTGCAAATAAACACTAAGGAAACTTCAAATCCTAGCCATGCAATAGTCACATAACTTAGGACAACCACTTGGGCAAAAGAACATAGGAAAAACACAAGAGGCTAAAAAACAAGAAGGGGACCAAAGAACAATGTTACAACAATGTCAGAAGTCGGTGATTTAAATCTCTTTTATTTCTCATCTTAGATCTCCTCTGGCTACAAAACTCAAAATTTCTGCCAAAAAACTCCAAACTCTCCTCTTATCCATTGCTTCGTTAGATCACTTCGATCTCAGACCAATCTCTGTCTATATCAAATCCCAATGTGCTTTTCCAGCTAAGTCTGTTGCTAAAACATGGCACACAGTGAAGGGACCAAAAACATTTAACCGAGATTCAAGGTACACAGCCACCAGCACAGCTCCATATTCCCTGAACTCACATAAAAATTATTGCTTTCTTGTCTCAAGCACACACTTTGCAGTTGAGTTAGCCCATACCCAACTTGGTCCTTGTCTGAGAATTGGTCAGATACCGAGATGAATGGAGTCTAATTCCTGGTTATATAGTTCCAAGTACTGGGGTTTCTAGTATTGTAGAACAAACAGAAACTTGAGAGCAGATTGAGTCTTGGTCTTCTTTATCAGGGTTTTATGAATATATTGTCTGATGGTTCACTTCAATAATAGATGTGAAATATTGGTTACCTGAAAATGGTTAAATCGTGTTGGAAGCCATCTGTTGAGGGTGATTCTGGGGGCCGTGTTGATGGGTTGTTGTGGTATAAAGATTTGGGGCAACATGTTTATGGAGAATTCTCAATGGCTGTGATTCAAGCCAATAGTTTGATAGAGGATCAAAGCCAACTCGAATCAGGGCCGTTGAGTTCGAGTAGTTCCGGTCCTTATGGGACTTTCATCGGTGTATATGATGGACATGGTGGAGCTAAGGCGTCCCGCTTCATCAATGACAACCTTTTCTGCAATCTTAAGTGTACGTTTCCACTTCACTTTTTTGCTATTACTTCAATTTGGATTGGGACTAAGCAATTATGTATGTTGTTCAATCAGTTCCTGCTTAACACAAGCAAGAATGAACTCCTCTTTTCTCCCTAGTTTCTCGAAGCACCGATAGTGGTGATACAGTTTACTCCAACAGTTCCATTGATTTTTTTTTTTTTTATGAAATTTTAGTTTTGATGGCGAAAATGTTTATTCTGTTTCCTTTGATATGCAGCATTTGCGTCTGAGCATCAAGAGATATCAATAAATGTTCTAAGAAAGGCTTTCTCGGCAACAGAAGAGAGTTTTCTTTCCCTTGTGAGGAAACAGTGGATTGGTAAGCCACAGATGGCGTCAGTGGGATCATGCTGTTTGACGGGAGTGATTTGCAATGGACTGCTATTTATTGCAAATGTTGGTGATTCAAGAGTAGTCTTAGGCAGATCAGAAAGAGGAACCAAGGAACTTATAGCAATGCAATTATCTACAGAACATAATGCAAATATAGATGCTGCAAGAGAAGAGCTTCGGTCATTGCATCCTCATGATCCACAGATTGTTGTGATGAAACACAAAGTATGGCGTGTAAAGGGCCTGATACAGGTTATATTTTATTCTTTCTTCATCCTTTTTTTTTTTGTTCTGGTAAAAGTTAACATAGCCGGACTGAAAATAAATTCATCTGTGGATTATTTCTGACTCCTTATCTTTGCAGATTACAAGATCCATTGGTGATGCATATCTAAAGAAGCTAGAGTTCAACAAAGAGCCTCTCCTGCCTAAATTTAGGCTGCCTAAAGAGTCCTTCCAAAAGCCGATCCTTAGTGCAGAGCCATCATTGTTAGTACACAAACTCCGCCCTGACGATCAATTTCTCATATTTGCTTCTGATGGTTTGTGGGAGCACCTTAGCAGCCAGGAGGCTGTCAAAATTGTCCAGAGTAGCCCAAGAAATGTAAGTTACCAGATAGCTGTGGTATGATGAATGATACTGCAACTCCCCTGGTTGGGATCAGCACAAAAAAATTGTTGAGCAGGGCTTGACTGTTCTTTTTGCTTCCCCTTTTAATGCAGGGAATTGCCAGGAGACTAATCAAAGCTGCACTTAAGGAAGCAGCAAAGAAAAGAGAAATGAGATACTCAGACCTGAAAAAGATTGATGAAGGGGTGAGGAGACATTTTCATGATGATATCACAGTCATAGTTGTGTTTCTGGATCCCCATTTGATCAATGGGAGCTCCTCCTACAACTCTTCCTTAACAACAAAAGGTGGAGGAGTCCCTGCTGCTGCTGCTTTCTCATAGCCAGCCAGCAATGATTGGAGTCTCAACTTTCAGTAAACTTGTGTAAACATTACCATCAAGGGTAATAGGAATACATTGAGAATGTTTGTTTATTGCCAAAGAAACTTAGGATGAGACTGCTAGATATTCTGTAGATATATGATTTCCATGTAATTTCATTTGATTGTCTGCTCTCCTTTAAAATAACTCGTTTTTAGCTTCCATTTATAGTTGATAATATCTCATTCACAATCCCAATTTATAGTTGTTAAGCCTGAACACGCTGAAATATTCCTGTTTTAACTTTATTTTAAACCCATCTTTGGATAATCAAAAGGTGATTTTCTTTCGCCCGAAATGCTAATATTCTTTTCAATCCAAAATTGATTAAAATACCATATTACTTGATATTGAGCAAATGCATTTGTGAAGAGGTAAATGTTGATTTGCATGTGAGTTTATTATTACGGCATTATTTATCTTGTCATTTTTAAAATTTCTAGTAAAATTACCAATCGTTTGTCCAACTATGTCCATGTCTACGAGTAAATTTCAGTCCTTATGCTACATGCACCAGTCACGAATGAAGTTTGCAACAGACACTCAACAACAATGCAGCTTGATTTGCAATCTCTCGTATTTGGGAAAGGCAAACCTAAATTTAAACAGATGCTACTAGTCTTAGCCAAAAAAAAAAAAAAAACAGAGTTTATAAACCCCCGGGCAAGCAAAAAAATAAAGAAAATAATTTTTACCCGTACAATTTATCTTCACTTAATAATAATAATAATAAATATTGTGACTTCACTTTTATCACCTCTTTTGAATTGCATCAACTTTAGCATGTAATAGTAAACATATCTCTGCCATGGCAATCCAGTGAAAATAATTTCCTTTTTCTCATTGTTATATCTCTCACTCACTTTCTATCCTTCTGGTTTTTAATCTTTTCCTACCAAGAAAGCCCAAACAAACTTCGTTCAAGATTATAGAGAGTGGCTCAGCACCCCATTTCAATGTACACCAATCAACAAAAATAAAAAACGATGATCAGGGTTAATTTCGACAAAAGTTGTAAAGAAAAATGTTAGATTTTCTGACTCCCCCAGTCATAGTTTAACCATAAAAAAACATCCCACCAAAAAACAAATTCCAAAGAAGCTGTTAATTTGACAAGAACACTACAACTTCAGACAAGAAGATACAAATATTATTACATGACTAGACAACAAACTAAGGAAACGTTAACAGCCTTCTATCCCAGCATAATTACCTCGCATATCAGCCAATTCACCTGGTGAGACCAAGGGAAGCTAGCAATCATCTTAAATTGTAGTGTTCACTTATCTCAAATACAAACCAGAAAAATCAGAAATTCCCATGTAACAGGCTCAGAAAGAGTTTTAGCTTTTGGATCACATAATCTCATCATTGATTGAAAATATTCTCCACATGCAATCTTCACATTATAAAACCATTCCCAGTTTTCAATATTTCTCTCATGATCAAATGCTAAACAGCAGTAGTAACATATCCACAACAGCATTGCAATGATAATTTTTCATAAAAAGATAACTAACGAACTAAGTTGAATCAATGCCATTCGAGCCATGAGTGTCATGATACAGAGCACAGATATGCAACAAACCTGCAAATGATCACATGAATAACCATGCGTGCTCAAGCACATACCCAACAAATGATTTCATTTCTGTTTTTAATAAAAGGAAATGTCAAATCTATTTAAAAGGAACAAAAATAACAAGATAAAAGTCAGCGATCAAATGAGCAAAAACAATCTAAACATAAGCATCCTCAAAAACTCCCACAATACTGCCTTTCTAATCATTTTTTAATGTAAATACAGAAAACGAACTTATCCATGTCTGCTCAGATCCAAGGCATTTAAGTCTATCATTTGTCCTACAGCCAAAAGCCCCACTCCCCAAAAAAAGACCTACAGACCCTATCCTGACATATAAAAACCAGAATAAAATAGAAAGTCCTCTTGGTTTTAGCTATTTATAAAAGAGAGAGAGCCCCGAGAAATCCTATGAAGCATGTACCATTTACTACTTTAGTTCTTTAACCCAAGTAAATATAAGTCAGACTTGATATGAATACTACTGCTGTCTCACACTTGATCATACTATGCAACTTGGAAGAGTATAAGATACTGCCCAAATATTAAAATGGCAAAGAAACAAATCGATTAATTTTTTCAAGAGGAAACTACTAACCACTTACTCTCTCAATTATATTATCCAAAAGGGAAAAGTTGAAAATTTTTAGCCATTATTCCAGAATTTTTAATGCTCTTTGTAGGATTTGAGATAGGTTAGCACTACAGGTGGTTGCTGCTTCCTCTCTAGGCCTCAACAAGTGAATAGATACCATAGCTGTGCCTGAAAAAAAAAAAAAGAAGAAAACCATCCATACTGCCAAAGAAACGTCTTCACTGCTTTAGAAATTTATCTGGGGATAAAGAAGTACTGCATCTAAGAATTCTAAGGTTGGATAGAAAACACTGTAAAGTAGCTGCTGAGGGAATCAGAAGCTGTTAGGACACTAGACCTGACAAAGAAAAGAAAGAGATAATTGAAATATAAGTAATCGATAATAATACAAATGGACTTATTTAAACAAATATATTTGTGTGCATAGATGTATATATGCAAGATTAAAGCAATATATATCTCGAAAGATACCTTCTAAATATGTAGGCAAGTCTATTTAGGGTCCTCCACCAGCCTTTCCAGCAATAGGAGCCCCCTGACAAAAAAGGAATAGAAATCAGTATCCTAGACACCACCTTTAAAACAATTGATTTTCTCCTATCAGAGAAATCCGCCAGAGAAACAACTAATTAAGGCCGTACTGGTTCAATATTCCCCTTGCCGTTCACCTGTGGTAAAGAACTTGATGGAGGAGTAGAAAACCTGGAAAGACAGGGAAAAATCACAGTTCAATAAACCTTTTCAATACAGATTTCTGAAGGGGCATTTACAGATCTCTAACAATGTAGGAAACAGCTCTTCAGCATTGGAACATACCTGATTGCCCTTGCTTTTCTTTTTTCTTCTTCCACTGTATCAGTTTTGGAATATGGTGCAAATCTGGCAAGACGTGCTTTCTTTTTGGCCTCCTCATCGGTAGCTGTAGAGGGTACAACAAGCCCAAACCTGAGAAACCATACAAAATTTAACAAACTGACAAAATGCAACTGCAAGCCATATAGACACTGGGTAAAGGTGGAAACAAAAAAAAAAAGAAAACCTCTCTGCTCTGGCTTTCCTCTTCAAGTCCTCCGATTGCTTTGATGCTTCTGATCCATTCGAACTGGGTGCAGTGCCAAACCTAAACATGATTGGTCCACAGTCAACAAGTTAGAAACACAAGGAAAGGTCAAGAAATGAAGTTCGACATAAACAACTACAGCTTTACCATCAACAAAAACCCTTAACACTACAACATTATAAGGATCCATAGAATTTCTCTGTAACCACATAAAACTAAGGTAAGATTCGTCTTAACTTGCCAAGCTGTTCCAGCCAAACACGCAGGCATGCTTAGTAACAGGTAAGACTATGAAGGGGTTAGACTCATCTCTAGATAACCAATGGATAAATTGATTAAATTTAAGACACAATAATTTTGAAGATGATGAGCTGCTAAGAGATTATAAACACTATAGAACAAGAAAATAAACACGAGAAACCAATTCAAGAGCATTAATCTATGCTTCTCAGCACATCAAGAACCAAACATGGCATTTAAAGAAATAAATCAAAATAAAATAAACAATTTCTGCTCTGTTCTTCAGAAATTCTCATCGACAAGGTACAAAACAAAAAGAAAAACCCTAAATACCCGATAAACCCCGAATATTACGCAAAGAAATAGGGAAAATAAAAGTTGTTACCTCTCAGCCCTGGAATTACGCTTCTCTTGCTCGGACAACTGGACAGGTACGCCGAACCGCTCAGCTCGGCGAATCTTCTTCTGGGTATCGTTAACGGGACCGCCGCTATCCCCTGCGACCGAGCCCACAGTAGTCCCGATGGTCTTCGAAATCTCGTTCTCCTTTAGAGATACTTCAGAAGCAGGAGTATCAGTGATACGAGGATCTGACTTATCCGTGGAAGGCGGGGCGGGGTACAAGGTATTCTTAGAGTTTGGATCTGCCGATGAATTGGCGACGGAGCCTGGAGTGGTGGTGGTAATGGTAGTAGTGGCGACGGGTTTCTCAGCGGTTGCCATCGGAGAGGTAGGAAGGCCGGAAAGTAGGGTTACGTGAAGACTGAAAGCAAAGGTTGGTAGGTAGCCGGCTAACAGCGTGAGGCGGCCAGAAGTTTTTTTTTTTTTTTTTACTCGCTAATTTTTTCGTTTGTGTAAGGCAAGCAAAGAATAAAAAATCAAAAAAGGCGTGAACTTTTTCTTTTTCTTCTTTCCAATTTTCTCTCCAAAGAAAATATTGAGCCCAAATGTAAAACGCGGTGGGATGTTTTGTCGTTCTTTCAGGGTCATGTTTGGCGGTCAAAGCTCTACTTATCCGGCATTTTTACATTTCTTATTTTTTTAACCATGGGCAAAAAACCTTTGTTTAACTCTAATAATTAGTAAATCTAAGTAATTTTTCTTTTAATATTCAAAATTTTAAAAAGAGCAAGAGAGTAATTATATTGATAGGAATATATTTTAAATTAATGTCAATTTTATTATTGTATATTATCTATTAATATTATTTTTTGTCATTATTTTTAATTATTAAATTTTTATTAGATTTTTAATCTTATTAATTTTAGTTTATGAAAATTTACCACATGTATCGCTAAAATATTTTGTAAAATATTTTAATTAATTACTTTTGTTAAAAATTAATAAAATTAAAAGTATAATTATATAATTGATAAATTTGAAGTAAATAAGTACAAAACTTAATGTCAAATCTAATCTAATATTATAATAAATTTTACCCTAATCTCAATCCATTTCCTTTTTTCCAAATTTAATTGTGGAATTTATAAAGTGAATTTTTTTCATCTCTAATGAAATTATATATCAGTGTTTTATTAACTCATCATAGTTTGATGATATAGAGTCGTGCTTTATAAGTTTAACCAAAATTTTTTTATATCACCTTGCAAGTGAAAATTTACTATTATTACTAAATTATGAGCCATAAAATGATATAGAAAAGAATTAAATGAAAATTAATTAGGTGAAATTTGTAAAATTTTTTATTAAAAATAATTAAATAAATTTATAATTAGAAATTCAAATCAATAAGTTAAAAGATAAATTAAGTTTGTAAATTTTGAAAAAATTTAAATATATATTTTTAAATAGATTTTTTTTAAAATTTTTGACATAAATTTTATGATTGAAAAAATAATAATCAATTTTGAATTATAAATGCTTAGGATAAAATTTTGAAATATAAATAATATTTTTATTTTTTCATTAAATTTTATTAATTTATCAATATTAAATTTTTATTAACAATTTTTATCATATACTTTTAATAATGAACTTCATAAACTTCAAACTCCTGATATTTGTAACAAGCATGTATTTCTTATATACCTAATAAAGTAGGAATTTCTAAGCGCAACAATAACAACAAAACTCATCTCGAGCAAAAACAATCAAACACATAAATGTACGTCTTCTTCTTCAACAATGATCTTATTGTTTTATTGTCTGAATTTCAATTGCAATAGTAAAAATTTTTTGATGAACAATCGTTGCAAATCAAAGCTGTTTTTTTTTTTTTAAAATAATTTATTTTTGTCTCGTAATTGAGATTTCTGTAAAACGGAGATATTGTTCTTGTAGAATGATTTAAAAAAAAAAAAAAAACAAAAGAAATGAATGAATGTTTTACAGGCTTGCAAGAGAAAAAGAGAATGTAAAAAGACAAGAAAACAATGAAGTGAAATAAAATATTGACATGGAGGATAATTGACTCGAGATATCTTATTGTGAAATAAAGTTTAAAAATACTCTTATTATGGAAATAAAATTAGAAAGTAACTTACTTCCGAAAAAAACTCTTCAATTTCGTCACTGCTGACTATCACTTCAACACCTCCTTAACCCCTTTATAAAGGCAAGGATGTCTTTATGCATGTGGACACATTTGTGAACCAGATTAAATCAATCCAACAAACCAAAACAGGCCGAGTTTGCAACTTAACTCACAGAATTCCCCAACAGCAATGGCTACTGAGTAAGAATCTTGAACTACTTTCTCAAATTTCAAGCTTTTCTGTCAAGTTAGCTTCTGGGTTTCTCTACAAATCATGTCTTTTTCTTTGGTTTGTAATTTTAGTACTGTGGAGTTTTTGCCTCCACCATTGGATGCTACTGCAGAGCAACCTCCTCTCTTTGATGGAACTACCAGGTTTCACACTTTCTTTTTCTGGCTGTTCTATAGAATAGTCTTTTTCTCTTGTTTGCTTGTGTTTATTGCCCACTTGTAAAATTGATCTTCTTTTTTTTTTCGTCCTTTTCAAGGTTGTATACTTCTTATTCTTGCCCTTTTGCACAGCGAGTTTGGATCACCAGAAATTATAAGGTTGTTTGAATTCTTCTTTCTTGTTTTTCACCTCTGATTTGTAAAGCTTTAGTGCATGAAATTGTTGATTAGTTTTCCTTTCCCCACTTTTTCATGTGAATTTTCTTGAGTTGCAGGGGTTGCAAGACAAGATTAAATTGGTTCCTTTGAACCTTCAGAATAGGCCTGCTTGGTACAAGGAAATAGTTTACCCTGAAAACAAGGTGAGACGTGAAGATATCAAGATATTATGCGTTTTCAACAATGAATAAGTTAAAAAAAAAAAAAAAAAGGTTGAAAGTCTGTTATGAATTTGGTAGAGCTATTTGATATTTTTTAGGATTGCAAATCCAAGCTCCTTGCAGAATTTTGTCAATAAAAGAATTGTATGAGAATCAAATTGCTTTATGGAAAATGTTAATCCAAGCTACTTTGTCAACTTGTTGGAATATTTTGATGCTTGGACTTATTAGACTTTTTGTTCTGAGTGGGTAGCTTCATTCTAGTTTATGAAATTGCATTTTTTTTCCTGGTATATATTGAGTTATGGCTATTGGCTAAAGATATCTTTTTAATAATAAATTAGTGATAGATTTCCTGTCACTCCTTTTGGAGTTTTTTGCTCAAACTGGGGTGACTATTGAAAGTTTGAACTTTTTGTACCCTTTTCCTTTGTTATTTATTATGTTGATTAATTTCATTTTCAGGTGCCGTCTTTGGAACATAATGGCAAAATCATTGGGGAGTCTCTTGATCTGATTAAATATGTTGATAGCAACTTTGAAGGACCTTCTCTTTTACCTGATGTAAGATCTGTGAATTTGTTTAGTGCTTTCAATGGAGGCTTCTATCTTTACCTATATCAACTAAAGTAATCTTCTGAAAATGTTTTAGGATCCTGACAAAAAAAAGTTCTTTGAGGAGTTGTTATCATACGTGGACAAATTTGTAAGGACAATGTTTGCTTCATTTAAAGGAGACCCAACAAAAGAAGCTGGTTAGTCTGAAAAATGCTACTATTTTACTCACTGTATCTTGGATTTGTATATAATATGATATGGACTAACTAAAATTAAGGACTCGCATCAGATGCTGCTTTTGATTACTTGGAAAATGCTCTTCAAAAATTTGATGATGGCCCATTCCTCCTTGGCCAGTTTAGTCTGGTAAGTTGGCTTTCCAGTGATGCTAAGTTGCTTTCTTGGTGCTGCAATTTTATTTCGTTGTTTTTTCCTAACTGAGTTGCAATGTGTTGAAAAAAATATAAAAAGAATTAATGATAATTAATCTGTCAGAAAATCTTATAGTTTGGTGCATTATTGTCATCAATAATATAGCCGTAACCATATTATTATGTATCATTTGATGAGTTTTTCTGCTTAGATATATGAAGGAAATTTTGTCATTTTCAGGGGGATATTGCCTACATTACTTTTGTTGAAAGGTTCCAGATCTTCTTATCGGAGGTGTTTAAGTATGACATCACAGCAAGCAGGCCTAGACTGGCAGCATGGATTGAGGTATATATTCTGTCTACATCCACTTGTGAAATTTACCTGCTATGCTATGGTCTAATTTTCAATGAAAGAATTGGTTCAACCATCATGTTTACTTGTTTTGGTTTAAAATTTGTTGCTTTGCTACATTATGTAGCCATCTAAACCTCATCACAGTAATGGCCTTCAGATTAACAGTCTGCTGCCGAAAATTGCTTTTGCACATTGAGAGTTGTTTTGGTTACATAATTTTCTTCTCTTATGGTTTGCTGAGCAATCTCTTACTGGTGTTTCTTTCCTCTTATCTTCCAATTACAATGGCATCAGTTTCACACGCCCAGTCCCATCTTATCTATTTCGATTCTTGAGTAATTTTTTTCGTTGTCATAAATTTGCGATGTAGGAGGTGAACAAGATCGATGCCTATAAGCAGACAAAGAAAACTGATCCAAAAGAACTAGTGGAATTCTATAAGCAGCGTTTCTCGGTACTATACCATGGACATCCTTAATACCATTTCCATCACTGGAACCAAATTGCCAGAAGTTGCTAACTACTGTAATAAAATCTTATTGCAGGCCCAGAAGTGATGAATGAAATTGCTGCCATCTTAGGATATATATTATACACGAGAATAAGCTGGGTACTCCCTGATCGGTCATCAGTGTGTTTTTTTTTTCTCCAATCTATGCTGTACTTGTGCCAATGTGAAAGACTTGTGTACTAGTATTTGCCATCTCTATAAATAAATTTTTAAGCAGTGTTGAATATGATGATTATAAAAATTCTCTGATAAGTGCGATTCTGATCCAGTACTTCATTTATTGTACTTAAAGACAACTGTCAATGTGCAAAAGCAATTTAACAACATTGCTATCATATTCAATCACATTGCAAACATGATTGAAATTTCATTTACATCATCAGCTACATATATCTACTGACAACAAACACAATAGCTGATAAAATTGTGACTTTATTTTGTAAGAGTTAAGCAAAATTTGATAAAAAAGACACGTTGTATAATGCAGGCAAGTAGCATTTAGCCTAAAACTACTACCCCTGTGATTTCATTTTCATTTAAAGATTCCACAATAACGTCATCAATATCAGCATCGATCAACAGTTGGCAGATCCCGGAGAACCGCATAATGAGCATGAAGAATCCAAGCAAGTAACAACTTAACCTTTTCATTCGATCCCCTTCATGCCCACTGCCATTACTGGAGTACCAGGGGCCAAGGGGGAACCCTTTAATGGATGTGTATCTGGTTTAAATTTTTGAGAAGCAAGGTAAGTCAAAGCTGTGACTACATCAGCAATGAGCGGCCGCATATTTGGCTCCTCTTGAACACACATTGCTGCCACTGCAAGAGCTTGGAATAAACCCCTCGGAGGATACTGACCTTGGAGCATTGGATCAGCCATTTGAGAAAATTTTTTTCGGTCTTTGAATAATGGCCTTGCCTGCAATAAAAGGTCAAGATAGAAGTGAAACTTTTGCTTGTTCTTTTGGCACTCCTCATCAATATGTGAAATAGCTAATGAAATTAACGTTTGAAAACTAATTACAACAAAGTTGGTAGCAAGCTGATGGTTTAGATATATTGTTATCTGTTTTTTACCCATGCCACTAGATTCTGTTCTCCTGCAGCGTTTGAATTGTCAATTGCTTTCCTGCCTGTTATGATTTCTAGAAGAACAACTCCAAAGCTATAAACATCTGATTTTAAAGTAAGTTGACCAGTCATTGCATACTCTGGGGCGCAGTATCCATAGGTGCCCATAACCCTTGTAGATACATGGGTGTTATCGCCAATAGGCCCAAGCTTGGCCAGGCCAAAATCAGATAGCTTAGGAAAATATCCTTCCCCAAGTAAAATGTTGGAGCATTTCAAATCTCGGTATATAACAGGGGGACTGGCTTTGTCATGTAAATACTCCAATCCTTTGGCAGCCCCAGCAGCTATTTTCATTCTTGTATTCCAGTCCAGTCTTTTCTTACCAGATGAAATGTCTGCAAATAATAAGCATAAGAAATCATCCTCCTGATAGAGCATATGGAAAGAAATAACAAAACATGAGGAGTTAATGCTATACATACCGTGTAGATGATCTTCCAAAGATCCTAAGGGCATATATTCATAAACCAGAAGCCTTTGATCTCCATCAGCACAGTACCCAGTAAGATTAACAAGGTTAGGATGGTGAAGTAGGCTTAGCATTAAAACTTCAACAAGAAATTCCCTGTTCCCCTGCAACCCATTAGGATCAAGTTGCTTTATAGCAACAACCTGCATCGAGCATAAAAACAAGATTCAGTAGCCAGTTTGCCACCTTCATGCAAAAGCAAGCCTGCATTTAACTTGTGTAAGCTGATGACTTTGTTTCAGGTTGTTCATTTGACAACTAACCTGATTTGTACTCTCCAAACGCCCTTTGTACACTCTACCAAAACCTCCTTCTCCCAGAATGCATTCTGCTCTAAAATTTTTAGTTGCTGTTGCCAATTCACGAAATGAAAAAGTCAGTGCAGCAATATGTTCACCTCCTCCTCTTTTAGATGTCTCCCCACTCGATGAGGAATCTCCTTTCAATTTGTCTAAACGAATAGAAGATGATGGAAATGCTGGCAAAAGACAATAAACTCAAACCTCATAATAAAACCGGAAATGCAAAATACAAACATCAAGGAGGCACTCAGGTGGATTTTGCCAACAAGTGCTTTAAGACTAATCCATCCTCATACCACAACTTCACTTCACAAAATCTAACATACACCCTTCTTTTATATTTCAAGTCATATGCAAAACATATAAGAGGTGTATCCAAAATCCAACTTGAACAAGGATTTTGCTGCTTTGATCCATCACTTCAATTTAACAAACAAAACGAAGGAAAAAGAAAAAAAGGATCAAGGCTTGCCAAGAATTACAAATAAAAAGGGGAGAGAATAATCAATGACAAAGTGCAATATTTTCATAGTTGTATCCTTCTGATTTTAAAGATGATTCACATATGTTTGTCAGCTAGAAATCCTAATGCTCTACATTAAAAAATAAAATTAGAGAGAATCCAAAGCTGAAAGTAAAATCCATAAACAGTCTAGCTTGCAAAACAGGACCAGTTCCATTCATTACCTAATACCTACCAATATGCATGCAAACGAATTAACTTTAAGCTACTAAAAGCAAATTAAATAAAGAAAAATAAATAAATAATTCAACAAGCAATAAAGTCCTCTAATTTTTTTTCCTTTTCCCTTCTAAATAACCAAAGTGTTGATCCAAATTCAATCTGATTATCCAAAACAAACAAAAATTACCTCACAACTGATCAACTTACATAAAATCCAGATAAAAAGAACAAGTATTTATTTTCAAAGACCAATAAAACACATAAAAAATCATATTACTTAATCAACACAACAGCTAGCATAAATGACCTTCTCTTCATGTGACAGCACGATTAACACAAAACGAAAAAAAAAAAAGGGGGTTCAGACCTTTATTCACTTTTACATTATGACAAAGCTTTACCTGAAGTAGGTTTGATTTGATCAAGTGGCATCTGCTGCATGTTTTTGTTCTTCTTAGACTTATTAGCTTTGGTATTGGATTTGCCACAACAAGGAAGCCACCCCATGATTCTTCTTCTTTGCTTCTTTCTCTCCTTTTTCACTTGAAAAATAAAATTTACTGCTATAAAAAATAATCAAAACATTAAAACAACATCAACCCTTTCTTGAATACCCTTAACAACAACCAAAAAAACATAGAAACATTGATGGAGATTTCACAAGTTTTATTACAAAGATGAAAGAGCCAAGCGCCTTTTTTTTTTTTTTTATGATGACGTTTTTGTTTTTCAGTAACGTTTACTTGTTCTTTTCAACTAGTTTATATTTATTTTTGTTCCTTTTAGAATTACCTGATGCGGCGTCGTTTAACCTAGCGTGGAAGTGGAATAAAAAAAGCTGGTCCTCTAACGTGGGCCCCTTTATTGGCCAAAAAAAGTAGGCCCCTTAAAAGGAATTCAATGTTATCTCCTTCAATAGAAAAATATGGATTTTCTAACCGTCCGATCTGATTAAATAAAAAACTGACTACTAATAAAACTAACGGATATGATTGAAATTAACACGTGAACTTTCGCCTATGAAAAAAAAAGGTTTTTAACTATACTAGTAATAGTAGTTTAAGACTATCAATATTCCCTTTCTAGGTGAAAATTTTTGCTTGGCTTTAAATTTGACAGCTGGTCAGGAAACAATTCTTTAGCCATACATATTTTTTTTACTTTGGCCAAATATCCAATTTTTTTGTTGCCGATAAATATCCATATTTGAATTTACTACGACAAAAAAGTTGAATTTTTACCGACGAATCATTGGTTTAAAAAAGAGGTTTTTTAAAGTCCAAATTTACTGAAAGATTGTTAAAGCGTAATTCTTGCGAATTTATGAAAGTTGACATAAATAAAAAAAATTTATTGTTTAATAAAAAATAAATTTTCAAAAAATATATATAGTTAATTAAGGATAAATATGTAATTAATTAATGAGAAGAATGTTTGAGCTAGATTTGTCATATTTGTTTGTCTGTTTATGTCAATTTTGTTGTATTATAAAATGTTATATGCAAGACATGTTGTATGAAATTAAGGTTGTTGTGGTAATCTTCCATCTTTAAATGTTGTAATTGTTGTTCTTTTGGTTTGGATAAAATAATGTGTGGTTCGCACTCATTATGCTAACAACGACCAATCTGTTTCTTTGGTTCCGAAAAAAAAAAAAATTAATCTTTACGTGAAAGTCACGGACATAAATTAGTTATGGTTTGGTTTTACTTTCTTCGAATGAAAATATTTAAGGCGACGTGGTCAAATGTTTTTCCCGATTCTAGAATTATTTTTTTGTTAACATCATCCAGGAAACAATACGACTAAACTAAACAATAATCAACTACCAAGTCCAGCATCCCGATAGATTTAATAATTTAAAATTTTATATTATATAAAATATTGATAATTTATATATTTATATTATATTTTATATAAAATTTATATGATATAAATTATATCAATATAAAAATATAAAATATATATTTTAAATTTATTAAATTTATATATAATTTTTATTAACATTTTAAAATTTATTATTTTTATATTATATTATTATACTATATTTTGAATTATTGAACCTAACCATGGACTCAAATTGGTAGTAAAATATTGCTATCAAGTCTAAATGTAAAACAAATGGCAAATATGCAGTGAATTTCAATGTCAAACCTATGAATTCCTTTCTCCCTAATGTCTTATAGCATAAGCAACAACGAGAAATGAGAGATAGCGGTCAAATTCCGTGACTTCCAACGACCAAACACTTTGAAATCTTCTTTTTCATTTTTTTTTTCGTGAAGAAATACTTTGCTGTCTTAATAGCAATCTTTAAATTTTGGATTACAAACCATTTTCGTCTTCAAAATTTACAAAACAATTATTTTTTTTTATTACTTTTGTAATTGGATTCGATTTGCCGGCCAACTTTTTCTTTCCTTGCTCTTGCTTTCTTTCCTACAGAACGGATAAGTAACAAAGACCCAAAGAAGGCTGATGTTGTTTTGAGACCTCTAGAAAACTGAAACAAGACAGAGCTTATATATCACATATTAGATGCGCGAAGGTTTTACTTGTTATATGATGGGGGAAAAAATAATTAAAAAAAAAAAGAAAAAAATATAATAAGCTTAAGGCAGACAGCATTAGAAGAAGATGAGGATTCATAATGTCCCCCTAATAATTTGAATTATCCACAGAAAACTGCCTTCATCAAGCAGCCTTTATAACAGAAAGTCATATATTGTGAGCTTCACAGTCACTTCAGGCCTAAGGGCTTTGGTTCTGATGCCCTCTGAGTCCTGAGAGCCTTTATGACTTTATCACAAATATCAAGTTGGAAACTATACCTTCTTCGGTTGGTAGCAGGTGAGTTAGAATCTGGATCAGAGGCTACCGGATTTGTGTTCCTAAGTGGCATCTCGGGGTTATGTTTACCTTGATACGTTGTAATGAAAGGTCTTGGAACATCTGATGCTCTTTCCACATGCTTGCGTACATTGCATTTTAGACTAGTGCATCTGTAGTAACTTCTACAAGGCAGATTACCACAAGCTGTCAGAAAACAAGGGCATGATTAGCAATTATGAGGCACAAATCTAAATTTTGCATCTGTTCAGCCAGAAAAGAGAGCAAAATTGTTCTGTGTTACAATCTTAGAAAGACTTGAGTCACTAACCTTCACAACAGCAATTGCGGAGAAGTACAGTCACAGCATGGCGAGTACAATCATCATTTTCTACAAGCAGAATCGTAACTGTTTTTACATGCAGAAATCTCTGCCAACAAAACATTGCATTTGAGGCTGTTGCAGTGGCATTTGCAGCACAGCAGGGGCCTGAACAGCCCTAACATAACTATCTTTTACATTTTGCATAATCTCCTTAACTTTCACATCATCTCCTTCCAGCGTCACATGTTCCTCAGCCACAACTTCATTTCTAGTTCTCTTGTTAGCATCATATAGCCGATAACTTAGTTCTTGTAACCCTTTTTCAGGGTTCATCTAGACACTCCCCTCTGAATCAGATTAGAAAAGACTGATAACAGTAAGGACAGTTCAACATTAGAACAGTAAAAATCCTCCTTCAATTCGCAAAATAAATAGTACATAGCTTCATCTTCGAGAAGCCAAACCTCTGCAAATATAGACAGATCAACCTAAAACACGAGCAAATCACTAAGGAGATCCATAACTAAAACATTAAACAAATCACCACTAAAAAAATATAACTCCTTTTAAGCTTCAGTGAAGCTGCTTTCACCCTGGAGAAGAAACAAAGCATCCTGTCAAAATAATCCACTAAAACCTAACCATTAAATTCAATCGAGTAAGTAAAGCAACCGGATATTTTCCTCATTTTAAGGAACAAATTCATCGCTCTACAAAACAAGCTTAATTTTATACACACACATGCAACCGCAAGTTAATTTCAAATTATCAAAATTAAATAAAATTTAATGACTTCTAGGCCAAAACCCTAGCAGCAATTGACTGCCTAAGCAACAGAGAGCATAGGAAGAGAGACATCGCCCACCTTTGTTTAGGAGTCGGGAGAGCGCAGAAGATATTAGGATGAGTCCAGGGATACTGACCTGGATATTATGGAAGCGTGGAACGTTCCAGAAGTCCCACGTCGGATGTGGATATTTCCACGTAGCTAAAACTATGGGGCCGATAGGCTTGCCGAGCTGGACAAAATCAAAAGCCGGTAGCTGGAGTCTCTCCGTTCGACACTTGGCATGTCAAAAGGTGGGAATATCGAGCCGGCGGTTACGTCGTTTCCACGGACGTCAAAGGAGTCTATGCTAAGGATCCGTTGGTTTATTATATTGTTAAAAAAGGCGATTGTGACGGCGTTAAGTAGTTACGATAAATGACTAGAAAAACCTTAACTTGGCTTGCATAAAATCTAGGTAAGTGCTTGATACGGTGTTATTCGGAATTAAGAGTCTCTCAGGCTTCGTAAGTATGAGAACAAAAAACTTCTCTTTGCTGGAATGACAAGAATTCCTTTTGTTTTCTTTTTCATAAATTTTAATTATATTAAAAATAAGTTCATGCAATGATACGAGTCTAGTTTTTAATTGATGTAAATAAAAATATTATCTCTTTAATTATCACATTTTATATGGATTGTAAAGCATTTAATTTTAATATTAATCACGACAATAAAAAACAAATTAAGATGTATTAGATACCTAAATATTGACATTAACATTGTTGTGTTATTAAATAGGGGTAAATAAAAAAGCAAACGAATATAATATTTTATAAACAATTTGTGAGCAAATTCATTATTTTTTTTAGCTTATATTTATTTTTTTATGAGCAATTTCGTAAATAAATTTAATTTTCATTTATTTATATTCATTTTTTAAAATTACTAAAGAATCACAATTTTAAATTTATATTCAATTCATTTACATCTAAAATGTAAACGAATAAAATATTTAACCAATAATTCATAAATAAACCTTATTTATATTTATCTATTAAATTTAATAAACGATCACAAATAATATTTTAAAATTAATTAGATTATGAATATAGTAAAATTTACTTATATTTGATTGGTTTGCACTCTATTACCAAACAAGTTTTGGTGAAAAAAAAATTCTTACCTTTTATCACTATGTATATATGAAGTTACAACAACAAGATTAAGCTCTTCTTAAGAAAAAATTATTTAATACACTATATGTGTAATTTCTTTTTTACTCCACAATCAAATTAACAAAATGACACATCATTTTTTATTTTTTAAAATATCTCCTATGGGATATGTGTCCCACTTTTTTTTACCCCTATTTTGTACCCAAAAGAAAAAGGAAAATTGAAGTACCATGAGGACAGATTTTATGAAGCCACAGCCACCCTGGCTTGGGTAAAAAATTATAGATGTTGGATTTGATCTCTCATGTTTGTTTGAGAGCAATTTTCTCTTCTTATATATATGGGACAATCTATCTTGGACAGCTGAAACTCTCGCAGTCAAGAGCTGGTTATGCGTCCCAGTTTCATTTATGCAGCTGTGATAACTTACTGCCTGGCTATACTAGAGCCAACCAGCTCGGCCAGCTGCCAGGATGTCAAATTGGCAATCAGAGATTAAATTATCATGCAAATACAGCAATAAATAAACTAATAAAAAATCTGTGCAGTGACACGCCTGAACAATTTTGCTAGATTTCAGCTTCCTAATCATAAGATATCATGAGGTAAGGATTAACCAATTGAAGTCACATTTTGATAACAACTATACTTTGCAGCAAGAAGATACTAACTATAATAATAATAGTGGTACCCAGTGATTTTGCCAATGTTTGAAATATTATTTCTCAAAGCTGTTCTTGAATATCTAATTTGTCACAAAACCCTCCCTTTGTATCTCTCTCAAATAAAGATACAGAGGAATCTCCTTGTAAACAAAAATTTACTATAGCTCATCTAGGCAAAAGTTTTTGTAATCAGCCATTTTATTCCCAAAAACCGACAAGTTATTTTCTCTTGTCAATGCAAAATTGATAAGCATGCAAAGAATACTAGACTCACCAATAAAACTACAGTAGTCAGTAATACTTTATGCTGCAACCAACTGCCTTTCATCGAAATCATCAAGATTAAGAGCCTCCAGCAACTTTGGCCATGATTCAGGAATACCTCCTGGCAAATCAAATTCCATCAACTTTCCTTGATTGCAGTAGTAGTCCTCCAGAGGCTGACTCTGTGAGCACAATTGAATACCACCACATGACGATTAGTGGAAGATGAAAGCAAATTAGCAGTAAAGAGAATCTAAAAATGAAAATTTTCATTATACACACACACACCCCCCATATGAGCATATAGATTCCCACGGTATCCCCAAAACAAAGGTTAATTTCAACTCCTTCACAAAGTGAATAAAATAAAGAGCTGATGAAAATTTACCATAACTATGAAGGCATGTTATATATATATATATATATATATAAAGAAAGCAAATTTCCAGGATTGTCAGAGAACAAGAATCTCATTCTAAGTTCTAAATATAATATTTGGTATATACATTTCAAGAAATTTCTTTCAAATTAGATAAACATTTACATGAAGCAAGGCCAAAGAATGAAGCTATACCTTTTCATTGTATATACGGAGTCTCTCTTTCACCACTTCTTCGGTATCATCTGATCTAGCTACAAGCTTTGACATACAACTTGAGGGAGGAAAAAGGGGTGCCATACTAATTCCAGGGCTCCCGTTCTGACCCTTCACATTAATCAAAGCCACATTGAAATTTTTCCCACACTGACTGCAAATTCTTCTACCAAGACATTTCTCAATCAAGACACTTTCCGGAAGCCTTAGATTTACCACCAAATCAATGTCCGTTACTCCTTCCAACATTTCCTAAAAAAGTAAAAATTAAAGCCAGCTGAGATTCGTGCTCATAAATCGAAATTGGGGAAAAAAATTACTCGAATTTAAATTCTCACCGCTTGATTTATAGTTCGAGGAAAGCCATCTAGAATAAATCCTGATTCGCCTTTAGCTTCCCCAGCTTCAAGCCTTTTTAATAATAAACTTATTCTAATTTCATCCGAAACCAATTTTCCATGGTTCACAATTTCCGCTAGCTTTAGCCAAGCAATAAATTAATAACTTCACTTCAGAAAACAAAAATAAAAAAACCGTAAAAGTTACTAGAAATTAATTTTGTAAATTCGTAACGGTGATAGAAGATAACGGGAAAACGGATTTTAAACAGATCTAAAAAAGTTGATGAGGCGAAAAGGAACGAACTTGCTTAGAGAGGGTTCCAGAGGAGGCGAGTTCTTCACGGACGAGATCACCGGTAGCGATGTGAGGGACGCAGAGAGATTCGAGAGGCGGCTGGCGTAGGTTCCTTTACCGACTCCTGGAGATCCGATAAACACCCATTGCACGTTCCTCTGGCTCGGATCTCGGCGCGTGATCTTGTAATTTCCAAAGGGGGAGGTCACGTGTGGACTGGATTCAGCGGCGGCAGTAGTAGAAGAATATAAGCATCTCCTTATGTGAGAGATAGCCGAGCGTTTCAAGAAGCAAGTGATGGCCGCCATCGAATGGTATAGAGAGAGTTCACTGTTTGTTCGGCCTGGAAACCCTAATTTTACATTTTCGAGTATGTTTCCTATTTTTGACTTTGGACTGAATAAAAAAACTTATATTTAAAAAAAGTTTGCACTTTTTGCTGACGTGAGCCGGTTAATGGTAATCATCATGTACGCTTGTTTTCAGTATAATCGCTAATCTCTGCCACGTGTCACTACTTGCTCCAATAAAACAACCAACGGTTGCAGTTTAGATTCACAGGCAATGGCGATTTCTCTCTCGACAAGTCTCTTGCCTAACACTTTCCAATCCACTGGGAACCAAAATCACTGTTTGACACGTGTATTTCTTAACCATCCATTTAATTTCAGTCTCAGACACTGTAAAAACAAGAACAAAATCTCGGCACGATGGAACCCACCTGTGGTCTCCGCTGTCTCTGCTTCTGCTGGGAAGTATTAATTTTTTCTTTCGTTTTCTATAAATCTTCATTTTGTTGTAGCAAAATTTGTGTTCCAATTTGAAGCTATCAATTATTTGAGCTTGAAAATGGTTTGTTTTTGTTAACAGGAAACCAATCTTCTGGAGTGAGTGAAGATGCTGTGGATTTATTAGATACGGTCAAAGTGTTTGATTTGAATGGAAATGGAATTTCAATTTCTGATTTGTGGAAGGATCAGAAAGCTTTTGTAGCATTTGCTCGCCATTTCGGGTGATTACTTGCATATTCGTGTAGTAATTGACCTAAGGTTCCTAATATTTCTCAGTTTTTCATTGCTTTTAGATGTCTTTTGCCGCAAACGGGCTGATTATCTTGCCTCCAAGAAGCTAAAATATTGCATGCTTCTATATGAGAGTGATATTTTCTTCTTCTTCTTCTTTTTTTGGATCTCTTTACTTATTGCATACTACTAGAGTCGGCAAAGCTAACCTGAACTTGAAAACCCATCCGACTCTGACTGATAGTATGCAATAAGAAGTTGTTGGACCCTCCCCTGATAGTATGCGATCTGTGTTAACATAGTCCAGATTATGGCAGGATGTGATGGATAAATCAGGTGTGGCACTTGTTTTAATTGGACCTGGGAGCGTTGAACAGGCAAATGCACAACCCCATGTGGGTTGGTTAATGCATGAAAGCATTACATTTGAAGCTTGTTCTAATTTGATGGCCTATGCATTCATTTGATCATTTCCTTGCTGTGGTGGAAGAAATGAGTAGATAGGTTTGCTTAAGACTAATGCTTGAAACTATGAACTTGGCTGGATAGTTGCTATGACTTATGACCAAGGCTATTATCAAATGCAGGCAAAAACATCTGTAGAGGAAACTAAATTCAAAGGAGGTACGAAATTCCTGTCTTGCATCTAGTTTGCTGTCTTCTTATTGCATATTGAAAAGAAAGTGATGCTGCTATCTTGTTGGTTCAGATGTTTATGCAGATCCAAGCCACTCATCATACGAGGCATTAAGATTTGTTTCTGGGGTTTCAACTTTCAACCATATTTACTCCCAAAGTATGTAAAAAATAAAGCATAGTACAATTCATGGCTTTTGCTTTTTGGCAATGATACGAATGCCTCATAGATTGGATGTTTATGAAAATGGATTTCTGTGATTGTAGCAACCTTTCTCATTTAGTTGTTTGCTTGACATGCCAGGCAGGTCTTAAGTTAATACAGTTGTACATGGAAGGCTACCGACGAGACTCGAAGCTTTCGTTTGAGGATACTGTGAAGAGAGGGGGCTGGTATGTCAAACTATTTTATTACAATTACCCTGTTTATGAATCACCTCTGAGGTTCGCAAGCTAGTCTGGCATAAAGCGGATACATTCTTCAAAAATGGCTACCTTTGGGATGAAGTTAAAATTTTTACTTGAATATTTAACTCTTCTCTGTATCAGCATACTTTACTATAAACAACAGGGTATATTAACTTGTACATATTGTTTTCTCTGCAGGCAGCAAGGTGGCTGGCAAAAGGAACATTTCATGCATACATAAGGTACGTTGCCAAGATGACAAAAATCCGAATGCCACAAGATTGACTTGGCATCATGACAATGGGAATTTTACCAACTACTTCATCTGATATCGTTTTATGTTTAATAATTTGTCATCGATTCACAGCCTTTTTTCCTTGACAGGACAAAGAAGCAGGGGATGATCCGGAGATTGAAGACATTTTGAAAGCCTGTTGCTCGTGAGAAATAGGACATCCCCTTCTATAAATTTGTAATCGTCTGTAAACATCTCACTTTCTTCTCCTGAAATCTCGTGTTTAGAGTCTGTTATAGCGTGAATATGGAAATTCAAGTTTTCGGCAAATTCCTTCTTTTTTTTTTTTTCACATTTTTTAGTTTTTCTTTTTAATGTGTGAAATAGCAACATTTTCAGTTAGTGCATTCAAACACCGAGATACGACGCCGTTTGGTAAACACTCCATCTCAACTTTACTCGACCATATATATGCTTAACAGTTTAAGCAGATGCCCTAACTCTTAGATTTCGTCATTTCCCAAATTCCCGCCTTTTACTTGATATATTCCCTCCACAATCCATCTCCATGTCGGACAAGAAAAAGCGCCGCCGAGCCGACTCTGACTCCGATTCAGAATCCCAGCCTTTCAAGCACCTTCTCAAATCCGATGACCACATCCTCCGAATACTTAAATCTGTCGCCTCTTCCTCTTCCTCCACTTCAAAATCCTTAACACTAGCCGACCTATCCCTTTCATCCACGTGTCGGGAAGTATCCGACCTCTCCCTCTCTTCTGTCCAATCCGCCATCGAAACCCTCGTTCTCCAGCTCACCCACCAAATCCTCTCCGGCCAAGGCTTCTCCTTCACCGTCCCTTCCCGTTCCGCCTCCAACCAACTCTACGTCCCCGAACTCGACCGCATCGTCTTAAAAGACAAATCCACCGTCCGCCCCTTTTCCCACATCTCCTCCGTACGCAAAACCACTATAACGGCCAAAATCCTCTCCTTAATCCACCAACTCTGTCTCAAAAACATCCACGTCACCAAGCGTGACCTTTTTTACACCGACGTTAAACTCTTCCAAGACCAGATTCAATCTGACGCTGTTCTAGACGACGTTTCCTGTATGCTCGGCTGCACTCGATCCAGCCTCAACGTAATCGCCGCGGAAAAAGGAGTCGTCGTTGGAAGACTTATTTTTAGTGACAACGGAGACATGATCGATTGTACTAAAATGGGAATGGGAGGAAAAGCAATCCCTCCAAACATCGATCGAGTTGGGGATATGCAAAGCGATGCATTGTTCATTCTGTTGGTAGAAAAAGATGCAGCTTATATGAGGTTAGCTGAAGATAGGTTTTATAATCGGTTTCCTTGTATAATTGTGACTGCGAAAGGGCAGCCGGATGTGGCAACGAGGTTGTTTTTGAGGAAAATGAAGACGGAGTTGAAGCTTCCGGTGTTGGCATTGGTCGATAGTGATCCTTACGGGTTAAAAATTTTGTCTGTTTATGGGTGTGGATCAAAGAACATGTCGTATGACAGTGCGAATTTGACTACCCCAGATATCAAGTGGTTGGGGATTAGGCCGAGTGATTTGGATAAGTATAAGATACCGGAGCAATGTAGGTTGCCAATGACAGAACAGGATATCAAGACTGGGAAGGATTTGCTGGAGGAGGATTTCGTGAAGAAGAACCCTGGGTGGGTTGAGGAGTTGAATTTGATGGTGAAGACTAAGCAGAAGGCGGAGATTCAGGCATTGAGTTCGTTTGGGTTTCAATACTTGTCTGACGTTTATTTGCCATTGAAGTTGCAGCAGCAGGACTGGCTGTGAGCAGGACTGGTAAGAATGTGGAGTCTTTTTATGTTTTTGTATGAGAACTGGCAAATTGTTCAATGTTTATTTCCTTAATGATAGCAATCTTTCGGATTTCATCTGTTGAGTTACTTTCTATTATTGGGAGTGATTGAGTGGTTTGGATTAGTAGTTTTCACAATCTTTATGATGCAGGAAATTTGAAAAAAAAAAATTACAATTTGTAAGAAATCATATGCATTTGAAAGCCTTGATCACTTTAATTTTTAGGATTAGGATTTTAGGCCTTTCAACTGCAGCAAGTTTTAGCGTCTTTGGTACAACTTGTTTTGTTTCTCAGCTATGATTCTCAAGAACAAAATTCTAAACTGGTAGAAAATGCTAAGTAAGAACCTGTATAGGTTGTAACAGTTATGAGGAACAAAATATAAAACTGAGTTGATGCATGAGAAATAAAGTAGTCTGTAGAAACAAATGAAATAACCTCTTTTAATTTGATCACAAGAGTTTAATGTGGTCAATGGTCCTACATTTCTATACAGTTGACCTGAACTTTAATTGCAATGCTTACTTATTTCCTTCTATATCTATTTAAAAATGATTATAAAATATTTCAAAAATTATATAAAAAAAATAATGCACAAAATTGAGGTTGTTACATAATCAGAACCTTCTAATAACATCTGCCCTTCTCTGGATCCAATGATTCAATGATTTCCTTGTAACCTTTAACCGGCGCAGAATCACAGGTCTCCTGGTAGAAGATAAGGGCTCCGAGGATAAACTGTTATTTCCAACTGTTTCTAATAGAGCTGGATTTGCATCAATAGGAGTCTGCAACTCTACCCCTCTAACTTTTTTGACTTGAGGTTCAACCAATAGTACCTCAAGCCCCAATTCATCCCTCAGAAGTTTCATCACTGCATGTTGGACCTCAGATTTTGCCTTGGCTGCATCCTTGTGCCCTTCACTTGCTCCTAAGATTATGAACATATCATCTTTTACAGAATGTCCTGCAATAAAATTTTAGTGGAAACATCATAATATAACTTTTAAGCACGTCAACTTATGTACCAATTTATCACACAGTTTAGATGTCAGATGCATCCATATGAATAGTGTTTTCTGGCCTGATAGAAAAGTTACACAAAATATTCCAAGTATTGATCTAAGCAAGTTAATGAAGATGTTTTGTTTACCTAGGATGTAGTTCTCTTTGATCATTCGCAAAACAGCAAGAACAACTATCCGAGCTTCAACCTATCAGTAGGCATTACACAAACTCTTATAAGAGATAGGTCCCAGGAGAGTACAAAGATGATACTTTCTTTCAAAAGAGCAGTCAGATAATAACATGAGATAAATCAGACCATAGTTTGAATCAAGCAAGCAATTTATAATTAAAACATCCACATCAACGATGCTTCTTCAATTTGCATTAACAGTGATTGACCAAACCTTTGTAAGCCCGCGAAGGTCAATTGCTGGGCTTTCTGATGTACTCATCTGTAGGTGCACTGCAATCTTTTCAAGAAGTAGACTGTGAGGTCGCTCCAAGTCAGTTCTTTTGCAGGAACTTAACCCTTCTTGTTTCTGGTTGTTTTCTTTTATTACTCCTTCGCACCATTCTTCAATGAGTTCCTTGAGATAAGTATCATTAGATTTGTACCTGCAATGGTTACCTTCTTAAAGACTGAATCTAAAGTTATATTGGCATTTAATGATGAATAGTAGTGCTATAGCTTCATCAGAGAAAAAGGTAAGACGCCCAATAAAAAAACTCTTTATTTATTTGATTGAATTAAGAAAAGAATTGAATCAAGTATCTTATTTTGGGCTTCAAACTCCCAATGTCATATCAAAATCTCCGAATGACAACTCAAGGTCCGAAAAAGGACTCCGCAACAGAATGATACTGTTGTCTATGAAGCATAAAAGACTTTTCGAGGCAACTTGCAATTTACCACCTATACATACAGAAAGGGAGTTTGCATCAAATTCTAACATACCCTGCTTTCCGCATATCCTGATATATAGCTAGGCACTGCTGTACTTCATGCAAGGAACCGTATCTGCTACGGGCTCTTAAAAGTGTATCGTACGTTACCTGTAAAAACAAAGTTCAAAGTTTATTAGCTGAATATACCTGGACTGTTTCAATGTTATTTAATTTGTAAGATTGAAGAACAGAAAGGCATCATTTAAGATCACTTACCAAATTAGGTTGTACACGATATCTCTTCATTTCTTCAAATAATGAAAAAGCTAACTTCAGATTTTTGCTTGCCACACAAACCTATTAATCAAAATAGCATAACATGTTAACATCCAGCAATCAATTTGAGATTATGTAACAGAAAAAACCATTCACAGTGTCTAGGGCAGCACTTATAGAACAACCAAGTTTATTACAAAAGCTTTCAACCTTGATTGCTGTTGTGTATGCAACAACATCAGGATTAATTCCAGTCACATGCATAGTTTTCAAGATCTGCACTGGAAAGAAAAAATGGTTGTCAGATTAAGTAAGTTGTTGCATAGAACTTCTGCCAACAGACAGTACTGTATCGGAGGCCAACCTTAGGAATAAAAGAATAAGGAAAATACAGCTACATGGAGATGGAGGCTGATGTATTTCAGGTATAGTTATTGCCAACATAGTGATTATCAGGTAAAATTTAAGTCATTTGAGAACATAATGCAATTTAAGCAAAAGCTATTATTAACCAATACTCACGTAATTGTGGCCTGGCAAACTACAATTCTGTAAGTGTTCTCTTTTTTATTTGTTAGGAAACTTGTAAACATCTCACAACCAGCATTTGCTTCCAAGGTTCTTTTATTTATTAGGGTGAGATAATTTAATCTTTTAGGCCTGGCACTTTCATGGACTTTTAAAACTGTATGACCACAGCATTAGTCCGTACTTCAAAGTGGGTATTAAATAAAAGGGAAACAAAGGCAAGCAACATAATGGTTAATGCTTTATCCTGACTAAAAATGTGCCACACCAACATGTCAATAAACATGTGATAACAAATTTTTTTCTTGATTCTGAAAAGATAGCACCTGAAGCAATAATGTAATAATGTTTGAGAAGCGACATAAAATGGAAGGGCAAAATAAGATAAATCTTTTATGGAAGGATATCTAACCTGTATGGCACCTTCTACATTGCCTGAACCTCCACATTTATCGATCAAAATTGACCAGCTTACATGATTAGGCGAAAGGCCAAGAGACTTCATCTCATCCATTAAAGCTTTTGCACGGTAGTAGTCAGTACCACAGGCCTTCATTAAAACATTGTATGTTGCCGTAGTAGGTTTGAAAGAAAACTTCTTCGCAAAACTTAGATGATGAGAATTAGTTATGTAGTTCAGTGCAGTTCTGTTGTTTAGTTGCTTTGTAGTTGACATACCCTCTTGAACTCCAGTCCAGCAGTGGAAAAGGCGAAAAGCCCTGTCATACTGGCTAGCCTCGACACAAGCATGTAGAAGAATATTGCAACATTGTGAATTAGGTTCACATCCAGTGAGAATCATCTCTTTAAATAATTGAAATGCCTTCTCAACTAGGCCTACATTGGCACATGCACTGATCAATGATGACCATGTAACTGTATTAGGGGTAACTCCAGCTGATAGCATATCTTCTTTAACTTTCAGTGCCATTTGCCATAACCTTGCATCTGCAAAGACCTAAATTTTTGTGCATGCATTATTAAGAGAATAATATATCATAAAAGGTTCATTGAGCAGGTTTCTAGGAATTGAAATTGTCTTTCACACAGTGCAGCAAGAAATACCTTTATGATTGTGCAGTATGTAAAGACATCCAACTTCAACACCCCTGTTGACTCCAGACGCTTTACTTCATTGTAAATATCTTGGGCCAAATCAACTCTGTGAGCAAGACAGCACGCCTTTAGGAGGATGTTATAAGATGCCATATCTGCTGTGATACCAAGATTCTGAGCAAAGAAACACATTTTAATACATTATCTTGCTAATATGCATGCAGCATAAAGCTTCATGTGCTGTAGTTCAATGGAATGTTTCAATAGGGAAAGTTTATCTCCATCACATGCTGACACTTTTTTTTGGCCTTCCGCAAGCTTGACACTAGATCATCAGAAATATAACACTTTATACATCCATACTTTCCATTAAAAATTACATATTGTATCTTCTAGTGTTGAACAAACTGGACCAGAACGATAGGATCAGTTGACAGGAAACCAGTGGCCTGTCCGGTCCAATGAGGTATAATAAACTAGCATTTTGTTGAACTGGTTTAAATGCCGATTCAGTGCTTGAAACAGTTTGACTTGTCTGGTCCAAAGAGGTATAATGAACCAGCATTTTGTCAAACCAGTTTGGTACTTGAAAGTTTTTATGCTAATTTATTATTTAATTGTTTTAAAAACTTTTTGTAAGTTATGAGATTTGAAACCAATTAGCCTAGTACATGTTTTTGTTAAATATTGACCATACTTGATACTTATTCAATACCAATATCAAGCATTTAATGCTAAAATCCTCCCCTAATTGGAACGGGTGGTTGAACCTGGAACTGGAGCCTACACCGGTTCAACCTCCTGTCCAGTTTTTTAAGCATTCGTATCTTCTTGAAACAAAAGAATGAGAAGCATTAAAGTTAGAAATCTTGAATGGCCCTCTGAGAGAAGAGAAGGCAATTACTGAAAAATTAGAAATCTCGAAAAACCCTCTGTGAGTTTACTTAGAATGCTTAGGACTGTACATGGAAAAAGAAAATTAAATAAAACAAAATGAAAAATAGAAAGATTCTTCAATGATATTAAGTACCATAGAAGAAAAGAGAAGGAGATGGCATACTTGCATGTCCTTGTACACATCTAATGTGTATCCCAGATCATGAGAATTGACATTCATGAGACTGTTGAATACATATATATTTGGAGTGACCCTTTGATTGACTAAGTCCTGCAGCAAAATTCAAGCAAAAGGTAAGCCCAAAGAATCAAAATTCAGAAAAGCAACAAAGCGAGGGATAATTTTGCAAGTACAGGCATTCAAATCTGAAGACATGATGATCACATACTGCCAAGCATATCTAATTAAGCCAGTTACTATCAAATTAGCAGCAATATGGGTGTGGCATGTGGATGATGGTAAGAATCTTTGTGTTGACCTTAAGGTAGAAAGCACAACCAAATAAAATATTTACAAGAAAATTTCATAGAATTTCAGAAGGCAGGTGTGCCAATACCTCGTAAATGTTTCTAGATATCATGTAGCCACCACAGAGACCACAAACATCAATTATTGCACGGTATACATACATATTAGGACCATCCAAGTTCTTCTTGGATGCTTCATATGCTGTCAGTGCAGATGCCAAATCCCTCTTCTTTCCAAATTCACTTATAATGCTACAGAATAATATATGGGCATGTGGCAGCAGGCACGCATACCTTTTCAATGCAAAAATTCCAAGAATTAGCACTGGCCAATCCGAAAAACAGAAGAACTGTTAAGCTTTGAAAGTATTGAAGCTACACTCAAGAAATAACTTTACCAACTTTGATGATAAAATTGAGACCCACAGGCAACAAATAAAAGATAGCAAGAACTCTTACCTTATGGCCAAATTTGGGTTTCTTTTATCAACACAGACTTTAACAATGCAAGATGGATTCACTAGTTCCTTGATTGTGAATTGAAAACCTGAACCAAAAAAAAATCTGTCAAGCAATGCATGTAATCTCTTAAAAAACAAGAGTAATTATACATAACATCTAGTAAACTCAACTTGTGGTTACCTCTTAGGGCTTCCAACAAGTCAACAGCTTCTTCCACTTCACCAGACCCTAAAATCCTTTGAAACTCCCTTTTCAACGAATCCAAACCAAACCCATTAACCAATTTCAGAGGAGCAACCCCAAGCTTCTCAACTTTCTTCAACACCTCAACAACACATTTAACTTTCCCTTCTTGAATACTCAAAGCAGCCCCCTTGGAAACAAACTCAAGGCTCAACATTGAAGCAAAACGCGAAGGATTAGCTCCCGAAGCAACAACCATCTCCACTATCATTGCAAAGTCCTCGAGACGGCCATCTTCCGCCAGCTTTGAAGCGAGCTCGGCGTAGTACTTGAGTGGGGAGTTGTGACGTGAAGTGGGGTCCCATCGGATGGAGGATGATAAGAGAGGGTAAGGGTGTTGATGAGAATGGACGGTGAGGATTGAAGAAGACAAGAGTTGTTCTTTTTTGGAAGCAGAAAGCTTGTGGAGAGAGGAATTGGGTTTCTTGGGTCTTGAAGAGTAGTGGTGGTGGTAGAGATTTGGAGGGGTAGATATGTAGGAACTGCCAAGGATGATGACAAAGTCTTTCATTCTTGGCTATGGAAGTGAGGTCTTGCTTATGCTGGGTTCAAGGTGCTGTTCTTCTATGGGTTTTTTTGGGTAAGAATTGTTTTTTTTTTTGGATTGAATTTGAAAGGCAGGTATTTTCTGTTGTTAGTGAACGTTAGTGAGCCAATTTTTTTCCTGCTGGAGGAAGAAGCAAACTTCATAAATGTAAATGACTTGGCCCAAAAAGAATACCAAATAAATGATAATAAGGTAGAATGGACCAAAAGAGGATGGTGTTAGGGGTAATAAAAAGTTGGTTTGAATTGGTTGGATTAATTGAAATTGAATAATTGGGTTAATTTGATTTGATTTATTTAATTTTAATTATAATAGATTTTTTAAATTGATTAATTTGGCCTATTTTTTATTTTTAAAATTGATAATCAAATTGATTAAAATAAAGTGAAATTAGTTGATTTGATTTGATCTATTCAATATTTATTATAATCATTTTTTTAAATTAATTAATTCAATCAATTTTTTATTTTTAAATTAAAAATTGAATCAATCAAATTAATTAATTTTTTAATAAATATAGATAAAATTTTTAAACTAAATATTTTTATTTTTTGTAAAATATTTTATTAAAATTTTTAGTGATTTAATTTAAATAATACTTAAATTTAAATATTATTAGATTAAATTTATAATTAAATAATTATTTATAATAAAAAAGTAATTATTTAAAGCAATTTTAATAGGTTCGGTTCGCATCGATTCGATTACTCGGTGAGAAATTGCTCATCCTACATGATGCCGTCGATATAAGGATTAAGATCTTATCTACTCTTCTATGGGCCGTGGCCTGTGTGTCAACTGGCACGCCTTAAGTCGGCCTATCTCTCAAATGCCTCATAAAATCGAAAGCCCGGGCACCGTCTATTACTTGGGCTTTGGTAATTGAGGATGACTTGTGTTTTGGGAATTAAATTTTTATTAAAAGAAATACTAAAATCTAATTTCTGACTAATTTAATTATTAAAAAATTACAGCAAAGAAAAGGGTACTATCATTAAAAAAAAAAAAGCTTACACGATGAGATGGCATCTGAACTTTTCTATGCATCCAATTTTTCTCTCCAAGTTTTTTCCTTCAAAATTCATTTCTAATTAAAATTTTTAATTATTTTAATTTTAAGTATATATATATGTCTAATAAATTTTATCACTTATTAAAACTTATCATATATAAAAATTGAACAAATTTTATAATTTATTAAAATTTTATATCCAATTTTTATTTTTTAAAATTACATTTAGAGTTTTCAATAAACCCATTTAATCAATATCATTCTAATCTAATAAAAATATTTATTTAATTTTGTGAGATTCTAACAAAACTTATTAATTTTGAAAAAAAAAACTAAATTCTAAAAAAATTGTCACAACATTTTTAAAAAATACATAATTTATTTTAAATAATTATAAGTTTGTTTATAAATAAATAGATAAAAATTATAATTTTAATAGAAAAAGCACTCAATTATAATATGTGAATTTTTAGATTTTTTCTTTATTTTAATAATATAATTTTTTTTTAATTTTCAAATTTACAAATTTTAAAAATTTTAAAAACTTTTAAATTTATAAATTTATAAACTTTTACAAACTTTCGAATTTAAAAATCTAAAAACTTAAAATTAAATAATTTTTTTAAAAGTAAAAAAAATGTAAATGCAACCTTTCCCGGATAAAGCACACACCAAACCGACAAAAAACCCCTGAAATATGCCACGTCAAGAACCAGGGCTACAATCTACGATTCAACTCAGCCGCTGCTTCTGGATCCCGTCCTGGTCCAGATATCTAAACCACGCACCTAGCCACTCTCCCTCGCCCAAATCCGCCGATTCGTTTAAATTCCGAAACCCTAAATAATCAAAAATCAATTAGGAACTAAAATTTGTACCAATCAGACCTTTTTCCAGAAAAAAAATTTTGGATTCGATTGATTAAGAGGAAAAAAAAGGAGACTTTCTAGTTGTTTGATGGTGATAAGGGATGCCGCCGAAGCAAGCCTCAAAAGTAGAGTTAGCGAAGAAGCAGAAGATCGTAGAGGACAAGACCTTCGGTCTCAAAAACAAAAACAAGAGCAAAAATGTTCAAAAATACGTCCAAAATCTTAAGCAAGCCGTACAACCCAAACCCGACCCGAGTAAAGTGGCTCAAAAGGTTCGGATCCTCCCCCGATTACTCCTTTTATTTATACTTCTTAATTTATAGATGTGAAAAATTAAAATTTTATATAAATTAGTATGCATTTTATGTATGAAAAGTATATGTTTTTTATTGTTAATCTAAATGTTTTACTCTTTTCATGTTTAATTAGTTCAATTGATTGGAAACTTGGGTTCTTTAGGAAGTGAAAAATTCAATGAAGATAAAATCAAATGAAAAAAAAATAGTATTTTTCCTATACTAATCGAGCTTAGACATCAAAATGTTATTATTATTATTATTTTAACCAATTCTTTTAAGTTACAGAAAAAGAAAGAGGAAGAAAAGGCCAAAGAAAAGGAGCTCAATGACTTGTTCAAGATTGCTGTTACTCAGCCAAAAGTGCCTGTTGGTAATTGCCCCAGCTTTTTCTCTGTGGTTGAGTCATGATTATCACTGGCTTAAGTTTTTGGATGATGGTTTTTTTTTTTCTTGTTGGTATGTGTTTACATGGGTTGGGTTAGTAGGAATTCAAAGTTTAGAACTAATAATTGGGTGCTTGAGCAGGGGTTGATCCAAAGTCAATAGTATGTGAATTCTATAAAGTAGGACAGTGTGCCAAAGGTTTTAAATGCAAGTTCTCACATGACCTGAATGTTCAGAGGAAAGGGGAGAAGATTGACATTTACAGTGATAAGCGCGACCAAGGTAAATTCTATATGAAATTTTATGTTGTTTGATTCTTATCTATTTAATTATGCAGTAAGATTGAAGATTGTTCTTATTTTTATATTGTTGGTGGTTTCTTTCTTTAAGAAACAATGGAGGACTGGGATCAAGAAACTTTGGAGAAGGTTGTGGAGTCAAAGACGAAGGAGTATCAGCAGAATAAGCCTACTGATATTGTAAGCTTTTGCTGTTGGTCCTGTATATGTTTTTGTTGATTATGTCAAAATGTATATTTTGCTGAACTCTGTATTTGTTAAATGCATAAGTTTTCTCATTTATACGTAAGAGTCATGCTTTTGAACTCTGGTGGGAATTTCTTCTATTGTGGACGAAGGCCAATAGAAAACTAGTGTGAGATGTCTTTTTTATATTCTGAAGCATTTGCATCTGAATACATATTATGAGATTCACCTAATGGGAAATTATTAATTAGATGTTCAGAGGATAAGGAGAGGGAGAGGTAAAATCAGATGGCTACGAGGATAAAGTTGGTGTTAGTTATAGGCTTTATCTGGGTGACTTTATATATTTGTTTCTCATGTTGTGCCTCTTTACCAAACTTTGAATTACTTTGGACTGCTTTGTATGTATATGCAGGTTTGTAAATATTTCTTGGAAGCTGTGGAAAAGAAACAATATGGCTGGTTTTGGGTCTGCCCAAATGGTGGTAAAGATTGTCATTACAGGCATGCGCTTCCCCCAGGATATGTCCTAAAGTCTCAGATGAAGGCTCTGATAGAGGAAGAGAGTGAAAAAACACCAATTGAGGATGAAATTGAGAACCGGGTAATAATTAGATTTGCTGGACTCAACCTGCCATTGTTCTATCAGCATAGTTTTTTACTTTATTTTGGTTAGATATTTAGATTACCTAACTAATACATGTCCCGTACTGTAGCGCGCCAAATTAACAACTTCAACTCCTATGACTCCTGAGTTATTTATGGAATGGAAGAAGAAGAAGATAGCAGAAAGAGACGAAAGTTTGGCTGTACAAAAGGCAGAAAGGGCTAAGAATGACCGCATGAGGTATGTCCTTCATGGTCTTTGTGCTTTCACACATCTCTGTTAATAGATAGAGACTGTGCATGCATGTGTCTTATTTTCTTCAGAGTCATTGTCTAAATGTTTTGTTCTTTGTGCTTTGTTGCAGTGGTCGTGAACTATTTATGTCAGACGCTAGTTTATTTGTGGATGATGCCGAGGCATATGAGAAATACCAAAGAGAGGAAGAATCTGATGTTCCAGAAAATAAGGTACTCTTTTTCTTGGCATCTTCTATATTTTCCTTGAAGCTTCTCTGAGCTTCATGAATCACTCTGTTGAATGAGAGGTGGAAATTCTGATACCATGTAGGATGCTTCTATGTGCTAGATAAAAGTGGTAGATTGGCATTGTGTTTTCTAGGTTATTTAAAAGGAAAAAAAAAATATTAGTCTATGACTAGTGATAAGAGTTTTTAAATTTTAAAGGACATAAATTGTTGTTTGTTGCTTTCAAAAGGAAAAAAACACCTGCTGCCATTATGCTACCTCCACCGCTGCTGAGTTACAAATATCGAAATCACCTTTCATTCATCAATTTCCACAGAATCCTGCCATCATGCACATATTTTTGACAATGAAACTAATATAAAGCTCACATTAGAGCTTGGTGAGAGGAAATTTGAGTAAGACCGTTGTAAAAAATATTTTGAATATACCTATCTCAAAACAGGCTAAAACTACCCCTGCTCCTGAGGATCTTTATGTTTCCATACCTTGCCCTACCTTGATCCTAAGAGGGAGGGGGTTTGAAAGAAACACCTCCCTGGTTGTCATAGGTATAAATTGTCATATCGAACATGTATTCTTCCTGGTTTGATGTCATCTTTGAGGAAATTTTTCAGCCCTTCTTTGTGATGCATTTATATTATGGTTAAAATTTGGAAATATGATTGGTTGGTGCTTAACAGTGGATTTTAATCATAGAAATAGAATTGGAATGCATGCAAAGTATTTACACTTCTGACACTCTAATGTGCTGTGGGCATACTGATATGAGATGGACTAGTTGATGCCAAATATTTCTTGTTTTGCACATTCATCTTCAGGCCAATAATGATTTAGCTGCTGCTGGACCAAGTACCTCAGCAACATCTGTTGCTGATGCTGATGCTCTTCCAGATGATGATGACGATGACGATGATGAATTGGACATGGATGAATTAAATGAGCTAGAAGCAAGCTTAGCAAAAACGTCTATTCAAATTCAGGAGCCTAATGCAGAAGCTTAATTTTGAGAGGTGCGGAGTCTTCAGTCCATATGCCTTTTAAGTGTTGACTCTATGATCCTGCTGCAAATTACTTGCCATCACAATTTCACCTGTAGCTTAAGACTGCTGAACTTGCTGTTATCCTGGCAGAGTGGCAGTCATCGCCCCATATCTTCTTTTGCAAGGTTCACCTATAAGCCTAGTGCTGCATGAGCATATGGTTGAACTGCAAGTTGTATCCCAATTTTTATGCTGGGTTTCTCTCAATCTGTATTGAAAAGAGGATCACGAGTATGATTGTGGTTTTGTTATTCTTCTAAGCTTTGAAGCATTTTAGCATGATTCTCGTGAGGAATAAAGTCTTTTAAACATTGTTTTAACCTGATTTACACTGATCTCTCATGTGTTGTCCAATTATTTACTTTGCTTTATTTCAGCGTTGGCAGTGTCATTTTTCGATCACAGATGCATGCATGCATTTATGTGCCTGTTGTGCTTTCGCCGAGGGAAAGATTTAAGCTCATGAGTTCCAGTTGAATTTCCACTGCTGGAGAGAGCAGAATTACTTGTGTTCATCAACTTTGCCGCACGGCAGGTGCTATGTGCCCTTAGCATGAGAACAAGAAGATTGCAAAATAATAATTATAATAATTTTACTCCTCTCTTCTTTACAACAAAACTTTGATTGGAGTGCTGTAATCTGTTTTTCTTATGTCGAAGATGAATCAATGGTTTAAATAATTTATTGTGGAAATACAAACCAATCGAAAAAGGTTTGTCTCCCATGCTGATAATACCATATAGTAAATAGACCAATCAAACTTGGTCAATTGCGAATTTCATAGGTTTCCAAAATGTCATATTTTGAATTTCATGGTTCAAATTTCAACAACACCATCGTGTACGTGAAGAACTCCCCTGGCTGGCTATATGACTACTGATGAAGCAAGATTTACAAGGATGAATTGAATAGTACTGCTTTGTTTCAATTTATGTGCAAAAAAAATTAGGCTAGAATTAGTCAAGAACACATTCTAGATTTTGCCGGGTCACTCAAGAAAGTTTGTCCACCCTTGAGGTGACAAATAATGCTGTTGAAGAATCATGGTAATTTTTTCAAATAAAAATGGGTTCATGAACATTGTCAAGTTTCAAAGAGAGGATTACTGTGGACAGTTTTCCTTTTTCCTTTCGGATTAAGGAAGCATAAAACTTTTACCACCAAAAAACCCATGTTTTATATTACTTTTGGCATCATAATCTACAAAACATTTAGATCCAATTGTGGTGAAATATGCGCAGTGAATAAGAACAGACAAATAAGTCCATGGATCAATACCATAAACAATTCGCCTTGTGATTCTTCCTTTATATATATCACAAGGCGAATTGTTTATGGTATTGATCCATGGACTTATTTGTCTGTTCTTATTCACTGCGAAGACCATCTTGTTTGTTTCATACTATAACTGATCATGTCGGAAAATTTGATAAGAAAGCACCTTATCCAATAAAATTCTACTCTTATCTTAGCATAAATTTACCCTAAAAAAATTATGAAGTACAGAAAACATTTCAGTAAAAAAATTCTATTGGCAACCTAAAACCCAAGCATTTCCAGCCGGCCTATATTTGACTTGCCTAGCTTTTTGGTGTAATTGCACTTTGATTCCTGTCCGGACATGTTCCCACAGTCTCACTAAAATATTTCATACACGCAATTGAAAAACTATACCAAAAAAATAGAAAACCAATTACTTGCGACTTTTTGTCCGTACAGATAACAAAGTTATGTTTCATCCATTGCATCTGGTCTTTAAGTTCTACTTTCATGCAGTAGAACCAGAGATGATGGCTGAGGGCATGGAACCATTCACAAATTTACAGCACAAAAAAAAAAAAAAAAAAAAAAGAATAATGCTAGTGATTAAAGATAAAACCTTTGTTGCCAAGATTTGTCTTACAAGGAGAAAGAAAGGAAAAACAATAAAGCAGAAAGGGGAGAGTGGGGGATAATCGAAAGAAAGATACACATGAGAATTCTCTTAGAGAGTACTACTTTCAGGGAACAATGCAGGAAAGGATAAAGCAATAGCTTAAACCAGCATATTTGTATGCAATGCTGAAGATGACAATTGTTGAAATTAACTAGTCATTTTCTGTAGAGATGAAATCACCCTTATTATTTTGTTTTTGGAAGCTGCATTTCCTTTGATGTCACCTTCTTCTTTCTTTGCAATACTTTACCTGCTTTTGATGCTACTCTTAACACAGACTCCATTATAATGGATATGATTCTAACCTTGATCTGCCCTCTTTTTGGCACCCTTGTTTTCTTTGGCTCACCTTGTGCCTTTGCCATAGCCATTTATGGCAAATTTAAAATCTTGAACAAGTTTCAGAGGAAAGAAAGCAAGGTCAGAAAGAAAACATTAGTACAACTGATCAAAATAAGCTATATATATATATATATATATATATATATATAGCTGGAGGCTTCACGAAATGGTGTGGCAAATTGGGAGACTGAGGGGCCATTAGCTTGTATCCTTTTCCTTTTTCTTTTTCCTTTTTTTCCCTTTTCTCTGTTGAAAAAAAGGGGTTGATTGGTGGGGCGGATGACTTAGCTTTCTTACTTGGTTCACAAGATTTTACACTCAGTTGAATTACCTTCTAATATTTTGGATTGGATAACAATTGCCAGATTATTTTGTTTGTTTTCATGTATAATTTGAAATTTTCAACAATTCATATGTTAGAAAATACTATCTTTTTCTCAAGAAACTCCTAGATTCAGCCATTGAGCAAACATGAACAACGGTTTTTCCATATTGAAAGAAAAATCAGCAAGAAAAGATTGTCAAGTTAATTTGTTTTTTTTCTAATCTGGCTATTTAAAAGTTAATTTCAAGGCTGATCTCATTAAGTGTGCAAACTTCAACACCCTCACGTCTAGAATCATTGGCAATAGAACTTCAATTGTGTTTCAGCTTGATAGTTCACTCAATGCTACCAGACAGGCAAAACTATTTTATTATGGTTTTGAAAGAAACATGCATAACTAGCAAAGTCCACGTTCACCATGTCAAGCTCAAAACTCCAATATCTCTTACCGTATTATTTCTGATCATTCTTGTCTACCTTGAAAATGACTTTTGATTAACCTGTATGAAGGATCCCAGACAACACTTAATAGGTGGCGGAAGATGATAGGTGGAAGCAGAATAGGATAAAAAAGAAGACCACGAATCACATTATAAAGCTTTAGACTAGTTTTGGTGATGGCTTGCTGGACCAAGTACCTCAGCAACATCTGCTGCTGATGCTAAAGCTCTTCCAGATGATGATGACGATGACGATGATGAATTGGACATGGATGAATTAAATGAACTAGAAGCAAGCTTAGCAAAAAGGTCTATTCAAATTCACGAGCCTAATGCAGAAGCTTAATTTTGAGAAGCGCGGAGTCTTCAGTCCAAATGCCTTTTAAAGTGTTGATTCTACGATCCTGCTGCAAATTACTTGCCATCACAATTTCACCTGTAGCTTAAGACTGCTGAACTTGCTGTTATCCTGGCAGAGTGGCAGTTATCGTCCTTTATCTTATTTTGCAAGGTTCACCTATAAGCCTAGTGCTGCATGAGCATATGGTTGAATTGCAAGTTGTATCCTAATTTTTACGCTGGGTGTCTCTCAATCTGTATTGACAAGAGGATCACGAGTATAATTGTGGTTTTGTTATTCATTTAAGCTTTGAAGCATTTAAGCATGATTCTCTTGTGAGGAATAAAATCTTTTAAACATTGTTTTAACCTGATTTACACTGATCTCTCATGCGTTGTCCAATTATTTACTTTGCTTTATTTCATCGTTGGCAGTGTCATTGTTCGATCCCAGATGCATGCATTTATATATCTGTTGTGCTTTCGCCGAGGGAAAGATTTAAGCTCATGAATTCCAGTTGAATTTCCACTGCTGGAGAGAGCAGAATTAATTGTGTTCATCAACTTTGCCGCACGACAGGTGCTATGTGCCTCCCATTGGTCTGACCTTAATATGAGAACAAGAAGATTGCAAAATAATAATAATAATAATAATAATAATAATTTTACTCTTCTCTCTTCTTTACAACAAAACTTTGATTGGAGTTCTGTAATTTGTTTCTCTTATGTCAAAGATGAATCGATGGATTAAATAATTTATTGTGGAAATACAAATAAAAAGGTTTATCTCCAATGCTGATCATACCATAGTAAATAGACCAATCAAACTTGGTCAATTGTGAATTTCACAGGTTTCCAAAGTGTCATATTTTGAATTTCAAGGTTCAAATTTCAACAACATTGTGTGCGTGAAGAACACCCCGGCTTGCTATATGATTACTGATGAAGCAAGATTTACAAGGATGAATTGAATACTACTGCTTTGTTTCAATTTATGTGGCAAAAAAAATTAGGCTAGAATTAGTCAAGAACACATTCTAGATTTGCCGGGTCACTGAAGAAAGTTTGTTCACCTTTGAGGTGACAAATAATGCTGTTGAAGAATTATAGTAATTTTTTCAGATAAAAATGGGTTCATGAACATTGTCAAGTTTCAAGGTAGAGGATTACTGTAGTCAGTTTTCCCTTTTCCTTTTTGATTGAGGAAGCATAAAACTTTTACCACAAAAAAAACCCATGTTTTATATTACTTTTTGCATCATAATCTACAAAATCTTTAGATCCAATTGTGGTGAAATATGAGCTTATAAAAAAGGGAAGAATCACAAGGCGAATTGTTTATAGTATTGATTCATGGACTTATTTGTCTGTCCTTGTGATTTCTTTTTCACTGCGAAGACCATCTTGTTTGTTTCATACTATAATTGATCATGTCGGAAAATTTGATAAGAAAGTACCTTATCCAACAATATTCTACTCTTATCTTAACATAAAATTGCCTTTAAGAAGTTGTAAATTACAGGAAACATTCCAGTAAAAAACTTCTGTTGGCAGCCTTAAATGCATTTCCAGCCAGAATATATATGACTTTGCCTAGCTTTTTGGTGTAATTGCACTTTGATTCCTGTCCCCACATGCTCCCACAGTCTCACTAAAATATTTCATACACGCAATTGCAAAACTAAACCAAAAAAACAGAAAACCAATTATTTGGTACTTTTGTCCGTACAGATAACAAAGTTATGTTTCATCCATTGCATCTGGTCTTTAAGTTCTACTTTCATGCAGCAGAACCAGAGATGATGGCTGAGGGCATGGAACCATTCACAAATTTACAGCACAAAAACAAAAAAAAAAAGAATAATGCTAGTGATTAAAGATAAAACCTTTGCTGCCAAGATTTGTCTTACAAAGAGAAAGAAAGGAAAAACAATAAACCGAAAAGGGGAGAGTGGGGGATAATCGAAAGAAAGATACAGATGAGAATTCTCTTGGAGAGTACTACTTTCAGGGAACAATGCAGGAAAGGATAAAGCAATAGCTTAAACCAGCTTATTTGTATAAACAATGCTGAAGATGACAATTGTTGAAATTAACTAGTCATTTTCTGTAGAGATGAAATCACCCTTATTATTTTGTTTTTGGAAGCTGCATTTCCTTTGATGTCACCTTCTTCTTTCTTTGCAATACTCTACCTGCTTTTGATGCTACTCTTAACACAGACTCCATTATAATGGATATGATTCTAACCTTGATCTGCCCTCTTTTTGGTACCCTTGTTTTCTTTAGCTCACCTTGTGCCTTTGCCATAGCCATTGATGGCAATTTTAAAAACTTGAACAGGTTTCAGAGGAAAGAAAGCAAGCTCGGAAAGAAAATATTAGTACAACTGATCAAAAGAAGCTATATATATATAGCTGGAGGCTTCATGAAATGGTGTGGCAAATTGGGAGCCTGAGGGGCCATTAGCTTGTATTCTTTTCCTTTTTCTTTTTCCATTTTTTCCCTTTTCTCCGTTGAAAAAAAGGGGTTGATTGATGGGGCAAATGACCTAGCCTTCTTACTTGGTTCACAAGATTTTACACTCAGATGAATTACCTTGTAATATTTTCGTTTGGATAACAATTGCCATATTAGTTTGTTTGTTTTCATGTATAATTTGAAATTTTCAACAATTCATATGTTAGAAAATACTATCTTTTTCTCAAGAAACTCCAAGATTCAGCCATTGAGCAAACCTGGAATCAACATGAACAATGGTTTTTCCATATTGAAAGAAAAATCAGCAAGAAAAGATTGTCAAGTTACTTTGTTTTTTTTCTAATCTGGCTTTTTAAAAGTTAATTTCAGGGCTGATCTCATTAATCGTGCAAACTTCAACACGCTCACGTCTAGAATCATTGGCAATTCAACTTCAATTGTGTTTCCCTTGATAGTTCACTCAATGCTACCAGACAGGTAAAATTATTTTGTTGTGGTTTTCAAAGAAAGATTCATAACTCACAAAGTCCAAGTCCACGTTCACCCTGTCAAGCTCAAAACTCCAATATCTCTTATCCTATAATTTCAGATCATTCTTGTCTATCCTTGAAAATGACTTTTGATTAACCTGTACGAAGGATCCCGGACAACGCTTAATAGGTAGCGGAAGATGATAGGTGGAAGCACAATAGGACAAAAAAGAAGATCACGAATCACATTATAAAGCTTTAGACTAGTTTTGGTGATGGCTTGCTGGAATTTTCTTGCACTCCTCCAGACACTGTTGCTTGTCAACATATGCAAGTGTAGCTTCTAGCCTAGATATAGTACCAATTAGTAGGGGCAAAGAAAGACAAAATTGCATATAAAACAAAAGACCAATGACAATGCAGGGGAATTGTGCTGTTAATAATGAAAGAGTGGGGATCCAATTTGGAAAAAAAAATGTTATCTTCCTCCGTAAATCCATGAAAGAAGGCATGTTTCAAAAAATATTCTTCTTATAGACCAACTCAATCATTCAAGAGTAAAGTGTTTTATTCCTCCCAGAGAACTAGAACAAAACATGTGAGAACGTTTCTGTTACATTACCTCCTTTCCCATGTCATAACCATTCATTGATGACAAAGATCTTATGGGATCGACCCCTTCAGACATGGGATAGTTTGATTGTCTAGGATTCCAGGTAACATACTTGTAAGGAAAAACCCTGAGAAGGACTTTTTGCTTTGCTTCCTGAAATTTGACCATGCTGAGTTATTAAATAGACATGGACAACAGCAGATAAATCAAGCTAATGTCTGATGCAAGCATAATTGCTTCAAGGAAGGAGAAAGATTATGTGTGATTCCATTGCATGTTAATGTACTAATGCATACAAATCATAGCAATGAGGGGAAACGACAATCTCTGGTAGCAGGAAGCAAAACGAAAAGAGTCTTAAACGAGGGCACAAGCCAATCTCTGGTATAGCAAGACTATTATATTCGGGTCTAGCGGCCCAAAATCATAACCCATTGGCCCGTTTACTGACAGAACAGAATAATCCCCGTAACCAAACAACCCGAACCCTAACACATTTTCTTAACTCCTCTTCTACACTACTCTAAACCCAGCGTCCCTCCATCTCCGTCTCGTTTCACTTCATTTTCCACCCTCTCTCACGCAGGCCAAACCCTAAACAATGGCAGCCACCGCTGCTGCCGCTCGCCCTCTGGTCTCCGTCCAAACCATTGAATCCGACGTGGCCACTGACGCTGCCCCAACCGTCCCACTCGCTGATGTCATGAAAGCCTCGATCCGACCCGACATTGTCACCTTCGTCCGCATCTCCAAAAACCGCCGCCAACCCTACGCCGTCTCTAAACTCGCTGGTCACCAAACCTCCGCTGAATCCTAGGGTACCGGCCGTGCCGTTTCTCGTATTCCTCGTGTTCCCGGCGGTGGCACTCACCGTGCTGGTCAAGGTGCTTTCGGAAACATGTGTCGTGGAGGCCGCATGTTTGCTCCTACCAAGATCTGGCTTCGCTGGCACCGGAAAATCAATGTTAACCAGAAGCGCTACGCCGTTGCCTCCGCCATCGTCGCCTCTGCTATTCCCTCCCTCGTCATGGCACGTGGCCACCGCATCGAGGCTGTCCCAGAGATGCCTCTGGTCATATCTGATGCTGTGGAGAGTGTGGAGAAAACCTCCTCTGCAATTAAGGTTTTGAAACTGGTCGGAGCATTTCCTGACGTGGAAAAGGCTAAGGACAGCCAAGGCATCCGACCAGGAAAAGAAAAAATGAGAAACCGCAGGTACATTTCCCGTTAAGGTCCGTTGATTGTTTATGGAACTGAGGGAGCAAAGCTCGTTAAAGCCTTCCGGAACATTCCTGGAGTCGAGGTTGCCAACGTGGAGAGGCTTAATCTGTTGAAACTCGCTCCTGTTGGACACCTTGGAATGTTCATTATTTGGACCAAATCGGCTTACGAGAAGCTGGACTCGATTTACGGATCATTTGATAAGCCTTCTGAGAAGAAGAAAGGGTACGTTTTGCCTCGTCCCAAGATGGTGAATGCTGACCTCGCTCGGATTATTAACTCTGATGAGGTGCAGTCGGTGGTGAAGCCGATTAAGAAGGAGATGAAGAGGGCACCTTTGAAGAAGAATCCACTTAAGAACTTGAATGCTTTGCTGAAGTTGAACCCTTATGCAAAGACTGCTAGGAGGATGGCTCTTTTGGCTGAGGCACAACGTGTTAAGGCTAAGAAGGAGAAGCTTGACAAGAAGAGGAAGCCCATCTCTAAGGTATATCAATTCTGTTTTGGTTTAGCATTAAACGTTGGGTAGTTTCTGAATGATGATAATTGCAATTTTGTGTGCTTTTACTTGATGTTTAATGTCTTTGGGTGTTTCATTTCCTGAATTTGATTGCGACTATTATACGAGTAAAGGAATCATTTTGCTTATCATAACTTCATAATTGTTTGATTAATTGCTGTATATACATTGTTGTGCTTTTGATATTATTCTTTTTTTATGTAGAGCTCTTAGAAGTGTACCTATTTTTGTTTTTACGCGTTTTATTTGTTGAGATATTAGCTTTGTTGACAATAAGGTGCTTTTGCGACTGCAACACTGTTTAATACCAGTATTGGTTGCTCGTTATGGAACATATATCTTGCATTTTGGGGGTGATACTTATATAGATGACTAGCTTATACCTGTTCCTTAGTCATATTTTCTCCATGTTTCTCATTTGGTGTGATTTTGTCGATATAATAGTAGGAAGTGGGAGAAGGCTCAGTTTGCGCTATTTGTCATTTAGTTTAGTCATATGCTAGGCTAGATGAGTTTAATGCATTAATGGCTCCACCTTATGTTGAGCATGACTTTGAGCTCAAATTGACCTCTTTGATCACTTTCCCTGTTCTAGTCATTTGGGATATTCAAATTATGATGGCAACAGTTTGCATCTTTATAAGAATCAAACTGTGCCCTGAATTTTACATTCTTACTCAGGCCTCATTGGCATTTTAATCAATTTTTTATATGGCATGTCATTGTATTCTCTGTTCATCCTTTATAAAAATTTTGTGTATTAATGATACTGGCCTGCATGTTTTTATTTGTGTTTTTAATTATTATTATTATTCCTATGGATCCCATATCTTTTTTAGAACTCGCCTTCTGGAAATGTTGATTTATTTAATGTGATGTTAGTTTATTGACGGCTCCTTATTCTTTCCATTTGTTTTTCTCTTGGATGTTTCAGGAGGAGGCAACAGCTACCAAGTCAGCGGGCAAAGCATGTTATCAGAATATGATCTCTGATAGTGATTACACAGAGTTTGAGAACTTCTCTAAGTGGTTGGGTGTGTTGCAGTAATTTAGATTTTGCTTTAGAAATTCACGCAGACAATGCATCAGTTTTGATTTAGTGTTGACATTTTATTTGTTTTGCTGGTTGGAGATGTGCATGGGAACGGCTGGGATGAAAATTAGTGGAATGGCATGCTCCCATGCACTTTTTATAGCTTCCACCCTGTTATCGCATTTTATGGCTAGTGGAATAGTTTCCATTGAAATGAGAACAAGAATTAAATAGCTGACAAGTATCGTTGATCTTTATGTTAATGAAATGTTTGCTGTGTTCATTTCTTTTTGCTTCTTGTTTTCTTTATGTTGGGCGGGAGGGAACTGAATGGCTTCAAAAGAATGTTCGCGTATTCGATTATGTCTCTGACATCAGTTTTCTAAACTTGTTCCTACGATAAATAATGGTGAAGATTTTTATGAGTTCTGCAGGCTGTCTTTTATTAGTGTCTAAATCTTCCAGTAAACCCATCTCTATAGTTACGCTCCAAAAAAAAAAAAAACAAAATCAGCGTTTCAGGTGGTTGAAGTTAATACTGAATCATTTGTGGTTAGTAGTATCTACTTTAGTATTCCAATCATTTCAAGGAGAAATTTTTCCCAATATCATCAATCCTTTATGCAACCATTAGCATTGTGGGTTATCGGTGTCTTACTGTTAGAAAATTGTTTGGAGCACAAGTATTTTCCAACCCGAAAATTTCTCTCCCCTAACTACTGCAGAGTGCAGACTGATGAAGTGGCAGCTATGATGAAAATGGTGTCCTTTAGAGTTGTCTTCGATTGCTAATTTTGAGGTTTAGTACTCAATATGGAAAGGTTATGCGTTGGGCCTATGCGCCACAACTCGGACTAGTTTCTTTGTCTGGGCTCTGAAATAGGCCTGTTTTATTGTTTTACAACCACATTACCCAATATATTCTCCGGCCTTAAGGCAATGCTGGTGCCTCGACTGGCCCATATCATGCCCTCTTGCAAGTTTTTTCAAGTATGGAGTCCCACGCCCACTTCATCGTGATCCTTGCAGTCGTCTCATTATTAAAAAACAAAAATTATAATTGTTTTTTTATAACTTAATTATTAAATTAACAAATTTTTTTTAAACAAAGCTTTAATGTGTGGGTTGACTATAGCAACATAGGCATACCTTGCATGCATCGAGATGATTAAAAAAGTTAACATAAAAAAAAAAAATTTTAAGGTTATTATTCATTGTCCAACTTGCTTTAAATTAATATTTTTCACACTCTTGATCTCCTCGAAGTAGTGCCTTTGTACTTTACATGTCATAATTTTAGGATTTTAAGCAGATAGCAGAAACAAATTGATTAATGTTAGTGAGAACAAGCTATCATCATCAACAACTTGTCATTTTCTTTTTAGTTTTCTTAACCTATTCAACTTCACTCACTTTCATTCATAATGACAGACTTACCCTTTTAATTAATTTCTTTTAAAAATCTAAAAAAATAAAAATCATTCTTTTTTAGTCGCAAGCTGACTGCAATTCCACAAACTTCTTTAAAAATTAATTAGCTTGGTCAATTATATTTGGGATATTTTGAAAATCTAATCGAATATTGCAGCTTTGTATTTTTTTTTATTTTAACACATAAAAAACTAAACAATTAAGGAATGTGATTATCAAAGCACGTTGGCGTGGACTAAATAAAAAAGGCACGTGCTGTTATTCGTCCTTTTTTGTCGCATCTGCCGAGGGCACGTCGGGAATTCAATTTCTATCCTTCAAAACTAACAAATTTCTCTCTTTTATAAATATTTTTTATTTATTATAATAATTTACTCCTTCTTTTTTTTTTAAATCGCCCCCCAAAAAAAAGGGTCCATACGGTTTTTTGGGTTGGGCCCACATGGTCAGTTAGAGCCTTTTTAGAACGTAGCCGACGTGTATGGATGCTGCCCTCTCAAACCTAAGACAATCCCTCGCCCAATTTGCATTCATTTTATTCAAAAAAATCATCATCGGAGCACTCCCTCTTTAGATCATCATTGTAGGCTATCTTTTTTGTTTTCCTTTTTCTTTTGTTCCTCATTTTTAGAATCCAACTTTACTTTCTTTTGAGTTTTCATTTGCATTTGACTTGTCGAAATTATGTAGTTAACATCTTAATAATTCATTTATTTTAAAAAATTAAATCCATTTAATTTTTTATCAATTTTATACGTTATTAAAGTTTAAGTTTGAAGGCTGTAAATTTAAAATAATTAATACACATAATATTCTCTTAAATTAAAAATTAATATATATTTTACAATATTATATTATAAATTTTAATTATTTGTTAATAAAATTATTATATGATATAAACTAATTTAATTATTTATTAATATAATTATTATTTTGATAAAAAATAATTTAATAAATTATAAATTCTTTATTCATTTTATAAATATTAAATAATTTATCATTTTTATTATATATAAGTTTTAATATAATATTTTTATCAATTATTTTTTATTTTTATTATAATTTATTTTATTATCATCATTATTTTTATATTCAAATATATATCTCATTATTAATTTTAATTTTACTATTATAATAATTAATTTTATTGCTACAATAATAAATCTAACTTCCCCTATTATTTTTATTATCATTAAAATCAACCGTATCGTCCATTCAAATATATCATAAATCTTATTTATAAATCTAGTGTGAAATGAATGGAATTTTACCACACTAACTTTTATATCAAACATAATTTAAAGTTTTATTTAAATAATCGATAAAATAATATTTTCTATATATCATCATGTTATTTTATCATTAAATCATCCAAATAAAACATAAGTGAATAAAAAAATTAAAATAAATGCCTTAAATTGAAAAAATATATCATATTTTCTATTAACATAATTTTATTTTTATGACTAGACTTTTAATCAAGGAATAAAATTCGTATGAAAATGTATATATGATAACAAAAATATTATTTTTCTGCTTAATAATCAAATATATGATTCAAACGATTTTATAATACAGTACATACCACGTGATCGGAGCTTATATTTTATTTTGATTAGATTTTATTATGAATATCATATGCTTGGAAATTATATAATATCCCTTATTATTAATTCTCATCTATGAGTCTTGTTAATTTACTTCTCAAATAGGATAAAAACTGTAGGCTAACGATTTTAATTATAACATAGTGGTAATCCTTCCTACCTCATTGAAGAATCAGGCCAGAGGGTGGTAAATATATTTATAATAAAAATAATTAACCTTATCCATTTATACTTTAACTTTTAACTTTTTTTTAACAAAATATTATTATATAAACAATAAAAGGCAATTGTGTTTGTTTCATCTTTATTTTTTCTATAATATCAAAGGTATCCTCGAATTTTAAATATATTTAAAATTTTTATTTTTGAAATATTATTTATGAAAAAGGAATTTATTTGTTATTAATTGAATTAATCTTATAAATATTTTTAATATTATAATATAAGTACTATCTAAGATTAACATGATTAGGAAGAGAAGTGAGATTGGATAAATCTTACAAAATAAAGTTTTTCTAATAATAGTAAAGCCTATTGCTATAAATGAAAAGGATGCGACACTTTTGTGCTATAAAATTTATTTAATGTTTTCATTGACAGAAGCATATCAACTCATAGATTTTATAAATCCAAGCGAAACTAAAAAAAAAAAAAAACCAATAAAAATGGCTTTAAGAAGCAAGAATAAAAAATTAAGGGCAATTAAGGACGTGGCGGAATCCAAACATTGGAATCCATGCAAAAACCATCATGATTCATTGATTCCTGTAAAAATCTAGTAAATGCTATGTTTCTATATGCTACTGATAAGGTTTGGTACCAATAAATAAACTTAAATAAACGTAGTTTGGTGGGGATTTCGGGGCGTCGAAAACTATGAAAGTAGATGTATATGAACGACACGTGTTGAATGAGGGGCTGACGGTGGAGGGTGGGGGGGGGTTCTGTCTCTCAGTGGCTGAGCCTAGGGCTAGTGATAGTCTATTCACACTCGATTTCTAGCTTTGAAATCATTTTAGTAATACTAATGGGGGGTTTTGAATGATTTTTTTTTTCGTTTTTAAATTATCCAAAATGGCAAAATAGGCAGCTACTTGTTTCTGCATACGTCCCATCTTTCCCTTTTGAGGGACCCTCCCATCTCTCTCTTTCTTTTTCTCGTCTTTATTCGTTAATTCCTGCAAAGCCTCCACCCAACAAACAAATGAATCCTCTAACCCTTCCTTGAGGTCTCCTTCCTCCACCACCCCAAGCCCGCCTTTCTTCTCTTTGTTTTCCAATTTCATTTTGTAGTTCTTTTTTTTTTTTTTAAGCTTAGTTGCGATGCTGGATCTTAACTTGAGTGTTACTTCGGTTGGTGATGTTTCGGTGGAGATGGCTGGAGAGAATCATGACATTTATGGTTATAATAATAATAACCGAATGGAAAGTTCTGGGAGCTTTGATTCTTCCATCGTTCACGCCGACACCACAACCACCACCGGCGACGATGGCTCTTCTTCCAACGCCGCTGGCACTGACGCTTTCGCTTACTCCTTCGGCATCCTCAAAGCCGCCCAAGACGAAGAACCAGAAAACAACAACACGACCATCCCGCTTTTCCCCGTCAACGTCGAGGGAGATGGGGGGAAGTCAACGGGATTGTCACAGAAGGAATGGCTGGATCTCGGCGGGTCCCTGGAAGCGTCGGAGCACGGCGGTGGTGGCGCGGAGGAGAGGATCGTAGCCCAGCAAGAACAGCAGGTTCAGTTAAGGCAACAAGTGAAGAAGAGTCGACGTGGGCCCCGCTCCAGAAGTTCTCAATATCGTGGTGTCACGTTTTATCGTAGAACCGGACGATGGGAATCTCATATTTGGTGAGTTGTACTTTTTTGCTCAATAGCTCAAGTTTAACTAAACCTTGACTATTACTAGTTAATTTTGCTTAATTCTAATATTTATTAAACTTGTTTTCATTTTCTACTTTCTCATTGGCTTTTTTTTCTTCTTTTATTTAAATTAATGTAGGGATTGTGGGAAACAAGTGTACTTGGGTGAGGAAAATTTAATGCTTTCCCCCCACCCCTCCTTTTTGCGCTGCTTAAAAGCTGTATGTTTTTTATTTTGATTTGTGAAAATTTGGCTGCTTTCGACTTTTTTTTTACAGGAGGATTTGACACAGCTCAAGCTGCAGCAAGGTAAATTTCTCAAATTGGTCAAGTGTTTTTTTTTTTTTAATTTATTTAATAAATGGTGAAAATTTGAGGTTAAATTTGTTTGGGGTGTTCGACAGGGCATATGACCGAGCAGCAATTAAGTTCCGAGGAGTTGATGCGGATATTAATTTTAATGTTAGTGATTATGAAGATGATATTAAGCAGGTTGGGCATTTAGGTTTTAAAATTTTAATTTATGCTTTTGAAAGTGATACAAAAAAATTGATTTAAAAATGTTTGGTTTTGTAGATGAGAAATTTTACAAAGGAGGAATTTGTGCATATCCTGCGTAGGCAGAGCACTGGCTTTTCAAGAGGTAGTTCCAAATACAGGGGAGTTACATTGCACAAATGCGGCCGATGGGAAGCTCGAATGGGGCAATTTCTTGGCAAGAAGTAAGCATCCTTTTGCTAATTTATCACGTAATTTTAATTTTCTGTTATTATATATAATAATTTTGTTACATCCGAGATGGTAGTATATTGGTTCGGACATGTTGTTTTAAAGTAGTGACAGTAAACTAATAAGTTGAATCATGAATGCATTGGTTCATTGTAACTGCCGGAAACTTGGTTTTCATTGGGTTAGCATACATTCCTTTCCTGCAGGTATATATATCTTGGGCTATTCGATAGCGAGATAGAAGCAGCAAGGTCCTTAGATCATAAATTCAATCTCTCTTGTAATACCATCAAATAATTGAATTCTAAACCAGTCTGACTTCCGATTCTCTTTTGTTGTTATTCTTTGAAAATCAGGGCTTATGACAAGGCTGCTCTAAAATGTAATGGAAGAGAAGCAGTCACCAACTTCGAGCCCAGCACATATGAGGGGGAGCTAATCTCGGAATCTGAAAATGGAGGTATTATTTGTATTTAGAAACTTGTCATCTTCGTATGTCTATAAACAATTTCTTGCATAAGTGTATATGTGAATTGTCGACCTCTTGTTACAGACCAGAATCAAGGTCTTGACCTGAACTTGGGCATTGCACCGCCTTTTACATCGGATCCTCAAAGGGTGAATGACAATTCAAGAAACTTTGCTTTCCAGCATGTCTGGGATGGCCTGCCTCTTGAGAGGGGAGCAAGGGTAATGCCAATAAAAGTTTGAAATCCTTAAGTTTAATTCAGCTTTCTGATTCCAGGAGGCATTTAGTTTCTTAAAAGCTTATATTCTCCCTCTTCAGATTGAGAACTCTGCTCCAGCAATAATGAGGGTTCAACCTAGTCCTGGCCAGGCAATGGCATTCAAGCATGTTCCAAACTGGAATGGTTCAAATCCCACTTCCTTTCCGCATTATAGGGTAAGCCCCTCATTTCTTTGGTTAGTCTATGAAATTGTTTGATCATTAATCCATGCATAGTGTGTAATGTTTATTTCAAGTGATACTGTTTTCTTTTATGTATGATACGATGATTTATGATTTGATTTTCTGTGTTATTTACAGGAAAGAGCAACAGAGAAGAGGATAGAAGTAGATTCATCAACAAACTGGGCATGGCAAATCCAAGGCCCTTATGTTGGGGCAAATCCATTGCCACTCTTCCCTACTGCAGCATCATCAGGATTCTCATCTTCAACAATTACTTCCCCATCAGCTGCTGCTGGCCAACTGCGCCTTCCAAGCACAACATTCCTCCACCATTATCCTCCAGTGATCACGAACCCTAACATCTCCCATTTCTACTGCAGGAGCTGAAAGGTAGAATATGCCACCATATTATATTAGACAGGCAATCAATGAAAAAATTTTGTTATAATTTGGTAGGCCCTGTATACATAGGGTATTGAAATGATCAATGTTTATTTCATGTAAAGATCATCAAACTAGTGTATTATGGTCTGGTCATTAGCAAAATTTGGTCAATTTGAGCCATAATTCGGCCTAACGAAAAACTCTAGCCGCTACTCAATCAAAGGAGTTCATGAAAGAAAACACTACCAAAAAATAAAAAAATCAATTTTATAGAAGTTCGATTGTATAATATAAAAAATTTAAAAATAAATGAAAAATGGAAAATTGAAAATTGGTTGATATGCAAACGGTTTACGTCGAAAATTTCTTGTTTTAAGACGAAGGACCCATGCTTCCATTAGTCAAGCGGGTAAACCGAGAACAAGAAAATCTGTGACAGAAAATATTTACTTCGTTTAGATTCTGATAGCCACGTGTAAAACTAGGGATAGTTCACATGTTGGGCCTTAAAAAACTTTGTTTGGATTAAAAGTTAAAAAAATGAAAAGAGAAAGAGAAAAAGTCCGCATTCCTCGGCTTTGTTCGAGTGTGGTACGCCTGCAACTGCAAAAAGATGGGGAAGAAAAGAAAGGGGGGGGAAATCTGAATTATGAGCAGCGTGAAAAGCCTGGCCTGGTGTACCTTCCATTGTGAAGCATAGTTGGAGGCTTTGATTATTCCAGCATGCAGTGACTTTCAAGTTCCCCATAATCCGTATCTCTTTTTCCATTCCGGTTTCCAGCATTGCCAGCTGCTTCTCAAACTTTTAGGCCTTTTTGTGTCTCTGAGTCATGCCTCACCTGGCTCTGCTTTGGCTTTGTTTCTCTACCAAGAGTCCCTAACCACTTCCTCTGCTTTGTTTCTGTTTTTTTAGGCCTTAGCCTTGGCTAGTGTCCGGGTTCAAAGATTCCAGGTTATGGGACATATCTACTAACCGTTGGTTTCTTAAGGTGCCCAATTCCTTGAACCATTTGCACATTGGTTCTTAGACCCAACCCTTTTATTTCTAAAGAGGAAGGCATTTATCTTGAGGATTGAAATGACTACAATCTGTCCTAGGATTTATGTATATGTGGAAGCCATCCATATAGAGCAATATATTATTATGATATTGAATTAGTAATACTTTTGAGACCATTTTTTTACCTAATTAATGATATGTACTGATTGTATAGCACACCAATGTATCCATATATTCAAGTTTGGTACAAATGTAAAATAAAAGGATAAATTATTAACATAAATAGTAGTATGTTGTTTGCATGAAAGACTAAAGGTGAAAAAAATAGGTGTATTTAAAATATAAATTACCTGAACCGGTGAACATGACCCTTATCTTTTTGCATCAAAACGCTCGTTGAAATATATCTTCTGAAACCAGTGATTTAGTGAACCTGTCCCTTACCTGAAAAGTGAAACCACTGACAATTACTATACCAATCTAAAGTAAATATTCATCAATATCTACAACCACTTACTGTCTTCGCACTCGCATATATCTTTTTGCATCAAATGCTATTTGATATTTTTCATATTTGGAATAGTGAATAGGGAACAAGCTAGCTGCTGTGAAAAAGACCCACCATTTTTTGCCCGCCGTCGTTTAGTTTTCTACAGGCAGCCAAATTTGTCTATGGAGCAATTTTGCTTGTGAAAACTAGATTAATCCTAGGTTTGGTCCATTTCCTTTCATTCCAGGTTCCTTGTATTGTTTAATGTTTATAGTAGTATTTGATTTGGAGATTTCCATGCCTCTCCAGGATTTCGTTTTTCTCTTGGCAACTACGGATGAAGGAGCCACTATCTAGGTACACAGGAGAGGAGAGATGTACAACGTTCACCGTCCAAATTAAAGCAGCAACATGACCCACGTGGTCGACCATGTCTTGCAGCTACAACAACAGGCTACTTCTGCCTAACTCTTGCAACCTTTGTTTCTGTTTTCTTCATTGACAGGGCACATAAGAAGGACCAATAATTAAATACACTAGTTGGGGCTAGGTCATAACGTACTATTGGCCACAGCATTACCCATGGCAAGCCGCTGTTCATAAAAACTCTGAAACATGGAAATTCCTGGTTTTAGGGCATGGGTTTTGCCTGATATTGTGAAGGTTTGGCCAATACTTGCCGTCTAGTTTTAAGTTTGGAAATTGACGGAGGAAAATGCATCATTAGTTATACAGCCTATCGGGTTTCTACGTGTTGAGGATATAGAGAGAAGATAACTTTCATAGTGCTACCATATTTAAGGTGATTCAAGTTAAAACTCAAAAGTCAGTTGAGAGAAATAAACTTTCAAAACAAGTACAAAGAAAGCATGTTAGAAACTAGAAAGGTGCTGTTCAGACTTTTCTAAAGACACAATGGATTAACCAATGCGCCTTTAACTGTGAGTTTACCTTTTAAATTGCTACTTTTGATTAAAAACAATTATCAATTTCAATTCTTAATGAATTTTTTAGAACTTTTATGAGTAGTAGCAATGAAAACTTAATTTATAAAAGGGAACATGAACATTTATCAGTTTCTGCCCCTAGCTTTTCTGTTTTCTTTATTGACACTAGCTAGCTAGCAAAAACTTCTGACTGTTCTCTTTGCCATTCAGCAAGTTATTTGCTACAATAAACTTCTGAACCAAATGTTAAAAGTATCAGGCTCTGAAGATGTTGAATATTGGAAGCGTATGAGACAAAAGAATTATTAATTATGCAGCTACATTACTTCATCATAAACTTTAATAATTGAAATTAAGAACTTAACACTCCATCACTCTATCAGATCACTTTGGCATGTGCAGCTACATTGATGCTCCCTTGTTTTTTACTCAACCACCGGCATAAAGATGGGGGTAAAGTTTCACTTCAAGGGTTAACAGTAAACAGGAAAAAAATATAAAAGTATCTCACTCACTAGTCACTACGAAATAACTCACTGCAAAAGTTAATAGAATTAACCATTACTTACGAGTACGATACGTGCATGAACATGCACGCTCATCACATGAATATTTTGGGGTGACAATAGTATTCAGTGGCGTAAGGCTATAACGTACAGATAACAGCCGTGCAAGTTTAACCAGGATCTTTATTATATTTTTCATGAAAAAAACCATCTGGCTGGGCCATTTTCTAGTCGTACATATACTAGGATATAGACTAGAACTAGACACCTACTACTACTACTACTACTACGACTATGGGACAGTGGGCTGCGTAGGATGGCAATGGCATGGCTGGACTACACGTACCAAATATATTTCTAACTGTGGACTATAGTGGAAAAGAAGAGGACCTTAGTACATTTCTTTCTCATGATTCATGAGCCCCTGCAATCGTACTGTTTTGGCACTCCAACGAACCTATGTTTCTGAAAAAGAAAAGGAGGTCTTGGCAATGGCAATTAGCATGCTGCTGAGGAGTAAGGTAGACCAAAGGGGAGGGTGTATTGAAACGACATTGACAGGGGAAGCAAGAGCGCCATAACAGAGTGGTGCTCGACTTCAAAGCTATTCATGATTATCAAATAGATGATAATGAAAATTTTTAATTTTATAAATGAATTTAATAAAATTAGACATATTATTTAAAATATATTTTTAAAAAATTGAATATGTGTCATTTTATTAATTTCATTTGTGAAATTAAAATATTTTATTAACAATATATCAAATAATTTATCTTACAATTAAAGGGATTTTGAATCAATTTCTATGAGTTCGGACTCCGAAATAACCTATCCATGAATTAAGCAAGCATTGTGTTTGCCATGCGTGGCCTGACCCACAAATTCAAGGCCTAAAAATCATTCCCAGAGCCAGCCTTAATTGGAGAAATGAAGCCCAGACCCACTTCATGTATAATAACATATGATTTTTGTTTTTTTGAAAAACATAATTTCAAGCAAAATAAGCTACAAATAGATTATAATTAAACAAAAAAAAAAATCAAATGAAGTCAACAATCAAAACTTAAAACCCAATCCAAAGAAAAACTAGTCCATGGATCATCATATTTCAAGGCGAATTGAAACTTAAACATTTAAAGAAAATAATTGACAATAAATAGTTAGAAGGCACTTTTCCTCTAAGATAATTTATTTTTATTACACAAAAAAATACAACAATATTTTGGAAAAGTAAAAATAAATACAGTTTATTAGTTATGTAATATTAACATGAATCAAATATAAAGATACTAATTAAATTTCTGTGACAGCAAAATAGGAACTTTACTACCAAAAATATATATATATATATATATATATATCTTAAGATAATATTGGCAGCAGCTGCCCCCATTATGCCATTGTAAATCCATCTTTAAACCAGTTCTTGAACTTTTGGTCATTACATATTAGGACAAGAAAGCTTAAGATTTTAGACAAGGGAGCTGCCTTATTACCCCTATTTCTACATCTATCCCTCTCTGCATGCACTAGTCATCATTCAGATCCCAAAACCGCAAAAGTTGCACTGTTGAGACCAGTGTTCTGATTCAGGTTTCCCTGCATACATAAACCAAGTCAAAACAAATGGCTACATATATATATTGTAAAATTTTTGGAGAACCCTCAACTTGCACTGGCCACTGGCTTTTTTATTTTTATTTTTTGGCATCAGAGGGACAAAACTATAAAAAGATGTTAAGTTGAAACATACGCCACAGGGTTAGGTTTTGAATGCTGGTTTGTCCCTACAGGAATGCCTCAACTACAGTCTAATACTCACATGGCAAAACCTCTGTTGTATAGATTGCTGGAATGGGACGCTTGTCACTTCAGATCCTCGTAACTAGGCGTAAGTTTGTTAAATCCCAAACCCTGTTCTTTAGTAATTCTGGCAGTCTCATGTCATTAAAACCCCTAGCCTCATTCCAGCTACCCCCATGTCCATTTGACATATGAGCATTTCTCAACTGTTGGTTCGTTGACCGTGGGAATGAAAAAATATTATAGACTGGGAACTGACCGAGACGCATGCTTGATATGCTGTAAGCATCATCGGACTGAGAGATTCTATTCCTTCAGTGATTTTGGAGTCGCAGGCTATGACGTGCATAAAGTGATTGATGCATCGGCAGCTAAAGCCTTGCATCTTGGTCAAAAGTCAAAACTGTTGCGGTGTGAAGCTGAAGTCCTTATGACGAAGCCTGGTTTATTCAACCGCGTAGCCATAACCCCTTTACCAACTTTATGTTTTGCAGGGTCAAGGAATTCAACATCCCCAGAGCTTGATATTTTTATATTTGGTTAAGAAGTTTTGTAGCAAATGACTTGCTGAATATCAACGAGAACAGTTAGAAGTTTTACCTAGCTAGCTAGCTAGCTAGTGTTAATAGAGAAAATTGAAAAGCTAGGGGCACAAACTGATAAATGTTCATGTTCCCTTTTGTAAATTACAATTGGGTTTTCATTGGTATTACTCAAAAAAGATACATCAATAAAATAGTTGCAGACGTAAAACAGAAATACAGGTCACGTATAGACAATGATGAACAAGTGAAACTCATTTCAAGATAGCGCTAAGATGGTTTGTCATCATACATATCAGAACATAAAAACAAGAAGGAACAAGAACAAAGAAGAGGAGCACACAGTCCCCCTTCCCAACATAACATTTGCATCCTCCATTCCCCCAATCCACTGCCAAAAGAATAATAAATGAAAAGGTGATGCATCGAGTAAAACTGACCAGAAAGATTAGATGGCACAAAAGTATGATTGTTGAAAAGATTATTGGACTCCTCAGAAAAGTTAAATGGATAAGGATTGTGGTATTTGTCAATGCACAGTTCATCGATTGCATGATTGGCGTTTAATTTTATAGTGAATTATATAGTGATTATTATGATTCAGCTGTTCAAAGTCCAATGCGTCCTATGCTATAGAAGGGTTTAATTTTCCAGTTTGTTAATTACTATTTTACAAGGCAGGTGCCATAAGGAGTGTTCTGGCTTTGAGGGACCCTGGACTGGCAATCCTCTCATTTTTTATATCTCCTATTTCAAGTAAGAACTATTTATAGTGTTCTTTATTGAAAGTCGATGCTCAATTCAATTCCATAATGTTCCAACATGATTGCCTTGGAAGTTGGAAGTCATATGTTACATTCTTGGATGATGGAGAAAACAGGAGATAACCAAATTGTTGATTCGTGTGAATATTCTTGTTTGAACAGGGAACTTCTCAGTGGAGAGAAAGGTCTTATCCAGTTGCAACCGACAAAGCACTTTACCCTCTCGTTGAGAAATATGCTGCAGTAAGTATCATTCATGTCTTTCAGTCTTTTGTTGTATAAATCCTGTAGGTCTATACCCTATAGTCATTTTAGCGGCTCCAATCATATAATTGAAGGTTTAAATGATTGAGCTTTTGGTTAATGGTGTTCTGCCTTAATAGGAGACCGGCAAAAGGAACATGATCATGGGCTGTCTGGTGTCTGAATTCTCTCGTTTATGAATCTTTGCCGTTTGGAAAAACCCGTAGACGGTTAGTAAAATACTGTATGATTATTAAGCATTTGGGACCGAGTTTCGTCTTGGTTTGGTGAATGTTTCCTTGTAAATGAACACGGTCTTTATCAATTATCAATGCTGGATCTGACCCGTCTTGCCAGATTCAACCAGTTGTCCATGGAACCTCTCAAGCAGGTCCAACACTAATTTGCAAAAGTAGGCCCAAGTCAATTTGTATGGCAGCAATGAGCAAAACTTTTTTTTTTTAAATAATTCCAGAAGTGGTTGACTGCTTGTGCCTTCGGCGTTAAGAATAGCTAGTTCATTTTCAATTAATGAAAGGCCAAAAAGAAAAAGGATGCATCAGCTAAGTGATGCTGAGCAACATTTGATTCCAGTACGAAATCCAACGTGTAAAGAAAAAAGTGGAGGCCGATGAATTATCTTTTTGAAAGGTTAGGACAAAGCAACCCTTGATAAAAGGCAAGCCCATAAAGAAAGTCAGATCGTACCCAAAGTCTGACAAAGCGATTTCAATTGGAAGAGCCATTGCGTTTGCGCTTCCTTTTTCACCAACAACTAAAATTTCAGCTTCGTTTAGCGCCTTGGCCAAGAGCCAAAAGTCATGAAATTAAAAAAAAAAAAAAAGTAAAAAACCTGTTTCGTAATTAAAATGAAAAGTTGAGATAAGATGCGTTTTTCGAGCCTAAAGCAGCAAGAAAACAAGCAATTCTTTTATTTAAAGAAAAGAAAATACCAGTGCTGGCAACTATTCTATAACGGGAATGGCTGGAGCTTTAGACAGAATGTGAAACTTTCATGAAATTTGTAAAATTTTTTAAAAAAAATTTTAAATCCATTAATTAATAAAATTTAATATAAAAATTAATAATATATAAAAATATTTATTAAAAATATTACTTATAATTTAAATTTAATCTATACTTATTAAATGATAAAAGTTTTATAAATATTTTTACTAAAAATATTTTTTTAATAAATATACTAAAATTTATTAAATTTTTAAAAATTTTACATATTTAATTTATAAGATGAAATATTTTAATCTATTAATTTTAATTTTAACTTATTTATTTTTAATAAAAAATTTTATATATATGTTTTTTTTTAAGTAGAACAATTTGGATTTTGATCATTTTTCCGAAGGAAGTCAAACTATATTTGCAAAAGTCACAAACTACTGGTATCACTTTCCATTGGCAGTTTATCGGAGATAGGATTAGATTGTGTATTTATATTATATTTATTTTATTTGAAATATATAAAATATAAACATTTTATAGTATTAAATTCATATTTATAAACTAAAAACAAAAAATTTTTTATTTTTATTTTTATTAAATTTATATAAATTTAGATTTCTTTTCGTTTCGTTCAATATTATATCTCTTCTTCGCCACTCAAGTCAACATCAATTTGCCGCAAAAGAATTCGCTTGAATCTTCCATAGATGGACTAATCTAAATATATTTGTGTAGCTAAATGAATACAAATGAATTAGATTGTTTGACTTTTCATTTTCAATAGTCACACACTCCCAAAAGCATCCCATTTTCAATATAGTAGTAACCCTTCGAAGATTTATTTTTCCACTTCTTTTTTTTTTCCCCGATTATAAATAAATAAAGAAATTAAATGTTTTGATTTTAGGGTTAACATCAAATTTTGATAAAAAGAAATTAAAATAATTATGTAAATTATCAATGGTCATATTCAACAGTCAATTATTCAAAGAAACGCACGTGCTTTTCACTCCCTTAATTGTCAATGAAAGTTTGACGAATTGATCAATAATCCAAGATTTATAAGACCAACACCTCTTGTTTGATTTATATCAATGAACCGTGTGTAATCAATTTGGTTCACCCATTTTCTTTTTTTAGATGGAAATCATTATTTGATTTTCTAATCCTTATTTTAGATTTTTAGTTTATTAATTCTTATGAATCTAAAAGAATAAGTTATGATTTGGACATGACCTTTTCTTGACAGTCCTATAATTTATTGTGCCGACTCCCCATGTTGACATTATTTTCCGAATCTGTTGTCGTATTTGTTTCGTGACTAATAGGTGATTAAGATCATTTTTTTTTAATTTTTAAATTCAAATTTTATCAATAATTATTTATTAAAATTATTTTAAATTATTAAATATGATATATTTTATCATGATTTGATAAATTAAATAATTTATTTATTATCAAATTATTTCTTATAAAAAATATTTGATTTTTTTTTAATTTACTCTCATATTTATTGCTCGTATTTTAAATGAACTTTCATTTTTTATCATTTTCACTTACAATCAATTAAAAGACTTGTGGCGTTTTATAGCTGCAACATGTTCAATTATAAAATGTATGCATCCTCGAGTTCAGTGAGAGTCCTCCAAATTAGACTCCAAAATGGACATGCCATGTGACATCCGTAACTAAATTTACCAAAATGTAGGGATTTTTTTGTTAGATCGGTGAAATTTTTATCGAATACGAGGGCCAAAGAATCGTTTCCCTGAATGTGCTCGCAATTGGTAGGGCCAAATGCCATCTCGCAAGCGCGTGAAAATACGAGGGCTCCTTGGTAGTTGACGACTTGACGTTTGCATATTCTATGTTCATACAATCCATGGTAATATATTAATAATGTAATGTAAATGTCATAGAAAATTTGTTTGCTGACAAATAAAGAATTGAATTTAAATATTAATTCAAATTATTTATATAATTATTTTTAAAAATAATATTTAAAAAATTTGAAAATTAAATTTTAATATTTATTAAAACTCTTTTATTTTTTAAATTGTGATTTTGTATATAAAAAAGCAAATGAAAAACTTTTTATTTTATTTTGAATGTTGAAAGATATAGAATGACAAAAAAGTAACAAAATATTATTTTTCTTTTTTTTAAATAATTTTGAACATTTTAAGATCCCATAAGGAAAAAGGGAACAATAAATATATATTTATATATATCATTAGAACTATTGAGAAAAATATGTGGCAAAAAAAAAAGAACTATTGAGAAAAATAAATCATAAAATTAACTTTATTATCTTGTCAAGTTTAATAACATAATTAAGTAATATTTTAGATTAATTTAAATTTATTTAATTTTCATAAAAATTTAAATAATTTAAAATTTTCACATGATAAAAAATATTAATATAAACAAAAAAGCAAATAAAACCATAGGAACTTTAAACAACTCATAGACTTGAATTTTTTTAAAAAAATTTCAGTTGTTTATTTAATTATTCAATTAACACTTGTGAATTGCAATCTAATAAATGCATTAATCCTTCATAATTTAGAGGTCAAAATAGAGTCAAAGCCTTGAAGTGCAGCACATGCACTTAAACGGCGCGTGGAAAAAAAGCAGGAATTGCAGGAACCATAATAAATGTCGGTTATTAGATCAAATATCGTAGGCTTATGGACTTACAGAAAAAAAAAAAAAAAAGAACAAAACAAATAAGATATGCAGTGTTTGATTATTGATGTGATGTGACGTGGAAATAAACTAATGGTGGACCCTACCTCAACGCTCCAATTCTGATGATGAAGATGAACGATATCATCCCTTCAAATTTCTTACTTTTGTTTTACTTTGAACTATGATTTGATTTGATCAAAGTTTCACAAGAGTCCCACTTCACTTGGGACCCACATTTTCCTAACCTCTCTTCCTTTTCACAAAAAAAAAAAGTAAAATAAAGTTCCATGCTTGAAGTTGATTATCATTGAAACAGCAAGCAGCCAGCAAACAAAACATACAAAAACTCAATAAAAAAGAAGAAAGACTCCTCTTTCCTCTTAAACTCCACTATTTCTCTCTCCAAATGATACACGTTTAATCACCCTTCTTTCGTTAGCTGACTTCGAAGTATAAATGGGTACTTGTCAAAATTGAAAATTACCATTTCCAATGTGAAACAGAATCAGATTTTTCATATTTTATTTTCTGTTTTTTTTTTAAATAGTAGTAAATTTTTTCCTAGTGACTTCTACTTTATTATCTGTACATAGTCGCAAAGTGCCATTTTTTAAGCTGTTGCTTCTTTCTTTTGCCACCGTTTCTTTTTTCATGGTCTCTCATTTTACCGTTTGTTGCCTTCACCCTGAAAATGGAGAAAAGGGTTCTCTTTTTTCTTCTTTTATTCTCTCTGCTTCTTCTTTTGGTTTCCTCCTCAGCCCAGATGCAAGGTATTTCCATCTTCTCTAGTTATATTTGTGTAGTTATAAACAAATGAGTTCTTTTTGTTCTTTGTTTGTAATTTTCTTCATGTTTTGTGAAATTTATGCTTTACTTGTGGCATGGGGTTTAAAGGCATCAATTTTATGCATATCTCGTATCCGTTTTACATTTTTGAGTCGTTTTTACCTTGTTAATACTTTTTTTTTTCTCCTTTGGAAATATGTATCAATCTGGGGACTCCTCTGTTTCAGCTTTGGATTATAATATGAATGATATCTTTGTTTTTTTTTTTTTGTTTCTAAAGTTACTGTAGAGATCAACAGCTTTGGTTTTTATAGTCTCTTAAACTTCATTTAATATAGCTAACAACAAGTTATCCTTCTGTAAGAATTGAGAAGGAGGAAAGTATTTATTTTGGTATCATTTTAGATGTTATGTTGAGAAAATATTGCTCATTTCTACAACCTAAACGATGGTCAATGAGCAAACGAGGCAACGGCTATGACTGTACAAACGCAGAAGATAATTTTTGCAATAGAAGAGAAGATCCTTTTGGTCTTGCATATGTGATAAAATCTTTGAATATGTGGAAAACTGATGAAGAGAAGAGGAGAGTAGAACCAAGGCCTTGACTGCATGAGTGTTGCTAGAAATGAGAATCCTAACCTATGAACTTGCTTCCATAGAGTCTTGTAGTCATAACTGATCACACAACTTAAGAATCAGGGTAAAAGAACTGAAAATAGGGTGACTTGCAATTGGTAGACCAATTTAAACAGTTCCACCAATATGTATTTTGTTTGATGACCTTCTTACTTCATTTTGAAATTATGGTTTAAATGTTCTTATGGAGTCTTGTTTGCTGTCTGAGTTGTTTAAAACATAATGCCATAAGCTGGGGAGACATGCATGCATTTAAGGATAGAAAAATGGTATGAAACAACCAGGAAAGGTTCATAAAGTTCAAAAATTTCTCCTCAGGATCTTATAATGTGTTATTGTCTTAAATCTCATTATTATAAACTTAGTGCATTAAGAGTGAAACATAGGTAAACCACAAAGGCATCCTGCATCCATGTGTGTATCTGTGTTCTGGATGCGTGCATATTCCTATGTTTTATTGGTATATTTATGGAGTTATTACTAGTAACAAGTAGATGAGATGTTAGAAAAATATTTGATTCACTTGTAAAGTACATTTTTTTTTAAAAAAAATTTTAACTTGACATCCTTTAAGGACCTTTTCTTTTTCACCTTCATTTGCCCTTAGTTTTTCACCATGATGCATGATGTCAAGCATTTGAAGGGCGAAGTGTAATGGAGTTTTTGTGTGGTTGCTAACAAATCTAAACACATGAAACAGGTTTTGTGAGTTTGAACTGTGGGGGTAATGGAAATTTTACTGATGAACTTGGCCTGCAGTGGACTTCTGATGGTTTTCTTAATTACGGAGAAACAGCTAGTATATCTGTTTCAAATGAGACAAGGAAGCAGTATATGACACTTAGGCATTTTCCTGCTGATTCCAAGAAGTACTGTTACAAGCTTAACGTTGTAAGCAGGACTAGGTATCTTGTAAGGGCAACTTTCTTGTATGGCAATTTTGACAACAATAATGTTTATCCAAAATTTGACATTTCCCTTGGGGCTACTCATTGGTCTACAATTGTAATTTCGGATGCTAGTACTATAGAGCAGGCAGAGCTTATATTTCTCGCTATTAGCCCTACTATTAGTGTCTGTTTATCCAATGCTACAACCGGACAGCCATTCATCTCTACCTTAGAGCTACGACAGTTCAACGGTTCAATTTATTACACACCATATGAAGAAAGCTTTTATCTCAGTGTCTCTGCGAGAATCAACTTTGGTGCTGACAGCGAAGCTCCAGTCAGGTATGCTTGGGCATATTGTTAAGATTAGATAATGAGCTATCAACAATAAATATTTAAAGTAACATAGAGAACAATAATTAAAGCAACAACTATGTAATTAATGATCAAATAGATAGCAAATTAGGTTATACTAATATTCTGATACCTTGAAGCTGCTTTTCACATTTTGTTCTGAATTGGGGCTTCGAAAGTTTTAGGGAGTGTGCATTTATGGAAATTATGTAAACTGTTGTCCTTCAACACAGTTTTGTGCTATAGAAGATGATATAAAAGTACAATTATCTTTCAGGTATCCAGATGATCCATTTGATAGAATATGGGAATCAGATTCTGTGAAGAAAGCAAATTTCCTTGTTGATGTTGCTACTGGCACTGAGAAAGTATCAACCAACAAGTCAATTGACATTAGCAGCAGTGAAAGGCCGCCTGAAAAAGTGATGCAGACTGCTGTAGTTGGTACAAATGGATCATTAACTTATCGCTTGAACTTGGATGGTTTTCCTGGTTATGGCTGGGCATTCACGTACTTTGCAGAAATTGAAGATTTGGCTCCAGATGAGTCCAGAAAATTTAGGCTAGTGCTTCCAGGCCAGCCTGATTTGAGCAAAGCTATTGTTAATATCCAGGAAAATGCCCAAGGAAAATATCGTGTTTATGAACCAGGATATCCTAACATATCCCTTCCCTTTGTGTTATCATTTAGATTTGGGAAGACATCCGATTCTTCCATGGGGCCACTTTTGAATGCTATTGAGATAAACAAGTATCTGGAAAAAAATGATGGTTCCATGGATGGTAAGTAAGATTAAGTTTCCTTCAGTAAATATAAATCATTGGAATGCTCTCTTTGGTCTGATTCTTGGGATTCTGACTTGTATTTTCATGTAAATTATTGCTGCTAGGCATATGATCCAAGCCTAATCTTGGCTATCTTATTTTGATCAAGTTTGAAAGTTATAATCAGTGTAAATGAAATTAGGTTGCCATGAGTTGCAGGAGCTGTTATCGCTAATGTGGTCACACTCTACTCATTAGCTGACTGGGCACAGGAAGGTGGTGACCCATGCTTGCCAGTTCCATGGTCATGGGTGCAGTGTAACTCTGATAGACGGCCCAAGATAGTTTCGATGTAAAGATTTATGCCACCTGAGATTCTTGCCCACTTCTGTTAAATTGTTGTTCATAGTAATATCTGTAACAAATACTACTACATTATGACTTTTTTTTTTTTTGTGTGGTGCTTGTCAGCCTTTTATCCAGCAAGAATTTGACAGGGAATATCCCCTCAGATTTCACAAAGTTGAGCGGTTTGGTTGAGTTGTAAGCTTCAAACTACATTCCTACCTTTGCTAGGTGTTAGCACATATTTTCCAACTTTGTTTCTTGTGCTTGTTTTATATATCTCTCTCTCTCACTTTTATACTTCAGTTAGTTGACACCCATTTTAGCTCGTATTTTCCAACTTTGTTGCCTGTACTTGTTTTATATATATATCTCTCTCTTTCTCACTTTTATACTTCCGTTAGTTGACACAGCCATTTTACTCCCTTACACAAACTAATTTCTTATCTTTTGGTTACAGATGGCTAGATGGGAATTTCCTGACTGGTCCAATACCTGATTTTACTGGATGTGTGGACCTAAAGATCATGTAAACATCAATTGCTCATCTCTTAATTGTGATATTTTTTCAAGTAATTGCTGACTAAAATTTTGGTCTGATATAGTCATCTTGAAAACAATCACTTGACGGGTGAGCTACCTTCGTCTTTAATGAACCTACCAAACTTGAGGGAACTGTAAGTCATTCGAACTTCTATGTCAGGTTTTTTTTTATTATTTTTTTTTTCAGACAGAACTTTCCATAGTTTAGAAGTCAAATTCTAAGATGTATTTCCGTACATTAGTTTTTGTTCTACTTAAAATTGGATGGATTTATTTTCTATTGTTTTAGCTATGTGTTGGTGTTTTCCATGTTGATTTCTAGGAAAATATCTTATGTAATTGACGCTCTCATGATGCAGGTATGTGCAGAATAATATGTTATCTGGAAGAGTACCATCAGGCCTTCTGAGTAAAGACTTGGCTTTGAAGTGAGTATCATTTAAATGTTTAATTGAAATGCATTTGCACATGCTTAATAATTGGTATGCAACCTACACATATTAAGTCAATGCTATGGAGCTTCTTTGTTTAGTTTGTCAAAAGTACCTTTATTCTCATATACAGAAATATAGACATACAAACATATGTACACAAACAGGAAGCAGCATGCTAATTCTGTTGAAAGATAGAAACTCTCTTGGAAATGGTGAATCATTCAAAAAAGGTGTTGGAAAAGTGTGAGACATTGCCAACCGGTGGTGTTTCATAATCTGAAAAAGGGCAAAAGGCACTTGTTCTAACAGAATCAGATTATCATAATAGTGTGTCAATCAACATGATTTTAAGTTTCTAAATCCTCAGGTGTTATTATTCAAACTTTTTTGTGAGCTGCCGTAGAAGTCACTGTGGAATCTCTGATGAGTAAATATTATGTATTTTGAATTTGTTCTTTGCAATTTTTTATTTTATTTTGGTTTTCTTCCCTTATAATGATTATAGAAAACCTACTCCTAATCTTTTAATGAATATGGGAAGTTACCTGATAATAGCCAGTCAAGGAATCTTACGCAAACTGCAAATATGTTCTATCTGCTAGTTGGTAGGCTAAATATATCTATATTTTGGCTTTCCGTTGTGACATTTTCCATCCTTTTCTCATTTCATACTAATTTATGCTCCTGTGTTAGTTTAATGCAATATTCTTACTTATTCTTTTCCCACAGCTATGCTGGAAACATTAACCTTCATGAGAGAGGTGGAAGCACAAGACACCTTAGTATTATTATTGTTGGTTCATCAATTGGAGCTGCTGTTCTGCTTATAGCTACAATTTTGTCTTGCCTTATTTTGCACAAGGGGAAGAAGAAACATGAACAACATATGAGACCAGGTTTTTAAAGTTTGGCTAATCTTTTGAATATCTCAGCTGGCTTGACATGCTTAATTTCTTTAATTTATGTCAGAACAATTTCATCATTCCTTGCCAATTCAAAGTCAAAGAATTGCTTCTTCCTTGAGTAATAGTCCAGCAGAAGCTGCTCATTGCTTTACACTAGCTGAGATCGAAGATGCTACGAAGAATTTTGAGAAGAAAATTGGTTCTGGAGGCTTTGGAGTTGTATACTATGGGAAAATGAAGGATGGGAAGGAAATTGCAGTAAAAGTTCTCACTAGTAATTCCTTCCAAGGAAATAGGGAATTTACAAATGAGGTAATTGTAACTTGCTTCTGCAATCTGACGCAGCTTTTTTCGTTTTCAAATTCTTGTTCATAATTATGGAGTTTTGCTTCTGACCTCTAGTGGTCATGAGTCCTTTTATTAAGGCAATTTTTCTAACAGTTGTTTATCTTTGCCTTGTAATAATGATCAAATTCAAAATGGTGGCATGAGAGTTGTTTGACCATAGAACTTGAAAGAATAAGAGCTAAGTTTATTCATTTGAAGGTTTCTCATATATGAGCCTCTAATTGTGGGTGTGTTAGGTGTTAATTTCTCCGAAGTTTTAGAGGGAATTTCATTCATTTTAAGGGCTATTAGGTAAAGACCATTACATCAGATTTTAGGCTTTGAAGCTGGGGCAAGTTGGTACTAATAGTCAGATTTGAAGTGACTCTATCACTACTTTGGCTAGGCTACCTTCAATGCTTCATTGGACTTTCGAAATAAATTGTTTAAATTCATACAAACTATGACATAGGGAAGAAAATCTCCATACTGCCATGAAAATATGTCGGCCTGGAATTAGTAAATAGTTAGAGAGTTCCCGACTAAGTGCAGCACATGCAAAACAGCCAAATGCTAAAACTTGTAAAATTTTCTTTTCTTATATTATTTATATAAGAGCATTTCCCCAACTAATGTACTGGTTCTGAAATGAACTGACAGGCCTAAACTTAAAAACAAATTATGAATTTGTTAGATCTTAGAATTCGTTGCCTGAATTTTACTGATAAACTATGATTGAATTGGTAGCATGCAAGTCTGCTTTCAGTCAAGCATTTTTCTTAAAAAGAAGGGGTTTTTTCTAACATGACCTTTTCTTTTTAGAGGGAGGGTTCTGAGGCTTTTAAATAATTTAGGTTACATTAATTGGCATATTTCTAATTTGCCATTTGAAGCTAAAATCATGTGAACTTTTGACTTATGGGGTAGGTGAGTCTTCTTTCAAGGATACATCATAGGAACCTGGTACAGTTTCTTGGGTATTGTCAAGAAGATGGGAGAAGTATGCTTGTTTATGAGTTCATGCACAATGGAACTCTCAAAGAACATCTGTATGGTAAGTTCCAAATGTTCTTAGGTTAAAAGCAATATGACGTTGAGTGCTCATCCGTGTTTAAATTATGGTAGGCCCTTTAACAAGGGAACATGCTATCAATTGGATTAAACGCCTTGAGATTGCTGAAGATGCTGCAAAAGGTACTTAAGCTAAGGGATAAAATTATAATTTCTCTGTGCAGAAATTTCTCTTTGTTCAAGTGACTGAATGTTTGGTTCTTGTATTCCTATATTCAGGGATTGAATACCTTCACACAGGCTGTGTTCCAGCCGTTATCCATAGGGATTTAAAAACTAGCAATATACTTCTTGACAAGCAAATGAGGGCAAAGGTTTCAGATTTTGGGCTTTCCAAGCTTGCAGTGGATGGAGCATCGCATGTGTCAAGTATAGTTAGGGGAACTGTGGGGTATCTGGATCCTGAGTAAGGCGTTGCTTCTACCAAAACCTTCTGAATGACTATTTGCACTGATTTGCTGTTGTTGCTGCTGCTGTTCTCAAATGGTTAAATTGTTTTGGAAGACAAAATTATGTGTTTACGGACAGAGAAACAAGGAAGAAGAGGGATTTGCATTTGTGATGATTATTGCAATGTTTAAATATTGATCAAGTCAATCCTTGTGTACCATTCAAATTCCTTTTGCCATCCTAATTTCTGTTTGCGGACATGCTATCACACCAAATCTACTGTTATTGGGGGAAATATTAGTTTTCTGCATACAGTGTGAAATTCTTCATTGCATTGAGTTTATAATTTTTTTTTTCTTTTGGTGCACAGGTATTATATCTCCCAGCAATTAACAGATAAAAGTGATGTCTATAGCTTTGGTGTCATTCTTCTAGAACTGATGTCTGGTCAGGAAGCCATATCTAATGAAAGCTTTGGTGTTAATTGCCGTAACATTGTCCAATGGGTAAGTTCATACCGAAAGGCACGAGGAAACTTTTTGTTTGAAGTACATATCTTATTAATATAAAGTTTTACATAACTTCTGAACAATTAATTCACATCTAAAAAGTAACTATGGTAAATAACAACAGTGAAATTGTCCAAAATGTTACTTTTATTTCCTTCAGTGCATCATCACCTTATAGATTTCTATATGTACTTTCCTGCTACACATTGTTTGGAACTATCGGGAAGGACATTAGTTGCAAGCTCTGATATGGTTGCAAATGATTTTGCTCTTGTATTTCTTACATGGTTTCATTTGTTGATTTCTTCAAATAAATATATTGCAGGCGAAGTTGCATATTGAGAGTGGGGACATTCAAAGAATCATTGATCCTTCCCTTCGCAATGAATACGACATCCAATCAATGTGGAAGATAGCAGAGAAAGCTCTGAATTGTGTTCAACCTCATGGACATATGAGGCCATCGATATCGGAAGTTCTTAAGGAGATCCAAGATGCTATCTTAATTGAAAGGGAAGGAATGGTGGTGAGAGAAGGTAATTCAGATGACATGTCTAGGAACTCTGCAAATTCTTCCTTTAACCCTGGAACTGATAATTACCTGTCCTTTGATGAATCCATTGCAAGGCCAGCAGCACGGTAGTCTTTTGTTTGTCATTTTACAAAGAGACAAATCTCTTCTATCCCCTTCTGTTTTCCTTAAATTCTTTGTTAAATCTTTTGTTTGTTCATGTACAAATAGACAAGTTTTTGAGCTTGTAAAATTTTGAGGTTGTTGCATGATATAACTTTATATCCTTTGAGTTTCTGTCCTTTACAAGAAAAAAAAACAAAACAAAAACCATTCTAAATGGTTTGGGTGGATTGAATTTACAGTATCTTAGAATTTTTCATAGAAGATATGAGTTTTCATCCAATTATAAATTGATTTTAGATTTGATAGAACAACATCATGAAAAATGGATGTTTCTCTTCGAGATCAATCTTGTACTATTTACATTATAATTCAACAAAAAAAACAGATTATAATAAAACAAAACAATGGATGTCGAGCCAAAATCACTTTCATTTTTACATAATACAAGGTGGTAGATTTTGATATCTATAGTCAATTATGTCTTTCAAGTCACACGTTACTTTTTATTACATTACATGCATTGCTTTAAAAGTTGATACATAATAATCTATGACATGCTTTTTCTTCACTCATATTCTTCTTTTAAATAAGTAGTAGTTTAGACAAGACAATCTATAAAAAATTACTTGACAATATGCATTTGAAATTATCAAAATTTTTTTTAATTTTATTATTATTTAATCATAAATTTTGGATAATCATTTGCAAGAATTAAAATATTTGTAATCAAAGATGTTAGATAAAAAAAAAAAGATATAATATGATTAGAGTTGAATATAATAACAAAATATGAAATATTTGAAAATAAATTGGTTTTTTTTTTTGTTTTATTACATACACATTGTAATTTGGTGACATAATGGAACCGGTTATTTATTTTATATGAAATTAAGATATGAAAAGAAGAAAACCTAAAACGACGTTGTGGTATTTAACTAAGTGATAAAAACAAAACACGTGTAAAAAAAAAAAAAAAAAGAGGACCGTCGAATGTTAAAAATAAATAAATATTTTTTCCTTTTCAAATATGACGTAACCGATGTCGGTGGTCAAACATGTAACCGTTTCATTTTTTTTTGGCAAAAATTTAGCCGTTAGGTTCGCTCCCAAACATCTCTATCCTTTCCACTAAGTCTTTTTCCCACTGCCTCACAAACTTCTCTCCTATCCTGTCTCCAAAATTTCCACTTTCCAAACAGTAACAAACCTCTCTTAGCACTTGGTTCAGATCCTGAGGTTGAAACTAGCTTACTGTTTACAAGTCTGGGGCCGGTACGATGAGGGAGAGAGCGAAGCGTTTAGGGTTTTAGAGAGGCATAGGGCGAAATCTGATTCAGAAGGGAAATTCGATGTCGGCTGAGTATGCAAGGTCGACGATGAAAGATCAAGTTTATAAGGTACGGTTGTTACTTAATATCGGCTAAAGTATTGGGTTTTATGTGTTTAATTTTCTTAGTTATTCTTACATTTGAAGTTTGCCTTCCTCTTTATTCTCGCTGGAGGAGAGCCAGAGTTCAGTTTCTATTGACTTAGTAAGCTTTGTGTTGGCCTTTTATTCCCGTGAACAAGTAAGATTAACTCAGTTGCATATTAGCAAAAGGTTTTAGAATTGTTCATTCAGTCATTTAGCTTCATTCTAAGTGTTTTTTTTTTTTGTTAGTTTGTAAGTTTTGGGCTCTAGATTCATGCTACCAACAATTTCTCAATACCAATGCTGCTTGTGTTTGATTTGATGGGGAAAGAATAAGTAGTTTGATATTTTACCTTTTGTGCCTGAATAGTGGCACCTAGTTGTAAATTTGTGTTTTCTCGTTAGGGATGCAGACAACTGCATTCCTGCCATACCCTTTTGGACTTTCACAGGTAAGCAGTTGCTGCTATTCTTAAGTTAAAAATTTATATTTGAAGACTTATGGTTCCATATATTATGGTTGACTGTACTCAGTAGGAATGGTGGTGTCCTTCTGTTACGCTTATGGTGCCAGGTAAGATGCATTCTTAAATAACTTTTAGTCCTCAGATTTTCTTTTTCTTGCAGTTGCTGTTATACTCGTGTTCTAGCGCTTCTATTTGCTTTCTCTTTTATGATGTTTTATGATAAACTAATATCTACCACCACAACATTTTCAGAAGAGAGATCCTCTGTTTTCTTCTGTTTTTGCTTTTTATAGTGATGGCTTTTATTAGATTTGTACTTGGACTTAAAAAAGAAATAAAATAACATTTCTCCAGGGTTCAAAAATAATTCTGAGAATAATGGTAAGCCATAGTCTGAAAAGGTTCATGTTCTTCTGATGGGTAAAGATGCAAAAGTAATTGTGGTATGTTTGCTTTATCGTCAATGAATTGGTGATATTCAGATTAGCTATCATGGTTCCAATGAATATTAACGAGTGTCTTCTGTGGTTCTCCGATAGTGTATGAGGTACATGAACTTTCTGAAAACACTAACAGCTGCTAATGCAAGGACACTGGGAAAGAATTCACATGATAGTACTAAGTTGAAACAAAATTAAATACTGTTCTCAGATTTTTGTTAGGGATGGTGAGTAAAATGAAAAGGAAAAATGGATTAAGCTTATTGGAGATTTAGCTGGCTGCATTATATAAAGAAACCCAAAGAGGTAATAGATTTGGTGTTTTTTTTTTCTGTAACTTGACTATTTTTTTTCAAAAAGATTGATGCTTATGAAATACTGAAAGGAAAATATTTGCCAAAACTGTAACCACTTCTACAAGTTCAGAATACATGCAAGATTTTCACGAAATCATTGAACTGTCAAGAAAATTTTCATCAGGAAGCTGCAGCTGCTGCACTATAGCATTTTGTATGATTAGTTTGCATTCTTTCGTCGCTGCCTATGTTGGATTTGATGATCTTGAAACAGCTGTGAGGGAAGGAAGGAATGATCTTTGTAAGATTCTCCCAAAGATGAGGAGTTAGGAAAGATTTGAGTCAAAATGAGAGATGATATCGTATTTAAGAAAATTACTTCCTAATTCTATTGAGCCAAGCAGTGAACCACCATTATTGCCAAAAGCGTATGCACCTAATTCTAGGATTTATACAACTTTAATGAAAGGTTGGTTACATGATGGCAGGTATACTAACACAGTTAGGATGCTAGAGGCAAATAGGCATCAAGATGATAAGGCAGCAGTTGCAAATAGATAAGGCAAAGGGGTTACTAAGGAAGATGGCTGATGATGCACAGATTAAGGGTGATGTGGTTCCATATAATCGATTGATTGATGGATGCATATAGATTGATGAAAGGTTTTGCTTTGTCAGGTCAACCAAAGTTAGCTAACAAGATTCTCAATGAGATGCTTAGAGATTCATGGGTGAAAGTTGACTTGGTTGCTTGGAACATGTTGGTGGAGGGATATTGTGGGCTGGGACTGGTTGAAGAAGCAAAGAAAATAATCCAGAGAATGTAAGAAAATGGGTTTTACCCTAATGTTGCTACTTATGGCAGTCTGGCAAATGGAATTTCAGTGGCTAGAAAACCAGGGGAAGAACTTTTGCTTTGGAAAAGATTGACCAAGTACAAGAAAATCTCCATGGAGATGCTTTCAAGGATGTTTACTAGCAAGCATGCTTCATAATCGAGGCAGGGAGTGAGTGGCATTCTGAACTTATAGACAGATGATTATGCCTTCGAGTTAGTATAACCACATGAACTTTAATGTCTATGAATTTCAGATGCAAAAAAATCAGATAAATTACATGGTTTCATTGTATTGTATATAACCTAGAAACATTTTGAGAAGAAATACAGAGGTGATTCATGCTAATGCTAAAGCTGAAACTGTGTTAGCACACTTTTCCAATTACTTAAAAAGTAAATGTTTCGATTATACATGACCGCAATGGAACTGTCCATAGGTCATATTGTTAATCCCCATTGTATTTTAAAAACAATGCATCAGAATCATTCCCCCCTCTTTCTCATGTCTATGCATGTGGAAGCATAATAGAATTTCACAAATTCGTAATTGGATTCTTGCCTATTTTATTATGAAGGTGTTTAGCATCTTGATCTTGATGGTTGGCTCCGTGAATAGGATGATGATAACACCTGTAAGAGAGAGCATGGTCAGTCAAAGGCCATTCATGAATTTATCCTTAATCCTTTATCTTTAATGAACTTAATTATCTTAATTGAATGTTATTATTTACACTAAGCAGCCTACCCAAATGGTGTTACATCAGCATAATACATGAACAATAAGTTACCTGTTATATGCCTAAATACTTTATCTGGTGCCTGAAAATGCTAGATCGTAGTAATGAATTCCATCTGGATCTTGAGTTGGCTATAATTTATGTACGTCCATAAAATTGAGATGGAAACATTGAAAACCTACTAGAGGATGTTTGGTTCCTTTAAGTAATGAATTGCATAGATTTTTTTTTTTTTTTTGTAATCGAGCATTCATTCTCTCAGATATATATCATTTTCTTATATTTAAATATAATAAGTAACAATTCTCAAATGTCTTGTTTTCTGGTGTCTAGAGCTTCAGAGATCATACCTGATATGTCTTTGGTCCCTTCTTAAGAAGATAACCTACACTGTTTAAGTTATCCACAAATGTGTCAATATCAGGAACCCTTAAGCTAATTCTATCTGCCAAACTGTATATTTCCTGAAATAAAATAAGTAGGTATGGATGATTTCCTTTAATGAGAATAAAATATTTGAAAGACCAGCCATAGGAAGCTAAAGTTCATACAGATATGGAGAAGCAATCTTTCTGCTGCAGCTCTGACTGCTTGTTCAGAGCACTTAAAAAGCGCTTTGCTTCTTTTTGTTGACTCATCCCCCCACTTCGACCAAAATCCACAAAACCATGCTCATCAACATACTTATCATACAGGGATTCTTTCATTATTTCAACTGCATCCTGCAAAATAACATAATCCAAATTTTTAAAAAATAATCAAGAAAAGGTCTTAACCGAGGGCTTAGTTGTTCTGAACTAATGAAAATTTCTTTAATCTTCACTGGATAACAGTGTATAGAATTATTTTTGGAAAATTTTCATGGAAAATCTTTACTACTTTTGAAGTTTGATAAAAGAAAAACCGTTTTCAGATGATTGAAAGGAAATCCAAAACAAAAATGAAATAAATTATTAAGTATGACTTATAATTTAGACAATAAGATCTGAGTGATCATTATCAAGTTATACCCTACCTGCTTAACCTAGAAGCCAAGGAAAAAGTAATCCGCTTACCCTAGCATCTTGGGCTGTTATTTCTTCTCTCAACTCTACTCGTGCTCGAGCTTCTGTCAATCTCACCAGACTCTCCAGCTGTCTTGCTGTTATAGGTGTACCATCACCAGATGTACTATGGTCTCTAAGTTGTAAGTAGAACTTTTGCAGGATCTCCGCAGCTGGTTTTGACATTCTAATTTACATAGAAGAAAAGAGATAACAATAAAAGAAAACCAATTGATAATATAAGCAAATACGAGTTCAAGGTGGAGATCGCCTCAAATCACCTGGGGAAGACATAGGTTCTTGCGTAAGCAATATATTTGCGAAGAAGTGCACTAGGCAATGAAACAAAATCAGCATCCCTTTTGGGGTCAAGTCTAAGCCTAGAAACTAAAGAACCTCCTTTCACACTCGTACCTATTCCTTCAACATTTTGTGATGCTACATTTGTAAATCAGAATGTATTTCTTGTTAGATTCTCTTTGTAAACAGGATTCGTTTACATGTATAAACAATTTCTATAAGGCAGATTGAAGAAAAGAAAGAAAGAAACCTTTACCTATACGTGGCTTTTTCACAGCAGGTGAATTTTCTCCATATCCAGCGTGAAGCTGCAACATAGACACTAGGGTAAATGACATTTGGCTTTATTAAACCTTGGCTCAGGCTTATACAATGTGGTCAATAAGCTATTTTATTTTTGTTATAAGGTACAAAAGCTGAAGGTAAGCCTCCAAGATATATATATATATATAGTTATTCACACACGGGAATTCACCAGTATAAAGGGGCCAGGAAAGATTACTTACTGACATTATGTGCTCCGAGAGTTGCTTGTCCAGTAACTCATCAGGTTTATCAAGCAATATGAAAACCAAATCAAATCGTGAGAGCAAAGCTGCATTCATTTTCAAATTTTCATTGACTGTTTTTGCACGGCTGCAATTGGAGATTGGATCTTATTAATTATCAACAAATAATACAAGTATCATCCCTTGAAAAAAAATTTATTAAAACAATGTAAAACCAACAAAAAATTTATGAGTCTACTGAATAAGATAAAGAGAACTGGCTCTTGATGGACTAGTTAGCTGACAAGTTCCCAAGAAAAATCACTCGTGTGTAAAAGTTTCACACAGTGTAACTCGATCCTTTCTCAATATATATATATATATATGAATTGATTTATCAGCATGTGAAAATAAAGGGCAAAAAAAGAATAATAGAATTAACAAAGTTTTACTTATAATGACCACCAACAGGATTTGCTGCTGCTAAGACAGATGTTCGAGCAGATAAACTTGCTACAAGTCCAGCTTTTGCAACAGAAACACACTGCTGTTCCATTGCTTCCAGTAAAGCCTGCCTTAATCCCGATGTAAGTGAAAGATAGCCTGGATACTTATAGGTCAAATGATAAATAAAGCAGTCAGGAGAAACCTGATGTTCAGCGGACATTTTATCAAACTCATCTATACAGCATAATCCACGGTCTGCAAGTACCATGGCTCCTGCAGCAAATGTAGTCATTACAAGAAAGAATATAAGCTTGTCTTTCCACTATAACACAACTGTCTGGTTCTTGGGTGGCAAAATACATTTGAAATCAGCTAATTTCATGCTCATCAAAACTAGGTTGATGCATCAAAGAGACCAAAACAGTAAATATCAACTTTCAAACAAGGGAGAGAAAGAATCCACTACCAGCCTCGAAAGCATAGTCACTTGTCATGGTATCCTTCACTACAGCTACAGTGAGACCAGCATTGGTAGTGGCATTGCCACAGACATATATGCCACGTGGGGAAATAGCTGCTGCTGCTTGCAGTAATTGACTCTTTCCTAGACCTGGATCGCCTGGTAAAATAGTAGTAATTGTTAAGATTCAATCTATTCAGTTTATCTTCAGAAACTTTTTAAAGGATGACCTGGATGGTAATGTGATATAAGCTTTTTCCTACTTAAAAATGCAAAACAGCAGGAAGACTTCTAATTATAAAAGAAGCAGATGAAAATAAGCATACCAACAACAATGACATGGATGTCTCCCCTGACTGGGACCTTATTCTGATCCATTGAATGTTTTCTTACACCACCAAACAATGCCAAGGTTATTCCAGCTGTTGGGAAAGCCAAACATTCACATAAATAGAAGACCACAATTAAATTGACCATGTCCATAGGTCACACCAATCATGCTACTTGGCATAAGGTTTACATCAAACAAATTTACAGATTACAAGCACATATAATGGGTTGGTGGCATGGTGGCAGTTGGTATTTGCTTAAGAAATGCAAGGTAAGAATTGTTTGGAATCTCATGATTTTTGTATGTAATACTTTTTTCCAACTGTGGACTTTTAAAACATTCCTCACTTCCAATGCAATCCGAATGGATGCAGGTGCCACGAAATTACAACATTACATATTAGCCAATATTATTACCATTTTAGATGACAATATTGAAGAAGTTTCACTCAAGTGTGAATTCAAGGTTTACCTTTAACAAGCTCATGTCCATAGATTGATGGACATATGGATTGAAGTATTTGCCGAAAGACATCAGAACCATGTTCTTCTGAAAACTTAACAATGAATTCCAAATCCCTTGGAGAGAATGAGAACAACTCAACCAGGTCTGTCGGTCTATGATTACTATTGGAATCTTGCAAGTCCTCGGGTGTAGACTGTGACTTGGAATTTTTTACGGAAACTGCTTCTATGTACAGATAGTAGAATCCTTGATTTCGGCTTTTTGATTTTCCTGAAAACAATCAAAGTTTTTTCCAAGCTATGTTACAAATAGAAACCAGGTAGATGTATGCATGTGTTTGGTTGCAGTTGAAGTTTCTTTCTAACATAAAATATCAATGATCCTTTAAGTTCTGAAATCACAATGCATACATGCATGAAGATGCATGTTTGTATGTATGTAATGGAAATAACTAAATGGTTGCACATTAACGTTATTTCTTCCTTTACTAAAAATGAGATATTGTTTGCAAACTTATTTCCAAATGGCATGGAAAGGCGGGGAAAAGAAAGAACACTAATTAGACATGCAAAATTCCATGATAAATTGGTTCCAACATAATCTCCTTATGATACCTCCTCCAATATCCATGTAATTGTTGATAACTCTGATAATTCCAGTGACTGTTACTACATCCCCAGGGATGCAAACATCAACAAGATCCTCAGTCAATTCGCATTCTACTGTTCGAGGCACTCGACCTTCTTCATGATCCTCAGACTTCAGTAGCTCCTGTAGCCTGGAGTTTGTGTAAAATTATCTTCAAATGTAATGAAATGCTAAAATGATGTGTGGATGTACGAGTGTGTATGGATTCACTAAGAAATACTTTGACATCTGGTGACAGGCACCTAGTTGTTTACCTTATCTTCTGAAAATCTATTGCTTGAGCTGAAGATCGAATTGGTTTGAATGTTCGGCTCTTGCAGCCATGTAAAGTACAAGCCGTTGGCGGTGAAAATTTGCCATCGGGAAACAAACGAGGAATCTCTGTTGTGCATTTTTCACAGGCAAAATTCATTTTAATCACAAGAGGTTTAACAGTGCTAGCTTTTACCACAGTGCCACGCACGGACACAAGCTTATCTGCATATGTCATCAAATAGCTGTCATTTACATGAATCATTTCTTAAATGAAAGCTGGAGAACTAAACAACTATAACTAAAAGTTGAAATCAAAAGGTACCAATATATGCTGCCTTTAAGTTCTTCAAGACAATCAGGGATTCAGGGTAGTTGTGCAGACGAATATTTATCTTCAATCCTTCCTCCAAGTAGAAATCCGAGTTGCTTAATAAAACCTGCTCGCAACACATCTCTGCGATTAAATTGACTCTAAATAAACTTAAAATTCACTTCTTTCATCATTTATTTTATACCTGGTGAACTGCAGCACTCACACAGGAGAGAGCTATTTTAGGTTTATCTTCCAAATTTGCATAGAATTCTTCAATATCACATGATTTTCGAAATTGTTGGAAATCAAGAGACAAAGAGAGGGCACCAGAATCATCCTTTACCTGTTCATCATGAAATATCTAAGTTTGTAGCTAATAAGTTGGTATTACACCTGCTAATTAATTGATTTAGGGTTTAAAAAGTCAACACTCAGCAGAAGAACTTAACTACTCTAAAATTACTAATAAGGTAATAAAACAAAAAATTTGAAATAATTAAAGTAAATCCCTACTTAAATCGTCCATTTATATGCCTAATTCACCTAATTGAGAAATGTTAAACTTAGAACGGATCACTCTCAATCGTCTAGAAATCTGAGAGGAAGGTAGACCTGATGAGCAAGATCTTGCCCTGGAGGAACGGAGAAGAAACGAATGAGCTCAAAAACCAGCTTCTCTTCGTCCTTGGAGTACTCGTTTTCGTTGAAATAAACGGGAACGATCGAGCCAATGTTGCTTGCATTGATCGAACCGTATTTGTCGATCGTGCTCTCTCCGTGAGATCCGAACATCTTGACGGAGGTGCAGGTGATTTAAATTTGGCTTCCGAGTGTTCATCAAGATTTGGATGAAAATTTCATCTTTTTATTTTATTCACAGCTTTTTGGCGGGAGATTTGCGGCAGGGGCAAACGAAAACGTGAAGGTTTTTCTGGTTTTTGTAATTGGACATTTCGACTGCCTTTGAAGCCTGTGGACCTACTTAGGCCTAACATGGGCCGGATCCTTTTTAGTAATTTAATAGTAGTGCCTTATTTCTATTTGTGCCATGGAAATATATTTTACTTTGTTAATTCTTTTTTGTAATTAGTAACTAATAGAAAAATATAAAAGTGAATAATAGATATCATAACAATGTACACGGGTTGGTTAAATTGTTCACGAATTAGTAATTATTATTCGTTCATAAATTTAGATGTAATGTGATATTTATCTTTAAATAATAAGTCAAACTTTTAAATGTTTAGTGAACAAACATTTTAAGATGGTAGCTTGAAAATAAAAAGATATTATAAATATTAAAATTTGAATTTTAAATTTATTAAATATTATTTTTTAAATGTATTTATATAAATTAATGAAATTAAATTTTAATTTAATAAACAAACATTTCATTTTAATAACAAGAGTAAATATATGTTGAGTATTAAATTACTCAAGATTAAAAATATATAATATTTAATATTGTTCGATGGTAATGTGAACTAATTATTATGTTTGAAAAAAAAAAGTTGGACAAATCACGTGTTACAAACATGTTTACAAACATGATTAGCGAAGAGGCTAGTCAGTCTGCACTCTCCAACTTCCTAATCAACTGACACGTGGAAAATAGCAATCAACACTTCTCCATTGCCATCGTATTCTACTCCAAGGTAGGAATTTAGGATAGCCAACTTTTTCTTTGTACTAAAAAACGCTTGTCATCAGCTTAAAAAAAGACAAAAACACTTCTGATCTCCGCCGCGTGTCCGCCAGATGTCATTCTTTTAAAAGGGACCCGAAACGAAAATGACAATTTCCGGTGAAACTGTAAAACACAAGCACGACCCCCCATCCCCTCTCTCCCAAAAACCTTTCCCCAAATATCTCAGGATTTTTCATACTTCATTTTACTCTTGGGCTTAGGGCAACCCCATTTCTTTACGGTAAGAAGTTTTTTTTGCTTAATTAATTTTATTTGTTAATCTCTTCGCAATTTTGGTTTTATTAGTATCTATTATGAGCCATTAATGGTTTACTGGTTTTTTTTTTAATTATTATTTAGTGAATTGGAATTTTTTATATTTTCATATTATTTTATTTTTAGGATTCTTTAATGTCGAAAAAAATTCCTGAAGAAATCGACTTAAATTGTGATGCTGTTCTGGTTGACCGAGAGAATGAGGATAAAGATGTAAATGGTGGGGAGGCCGAAACCGTAACGGGACGAATAGTTGATGCGGGGGTTTGGGACATTGGGGAGGATAATGAGTCGGCTGGTGATGGGGTTGCTGAGTCACGGAAAGAAAGCGAAATTGAGAGCGTAAAAAATCCAGGGATTGATTTGGAAGCTGATAGTGGATCTTTAGGTGAAGAGGTGGATGATGAAGTTAGCACCAAGTTGAGCTTGGGTGGAATTTCTTTGATGGAGGTTGATGGAGGATCAAGAGGAACTGGAAATGGAGAAAGCGTTTTTATGGAAGACGAGAAACCAGTGGAGACTGAAGAAATGGCTGTGAGGTCTCCGGGTGGGGTAGCCGAGGACCTTAATGTTAGTGTCTGTCCTAATGAGGACTCATTGATAGAGGGGACTAGTGTTCCGTCAAGCTCAATTGCTGATAATACCATTCAGTCTGATATTGCTCCTGATTCAGGTTCTGCTGATGAGAAGCCCCTTTCTTTGGCTTTAGGCCATGAAAATTCTTTACCTTGTGGCAACCAGAACATAAGTTCAAAGGAAGAATCTTCTAGCAGATTAGAAAGTCGGGATATGGAAATTGATACACCCGATGATACCAACAAAAATCAAATCAATGCCATCTGTGGTGAAGGAGACAGGGTTCTTCAGAATGAAGAAAATAGGTCTAATCTGTCAAATGATGCAGTAGACTTGAATCAATGTACAAGCATAGATGAGGATGTATTGCTTGATGTTAATGCAAAACCAGAAAAACCAGAAGAACGAGATTTTTATGTCTCTGATTTAGTGTGGGGCAAAGTAAGAAGTCATCCTTGGTGGCCTGGACAGATATTTGATCATTTAGCTGCAACGGCAAAGGCGAAGAAGTATTTTAAAAAGGACTGTTATTTGATTGCATATTTTGGTGATCAGACATTTGCTTGGAATGAAGCATCACGGATCAAGCCCTTCATGCCCAATTTCTCACATATGGAAAAGCAGAATAACATGGAAGAGTTTCAATATGCTGTTGATTGTGCTTTGGATGAGGTTTCTAGACGGGTAGAGTTTGGTCTGGCCTGTTCTTGCATTTCTGAGGAAGCATATGCCCAGGTCAAAACTCAGATAATTGTTAATACTGGGATCCGGGAAGAATCTAGTAGAAGAGATGGTGGGGACAGGTTTTCAAGTGCTGCTTTTTTTGACCCTTTTGAACTTGTTGAAACTATGAAAGCATTGGCCCAATCACCTTATTATAGCGAGGTTGATAGACTGCAATTCATAAAATCGCAGGCACAATTGTTGGCATTCCTTCGCTGGAAGGGTTACTCTAAGCTACCAGAATTTCAAAATCTTTGCGGATTGGATACTGATGCGAAGATCCCTCTCTCTAAGGAAGTGAAGAAATGTAGCAAACTGATTGAAAATGATGTTCCTAGTGTCAAAGTTGACAAAGAGAAGCCAGAGAGTCGAGGTGGCTCATGTCATAAACGAAAGAAAATCCCTACAGTTTCCAGCAAAAGCGAGAAGAGCTTGTCGGAGTTTATAGCTGAGAGGCGCTTGAGTTTGCAAAATGGTAAAAGGAAATTGAATAACAAAACTGGTGACAAGTTAATTTCTTCATCCCCAGCTAAAAACTAAAGGCTGTTGGCTCTGTGCATGATGGCTCAGTGGAGAAACAGAAAAAAAGTTATATGTCAAGTGGATCTATTGATAAGTCTCTGCCATCTAAGCATACTTTTAGAGTTGGAGCTAGCATACTTAGGGTTGCAAGCCTACTGAATGGTTCAACAGTTTCAACGCTAGTACTTAGGCATGGTGATGGGACATCTCAAAGGTCTGCAGTTAATAATAAAACTAAGGGAAAATCTTCTTCTGGTAAATCTCAAGGGAAGAAGGTTTTTTAAAAAGGTTTATCTTCCCCTGATGAGATGCTTTCACAGCTTTGCTTGGCTGCCACAGATCCCTTGAAACGGTATAGTTTCTTGGGCTTTATAGCTTTTTTCTTTGCAGAGCTGAGGAATTCAATTGCTATGGATCTTAACATTTCTGAAACGTCTGAACAATCTTTGGAACAAGGAACTGATGTCATAATGGGTGAGAAATCAACGAGGTTCAAAATTGCCGGAAAGTCTGAATTGACTTCAATCAAAGACTCTTGTTGTTCTAACTGGATAATCCAATGCCTTCCTGTGAGCAATTAGCAGTTGACAAGCACAACCAAACCACAGAGGTTTCTCCTAACACTTCTAGTGAAAAAAGTCATTCTGTTGATGAATTGCAACCGGCTGTTCAAGCGATCTCCAACTGCTCTAAATGAAAGCTGTTTGGAGGATCTATGTCCAACTGCTCTAAGTCTGAATTTTTCAGACATAGATTCGGTTCCTTCAGTAGAAGACCTGAAAAAGATATTTAGCCATTATGGGCCTTTGGGTGCGCCAGTGGCTGAAGTGTCCAAAAAGAGCATCTGGGCCAAAATGATTTTTAAAAAAAGGTGCAGATGCAGAAACAGCTTTCAGCAGTTCAGGAAGATACAGCATTTTTGGACCTTCACTTGTTACAGCCTCAAGCGACTGGCATTTACACCAACTAAAGCTTCTCCAGATGGAACTAAGCGAAGCAGAATGGATGAAACATGTGGAGATGAAAATGCTACTTGATGCCCTAGATTCTAGTCAAGTTGACGTAGAAAGAGAGGTTAAGCATTCACAGCTAAAGGTTTGAACTTCTAAATTCTTTTCTTTATGAGGTTATATACAGTTATTGTTGTAAGATGTATTACTTGAAAATGGTAGGATCAAACAGTTGACATAGCTATTACTGTTGCAAATTCTAGCAAGCAGGTTAATTTATATGACTGATCATCTTGCACATTTTGATTTGCTGTTGTGAAAACATTTTTATATTCAGTTAGTTAAATTTGGTGCACCACCACTTTTTTGCAATGTTCTCTCTCAGGGTTTTTTTATAAGTATAACATGATAATAATGTGGTTTTTACAGAAATTTTTATCCTGAAAAGCATCAAAGCTGCAATTTGAGTATGGTTTGTAAATGCATTTTCTCCTAAATTGCTGCCTGCCTGTCTTGCTGAAGCTTGGGAGCTTTGGACTCTTTTGACGTGGTTCAGATATATTCTTCAAACTGCAACAGCTTCAGATGGCTCGAGCACTCTCATGATAAGCGAATTTCTTGATTCCCATCATGAACTGCAGCATCTTCACAACATCTTGGGTCCGAGGCAATGCTTTACTTTGAAACCTCATTGCCTTTGTAATCATGTGATTTTAAGGTGGCAGCGCCCTGGCATCATCCCCTTACTGCTCATCTGACGGGAATTGGGTTACTGCTCATCAATGCTTCCCTCTCATTCCTTCCGGCTCAAGAGAACTACAATATGGTACTTCTATCTAACTTCTGGATAAAACGAAAATTGATTTTTATGCACAAATCAAACGATCTAGACCATCCATTGAATTCTTTCACAGCGATATCAAAATCTCGACAGCCGTTGGATGAGTCCGGTAACTGACAAGTACGTGTGTAATCAATTGTTAATAAATAAATTTTCCCAAGAAAGAATTAAACGGGAAACCCAACGTCGAAATCGCCTGATCACCACACACGTGTAACGGTCCCACGTCCCTAGGAAGGAATTCGTACCTACACCTCGGTGTAAGTGTGATGTACATCAAACGCTCCCTTCTTTTAAAATCTTTTTCTTCGCTTATTTAATTGATTAATTTAATTTTGAACTGCCTCTTCTCCCAAATTCAAAATTCACTTCTCTCTTTTTTCTTTACTTTTCACTCATCTCGCCTTCAATAATTATTATTTTAATCGCCACATTTTTTATTCGATCTGCTATTAGTCTTCATCCGAAAATGGGTGATTCTGAGAGGCAAAGCGATTTTGATATCAAAGGGCTAAGCCTCATCGACGTTTCGTCTGAAGACGATTGCCTCCTCAACTCGCCTCTCTGCAGTCCTATAAACCCACAATCCTCAGGTTTCTCTTTAATATTATATCATTTCCTCTTGATTTTGCATGGAAATAAGAAAAAAAAATGCAAATATTTCTGGTTTTACCAAAAATTGGACTTTCTTGATTTGAATATCCTTTAATTTTAAAGCTGTTTTAGGTTTTGTTGAAGTATTGCAGGATCTATATATCTATTTTCCATTTGTCTAACATCTTGATCATGCTTCAAAAGGATGGTAAAATGCTTTCTGGCTAATTTATTCATGTAATTAACAGCTTTGTTACCAAATTTTAGGTTAAAAAGTCATAGATGTTAAGCTAGTTCTTTCTTTTTTTTCGAATGTTTCATCGATTTGACTAGGTATTTGTTATACAAATTGCTTCCAATAAACTTTCAAAGTAGTCAATAATGGATTTCGTTTGCTTTTATGGAAGCAATTTCTCATTAACGTTAGCTGCTTTGTAACTGATTGATATTGGATTCATTTGGGTTTTTTTGAAAGCAATTTCTCATTAACAGTAGATAATTTGGGCTGCTTTTTGAAAAATAAAAGATGGTGATCCTCATTTCTTTTTGCATATTAAATTTGAAACTTAATCTCATTTTATTGTTGCAAAACTTTTGTTTTTCTTTTCTTTTTTTTCCTGACAGATTGGATTTTGTTTATTGTACAGAGAAGGGGAGAGAAGCCAAAACTGTTAGCTTTGCTATTGACCCTGACATCGTAGAAATCTCATTAGGCTCCCTTGAAGAAGTTGGAAAGCTAGAGGAACCACCGGAATCTTTGGAACAAGACAAGACTAAAAAATATGGAAAATATAATTTGCGCAAAAGTTTGGCATGGGATAGTGCTTTCTTTACTAGTACAGGTACAAATTCGTTGATTTTATTTACGCTTAACAATTTATGATTGTAAATTTCCTGTTTTTATATGATTATTTCTCTATTATTTTAGGTGTTCTTGATCCGGAGGAGTTGTCCAGCATGCTGGGAGGCAACGAGAAAGGTGAAATGCGTACATTGCCTAGGATTGAAGAGGATGTAAACAAATCTTGTAACTCGTTAACAATGTTGGATAGTGAAACTTTGACATTGGAAAGTCTTGAGGCTGATTTATTTGAAGATATAAGAGCTTCAATCCAGAAATTTAACAAAGTGTCCAAGACTGCAAATTCTAGTGGCAAAAAGGAATTGAAAACAATGGATTCTCAAACTGTGCCATGTAAGTATAGTTTGTTTCTCTTTGTCTCTGCACTCTTTTATGCTGGTGCAACCAATTGTTTTGCTTTGATGCACAAATACAACTTCAAAGGATTTCCTTTGAGGGAAATGTGATCATTAGGTCAATAGAACTTACATTCTGCTTATCCCTAGATGGAAGATCATGTATGCTACTTTTCCATAGGCAAAAATGAACATTCATTCTTTTACTTTATTTCTTTTTCTTGGTCCAGACCTTATTTCTTTTAATTACCTACTTGCCTAAAATGCCTACTCTTGAATCCTTCATTCATATTCTGAGGCTTTTTTCTGTCTTCTTCCTAAATAATATTTCGTTAGATCTAGGGCATCAATTAACATGCTAGGCATACATGGTCATTCTCAAACTGACAGTGCCCTGTTTTCTTTTTATTTCCAGCCTCAAAGAAGGTAGAATTTACTACTCAAAATAAGGTACAATCAAGAAATGCCAGCTGCTGTTAATTTTCATTACTTATTACTTAGCTGTATTTCTCCAAAACTTTTTTTTTTTTTTTTCAGATGAAGCAGAAAGCTGCTCCAAAGAAGCCTAACGTTGGTGTGAAAGACTCTGGGAAATCATTGAAACAGGTTGTTGTCCGTCCACAAATTTCACAGGCATGTATTGTGCTATATGATGCAAATGTGTAACTGCAAGTTTTATCACCTTTTCTACTTGAGATAGAGAAAATATTATTTAACAATCTAGGGTATTCTAAGAAAATTTTAAACTTCCAAATCTAAATCTTTAGGTTAAATTAACGGGCTTGTGGTGTTATACAGATTCATAGTAAACTATCCTGTAAAAATTCAATTAATGCAACTGCTAAATGCAACCATATAACTGCTATTTACTACCTCTGCAAACTCTGATTTTGTTTTTTGTTTTATAAACACCAGGCTGTACAGTCTGTTGCTGGAAGTGGAGAATCAACTTCATCTTTTCATAAGCCACTGAAGGTATTAAGCTCGGTTGGTCCCATCTCAACAGCACCAACCAAAAGGATTTCCTTGGGTGCTAAGAATGTCAAAATGGAAAAGGATGCAAAGGGTGTGACTGGTAATTCAAAGTTTCAAACTACTATTCGTAGAGATTAGCTTCATCAAAATAGAAGAAGTTTTCTTGCCCATGTTTTGTGTTTAATTCACTCTCCATTTAATTTAGTGGTTGTAGGTAGGAGGACTACGGTATTGAAGAGTCCTGCTTTGGGTGGTGCAAGAAATATTGTGCCTAGGCCTAAACTATCTTCGAACTCTTCTTCCTACTCCCCAGCCTCTAGCAAAACAGAGCTGACAGCTTCTTGTTCCTCACTTGAAAGTTGTGCCAGTGCATCATCTGACAGAATTAATAAATCTTCCTTGAATTTGATTAAATTAAAAAATGAATCCAGAATACTTAATTCTTCTTCCTCTGGTTACACTATCACCACCACATCTAAAATTGCATCAAAAGGTAAAAATCAAGCAGGAAGTTCAAAGATTTCTACTCCTTTGAAGTCTTCTACGCTCTCTTCCAGTATATCTCCTGCTAGCTCTCTCAGTGAATGGTCTTCAGAGTCATCATCATCAACCTCAACTGTTAATCAAAGGTCTAGTATTCTAAGAGCTAGCCTTAGCACTGGATCTTGCAAGGGACTCCCTACAAATTGTGATGCCCAACAAGTTTTGGATTTTCATAACCATCCTGTTGGTCAGTGCTCACTGGGGGCTGGTGCTGAGGTTAGTGGTTCGCTTCATGACAGTGTAAACATAGTTTCAGCTGGAACTAGAGCTGGAAATAGTGAGCTTCTTCATCCAGCCTCAATGAAACCCTCCGGCCTTCGAATGCCATCACCAAAAATTGGCTTCTTCGATGGGGTTAGTTCTTATTCCTTAATATTGCTCTGCACCAGATGGGAAGTGGTTTTTGCTTAAACTGCTTTCAAGAATAAGCAAACAAAAATTTTCATTATCAGAATCTTCTGAAAACAGGATACAACTAGTCTATTCTATTATGAAATCTAAATGAACAAAATCACCTCCTTGTATTCTTTTAAGCTCTAGTTTGCTATGTTGGGCAAGTAGTATAACCTGTGTGATATTGTGATGAATGCAGGTAAGATCATCAGGACGAACTCCAAATGGTAGTATGCTGTCTCACCCTGGTGTACCTAGTGGCTTGCCTAAAATTGGAGCAAAAAGCACGAGTTCAAGTGGAAGCTTAAACAAGGCAAAGATTGGAAAATTTCAACCTGTTAGAACTCTTACCGCAATCCAGAGACCCAAGGTTGATGTTAAGCAAACTTCATCTGCTGTAAAATCTAGATCTTCCTTATCTATTCAAAAATCTCCAAATGCTGCAGCAAAAGTATCAAGTGCTTCAAGAAATCCGAAAGGCAGCTCTGGCATATCTCCAAAACTTCAGAATAAATTCTCTCCTAAAACTGGTAGAGAAAGTTACTCAAAGTCTCAGGGCGTTGGTTCTGCAGAAAAATTTGTAGGCCCAGGTTTTCCGAAGCAAGTAGTGGGCCTAGGAGGCAAGGATGGTGCTCGCATAAAAGATACCAAGATTGTTCCTATTGATGGAGTACATGAAAGTACAGATAATTTAAGTTCCAGGTATGATGTTCAAAACACAATTGCATCAAAAAAAGCTGGTGAAAATGAAACATACAGTCATCCATACCTGAAGACTGATACACTTTTCCTTTATAACAGCAACAAGAAGGAAGTTCTTACTGAAGATCAAATTTCTGGTTTAGTCAGAAACAGAGGTGCTGTGGAAGTGGTTGCTCCTGGCCACAAGGAGTTTGATAACAGTTTGTCAAATCCCACTCCCACCTCTCTTCTTCAATGACTCCTGAAGTTACTTCTGGCTCAAGGATACCTTTCTCAGCCAGGGATTCATTTTACAATATGGATGCACCACTGGAGATGTTACCAGGATCAGCGGTGGCAATAGACAAGACAACCGCATTACCGATTCCAGAGAGCAGCTAAGTTCACCAGTCTAGTTTCAGAATTTTTAAGGGACCATGGTAGGGGTCTCCCAATTATTCTTATTGGTAATTTTTAGATAGAACGGCCTTGTAGATTCTGAAATACTCTTGTATCTAAGCAGAATTTGTACTGTCATCCGGTAATGAGCGTTCTAAATCCGAATTCCACAAAGTCAAACCTGATATTCTGATTTCATCTAGGTAGCGTCTTATGGAGCACATCTCGTAGAATTCAGGGCTTAACTTGGAGTCTTAGTTTGGATTTTGCGTCCAAACATGCTTTATTAATGCAATGAGAGCAAGCATTGCAGTGAAAAATTTTGGTGTCCTGAATATAGATTTTGTGCCCACATCATTGAGAATGTTTGTCAAATGGATGTTAAATGGATGTTTATTTATTGCAATATTTTATGTCCATTTTTACAGTAAGTTACCAAAACAGTCCTTGATATCATAGTGCAAACGTGGACTTAGAATGTCGTTCTTGTTGTCATATTGTAGTACGCATATGGATGTTGCTATTGTCATTTACTTCAAATTTCAAAATACTAGAAGAAGATAACCCAAAAAAGAAGATTTCAACTAGTGAAGACATGATGTAAACAAATCCCTGCCCCAATTGTGATGGCTATTATTTTACCTTTTCTTCGAATGTTGGCAACATTACTTGTTCTCAGTACCCTCTATAATATTTGTGTTTTTGACATGTTAAGTTATTAGCAATAAGAAAATATTTTCACAGAAGCGCATGAATAGATTTTTGAATTGTAAATCTGCAAATCAGTGCAAATTGATTTAAAATTTTAATAAAAATTCATATATAAATTCTGTGAAAATCAAAAAATATATTTCATAATTTTTGTATTTTACATATGTTTAAATTGAAATAAACAAAAACGAATTCAGTTTCTTTCAGTATGTTGAGACTAGAAAAGCAAAACAGTTCTAAAATAGTAAATGCTAGAAATCATAGCTTGAGGATGAGAGAACACTTTCAAACAGCAATAAAACACCAAAATCTTTTTGAACAAGATGACACCACAAATTCATTACAATAACCAGAAGATATATAAAAAGATTGTTCAAAAAGCTACCAAGCAATAATATGCTCTCAGTTTTAAATAGAACTATAAAAAGACAACAAGAGACATCCGCTCACTCACAAACTTATGATCTAGGCTTCTCCTTCTTCTCTTTGAAGAGTGCCAAGAGTGAAACACCAGAGACCTTCACAACCTTGAACCTAACACCGGGAATATCACCGACGGCATGACCCTTTCGCCAAATCCAGCAATCAACACCTCATCCTACAGCAATTTATTATCATCATAAGAGAAGCAGCAAAGAGAGACTTAACATAAACAAACAATTAATGTGATACGATTTCACTTCAAGTACTACTCACATTCTCTTCAATGTAGTTTAAGCAACCATCATTAGGAACAAATGCGGCAATCTTCTTTCCATTCTTGATCAACTGAACTCTAGCACACTTTCTGATAGCAGAATTTGGCTGCTTGGCCTCAATACCTCTGTGTGTTACAAAGCCCTCAGTACACATATTGAATTAGAGTTTAATGAATACAAGAGCACCGAAAAAAAAAAGATCTAATCTTACATCTTCTCAAGGACAATTCCTTTGGCATGGGAAGAACCAGCAAATGGCTTCTTCCATTCATTTCCAAGGTTCGACTTTTTGTATGCCTTATCAGCCCACCTCTGCCTCCTGCGGTGGGTTCTCAGCTTGCGTCCAGCTCCCATACCACGTGTCTTCCTGAAAGAAATATCCTTAATCCCATAAATTAACTACAAATTTTATAGCATCTAAAAAATGTTTGATTAAGGACTGAAGGAGTAGGTATAGCTTGATATGAAAGCAACATATATAATTTCAAACAAGCATTATTCAATTGCCATGCATCTGGAATTCTACTATATCTTAAAACTCTAACCCAAGCAACATTCTCTGCCCTTAGATAAGCTAATATCACTTCTCAGACAAGAAATCATAAACCCAAATCCATATTTAACTCATTACTTAAAACTTGGAGCTAAACCGCCTAAAACAGCGATCAAAATCAAAAGCAGAGCAATACACTTCACGCTATAAAAATTTCTCCTTTTTTCGTCATTTTATTAAAAGAAAAGAATTAAAAAAAGATTTGAAGATCCAAAAACACCGACATCTAAAACCAACCCTCATCCCTAAAACCCATTCGTTTTATTGAATAAGCAAGAGCAGTTTAAAAAATAAAAGAGGAGCATAGAAAAGCTAAGAAAACAGAAAACCTATCCATTTGAGCTATAAATAAGAACAAGAAAACATACCCCATGTTGGGTGAGAGAGGTTGTTTCAACTGGAATAAGGGGTTTGAGAGATATTGAGGCGAACACAAGAAGAAGAAGCAGCCACTGAGTTCAAACCCTGAAGGCTCTAACCCTAGAAAAGATGGGGATTACATTAATAATGGGCAGTGGTTTGGGACGAAAAAACTAATTGAACAGGTACCTTTGGCCTGCTTGTCCTTTCTTCCAAAACTTGGGTTGGTCTCGCCAATTAGGTTCAATGGGTTATATTACGAATCACATAATGGAGGCTTGGTTCCAATAAGAGTGATTCAGATATGAATGAGTTGTCCTCGGGCTGCTTGACTGGCCTAGGTTCTCTAACTTGGGTCAAGCTGAATTTCTTTTATTAAATACAGTAAAGAGTTGTGGACGAGCTCTTCGAGATCGCTTCCTATATTAGGCATGATATCAGCCCGCTAAGTATGGACCACATCCCATAAATATCTGAACAGTCCAACACTGAAACTCCATTGGAAACAACCCTTGACCAGACATGTAATCTATTCGAACGTGTCAGAATTATCATGAAATCTTGGCTTGAGAAACATCATTAGGAATTTAGGATCACAAGTTTTGAGCTTGATAGATGATCACTTGGGAGGCTTTATTTGGATGGACAATGGACCATATTGGTCGTCCATCAAATCGAAGCTTTAATGCATTAAAATTAACCAAGACGATACATTGTCGTTTGTTACGAATAATAATAATAATTTGTGATTCTAAATGATGTCAATTTGCTTTTGGTTGACTTGTCCACAAGATTCTTGTTATATAGATCCAAATCCACCAGACATTAGGTGAAGGAGCAGAACTTAACAAAATGAGCAAGTGTTCGCATATATGATAGTCTTCTTAAGGGGGTGTGACCTTTTAACCCTTGAGCAGACGTGTAAGAGCAAAATTAAGAGAATTTCCATAGACCATTAAACATTTAGAGCAGAAATATTTGCAACCTGCCATGCACTTGATCTACTTCTGGCCTTTCTTCCATAACACAGCTATCTTTTTCAACATGGTGCCATTTTTCTTCTTGGGTGAATCATCGTCCATGTCTTCCGAGTTGGGTGAACCCGTTAGGGGATTATAGTCGCTGTCAAGAGATATGGTCCTGTCCACATGTTTCCCGTTGTTCCCTGCAGAAAGCATGGCGGCAGCTGCCTCAGCTGCCTTTCTCCACTGATCTGACTGCACCTTTAGTCTCCTCAACTCAGCCTCCATTTCATTATTTGCTGCTTGTGCTGCATCAAGCTGTTCAGTCACGCATGCTGCTCTTCTGCTACTTTTATCTGCTTCCTCAGTTAAATAGCCAAGTTTCATCAGAGCCTCTCGTTCTGCAGCCCTTGCTGCTTCTAACAATACAACAGATTCATCACTAACTTTACTACTCTCCATTCCCTTCTTAATTTCCATTTTCAGCATTTCATTTTGCTCGGTTACACTCAGCAACTCCGTTTCCTTCACTGTCAAATTTGCTTTCAATTCTGTCAAATCTGCCTCTAACTTCTTTAACTCTACTGCATGTTCAGATTCACTCTCATTGGACTGATTTTTCTCAATCTTCAAATTCAGCCCTTCATTTTCCTCTGAAATACTCTGCAGTTCAGTCTCCTTATCCATTAAGTTTGCTCTCAATTCTTCAACATCAGTTTTGATTCTCTTTACTTCTGCCTCCAGTTCTGCCTCCCTTCGGCATGACTGTGTTCTTATGCATTCAACTTGTTCATAAGCACTTCTAATTTGCAATGTGCTCCGAATATATTCTTCTTGGTACCTGACCTCAGCTGCATCCAATGCTGATCTCAATTGACCCACTTCAAGTTTTGCAAAATTAAGCTCCGTTTTGAGCTGCTTTATGTCCTCATTTTGTCCATTCTGCTGTGGTAACTTATCGTCTTTGGGATCCTTAATTACTTTGCTGCTATTACCAACCAGTTCTGCCTTGAGCTTGCTCACAAGTCCCTCTAGTGACTTGACTCGAGCTTTTGACTGCTCCAGCTCCAATGATAATATGTTGTAAGCTTCTGTTTTTTCAGTTGCATCAGAACGCAGCATTTCTATGGTTTTATTTGCTGCTTCCAGTTGCATTTGGGTTTTGCTAACAACTTCAAGAGCCTGGGCTTCAGATTCTCTGCAGCCAGTGAGCTCAGACTTAAGTTTATCAACCAGGGAGAGAGTTTCAGTCAGTTCTATTCTCAAGTTCTGAATCTCAGAATGTGCAGATTCAGCATGCTTAGTTTGAATGGCTTCAGATTCATAGGCCTTTTCCAGCTGAACTTTAAGCTTTTGAATTTCATTAATGGCAGAAGCCAAGGCAGCAGAATCCATTAAGTGCTGCTTCTGGACAGCCTCAAGTTCAGACTGCCATGCTCTATCTCGATCTAGTGAAATTTTACGGAGTTCTTGCACACGCTCATCCTCAGAGGCAGAAATTTCCAGCAACTGCTGTTCAGATTCTTCAAGCTTGGTTGACACAGCTGATAGCTGCTTCTTGGCCTCCTCAGCATCTTGCATGGCTTGCCTCTTCCATGACTCAGATGCAGTCAGTTGGTCCTTCGTCTTTTTTAGATCATCCTGGAGCTGAGTGAGCTGTGCTTCTAGTTCAGTCAACCTGCTTGCGCGCTTCTTCTAGAGCTCACATGACAAGAGTGGATATTATGTAAGTGGAAGTAACTAAGCAGATAAATAAACAGAAAAATGTCATGTAATAATGGAATGAAACAGTGTGCAGAAATTGTCTTCATTGCAGTTGCAACATCCTAGAGTTAACTTTTCATATTTTGATACACTGCCATAAAAATAACCTAATTTAGGCGTAAGTGACTGAAGAATACCTCAGATACCGGGCTTCTCAATGCTTTACGCTCAGTAACCTTAGGACTTCTGTCTTTGGGTGTTTTACTTGCAGGATTTGGAGAGGAAACTTTGTCCGAATCAGATCCTGGTATCTTCAGTTTATGAGCAGTTCGAGGTGTTGCAGGAGATTTTCTCTGAGGCACTTCTAAGGAGCTTGTTCTACAGTCAAAGTCAATGGAATGGAAGTAAATATAATGAAAATCGATGAAGCTTCTAGTTGATGACTCTAATAGCTATGGCTAAACAAAACGGTGTATCATATCATAGGTTTTTTCAAGAGGATGTAACTACTTTTGCAACTTGTCCATAGGTCTGGTGGGTCAACCCTTGATAGACTAGCAACAACTTCAAGATTAAGCAGCCACCCACGATAAAGAAACTGATCTTGCGTCATTTTTTCAAGCAGAAGTAAAACAACCGTGAACCACCATTTTAGGATCATTCTAAACTCCCTTCCAACTTTCCAGCATATTTGTTTCTTGAAAAGGGGTAAAAAAAGCTTAACAAGATATTGAGACAACGATAGTTCAGAAATATGTGCATACAATTACACCAAATATATATATATATATATATATATATCATCCAGATCCATATTGCCATGCATTTTAATAATGCAGTTCACATGAAGATTTTCATGCATTTCTTGAAACAAAACCTTATACAAGACAACATATAAATGTTTAACATCTAATAAAAGTAGGAGACAATCATTGATAACTGACAACAACTCATCAAGCCTAGTTTCCCAGAACCTTACCAGGTCCAACCTACAAACTGGGACAGACACTTGAAACTATGAATGATTAAGTAGACTTTGAATTTTTCCTTTTAAGGAAAAATTAAGAAGCAAAAAAGAGAGGGGAGGGGCCAGTGGTGGCAGTGCTCCCCGGAGGCGGAGGCTCCCTGAAACAAAACTGATAAAGGGTTCAAGGACATCGAGTACAATTGCAAATAGTCCACTTTGGATATTACAAAAGCATCAGTACCAGAAAAACATAATTAGCAGAAACTTTAATCAGGAAAAGAATGATTGAAATGCTACAAAACATCCTTACCTTGCTTTTGGAGTCTGCATGATTTTTATATTCCCTTGAGTTGGAAGTGGTAAAAGGGCAATATATATGTCCTCTGCTTTAAATCCCACCTGACGCACAGCACCTGCAAATAGTTCAGACAAATCGTAGGCTGAGAAGCAACATGAGAGAGAATCTGATATATAAATGTAGACAAAGGCAAGCAAGTAGTTCAGGAAAAGAACTTCATCTCTAGCAGTATACAAAAGACCTAACTAACAAACAAACAAACAAACAATACAATTCCTTCAAAGAAACTCCATAGAAACTACTTCCACTACCACCAACCATAACCAAATGGCAAATTTTAAAAAGAAAGAAAAGCAGAGAGAAAAAAAAAAAAAGGTTTCCATCCAATGAATTCATTAAACATCATTACCAAATAAATAAATAAACCATATTTCCACCTATTCTTTTCTTTTTTTTCCTTTTTTTTCTCTGTTTATTTGCCCTCTTCCTTGTTCACTCCTGTACTGAAATATACGCTACAAAACACATTATTGAAACCAACGACCAAAAAAACCAAACACATATTATTGAAACCCCGAAGAACCTGCAGGAAATGAATGAAGTTAACATCCCATGAAGGGCTGCTGGTGTTTGATATGAAATTATAATTCAAAAATTGTTAATTTGCAATAGTCTTGGACCAAAAACTGAATCATTCTGTCTTCATGAAATTATGTGCCCTTGCTCATGTAATAGTGCATTGAATCCAATCAAAGGAAACTACTTTTCCCATATTTCCACTTTCTACTGCAAATTTTAAAGCTCTTAACTACATGAAATCTCGTATTTCTTTCTCAAATTTTGCTTGCTAACTCTGAAAGTAAAACATGACGACAGACTTAACTGAACAATGCAAAACTTAAGAATATAGAGAGTCAAATAATCTTGAAGAAAACATGATTTCGAAGAATGGTCACACTTAAGTAAAAAGTAAATATAAAAAGCACGCAGTAAAGATCTATCTTTTTAGAGAAAGCCAGTAGCTGGGTACGCATTGGTCAATCTTCAGTGACCTAAGCTGAGATCGATGAACGCTATTCAAATAAAAAAACACAGAGTTGAAACAGAGTTTGGAAATTTTTAAGTACTTTTGCAACTAAAACTTCGACTAAACAGAGAAAATAGGATTTTCTTGAAAAAGAAACACAGAAGGAGACATCATTAATTAATAACATAAAGTAAGCAAAACCCAGGAAGAAATTGACAGTTCCTCACTCACTCTTAAACACATTTGAAAAGAAAAAATCCGAACTTCATTTCACTTTTTTTAAAGAAAACTAAAAGATTATCAAAACAAACAAAGGAAAATAAACACAAAATGAAAACAACATTGCAAAAAAATGCAATGCAACCTGAAAACACAAATGTCAAACAGAAAGAAGAAAGAAAAAACAGAGTCGGGTTTTACCTGAAGGAGGCTTTGGTTGACATTTTTAGAGGTAAAAAAGGCTTGGAAACAAAGAACCCTAGAAAACCCAAGCTTGGAAAAACCGAACAGTGTTAAGTTAGAGCCGAGGTCCGTTCTCTGCAGTGTCACTGCTCAGTTCCCCAAGGCCGAGTGTTTCTTTCGTTTATGTATTTTACTTTCTTTCTTTCACTGTTCTGTTCAAATGTCAGTAGAGAGAGAGAGAGTAAGCGAAGGCGTTGGCTTATCGGGAAATTTTTCCATACAAGAGTTTGTGGTGGATCAAAGTACCACTCTCCTTTCTCACGCGCTCTGTCAAGTAAAACTTGGGATTAAAGTGTGGGTCTTGTTCCCGCTTTCAACCATGCATTCACATGTGCAAAGCCTTGTTATTTAGGGCATTTTGCTTGATGGGGTCCCTAGAAATGTCACCACTTTGGGACCATTTTCCAAGGCCTTGCTTGTTTCTTTTGGCTATTTCCTGTCAAAAGTGAAGTAAAACTGCCCCCACCAACATTTTGATAGATGTCATATGAACAATAAATATATATTATTTGTATACATAACAATTTATATATTTATATTATATAAAAATTAAAATTTATATATTTATATTATACTTTATATAAAAGTTATATGTTATAAATTTGTATTAATATAAAAATATAAAATTAATTTGTTTATTTTATTAAATTTATACATAATTATTATTATAATTTTAAATTATATTTTTTTATGTTTTATTATCATATCATATTTTAAATTATCAAACTTAATTATATTTTTTATTTTTGATCATTTAAAAGAAACAAAATCTTACATTAAAGGAAAAAGAGAAAGGTTGAAATTTGAATCCTGCCCTTAATATTTTTTTTACGATTATTTTGATTACTAAACCAAACATCTGAAGATAAACTTAATTATTTATCATGTCTCACGCGTTGCACTTCTGATTACAGGTTCCCTAAACTGTCTCCAGGCTTTGAGGACAAATTTAAAAGATCACAAGCTCCCAACATGACTTGGATGTGTTCCTAATTCCTTGTGGGCGCATTAAAAGGGAGAAATATATCCTTTGTGGGGTTCCAATTATTAGAAAGCACTCAGATTTGCATGTAATAAAAGCTTCCTTTTCTTTCTTCCTCTTGAGGATATATACAAGGTTGTAAATCAAAGGGAGAAAGCTGTGTTTTCATGTGTTTAGGCCTTTGCTTTGTTTGCAATTGAAAGCAACAACTAATAATCTAGTGCTTGTGATCTTGATTATTCCCTTTGGACACCAAAGGAACTAACAAAAACAACATGACAACTCAATATTTGTGGGGTTTTTTTCATTAAATAAAGGGGAAAATGACAAGAGGAAGCAATTAGTTATGCCTCAATGCCCATCTTCTTTGAAGAGTATTTTTTTTTTTTTTTATAGTTGAAGTTACCAGAAATCACTCTCCAATTATTAAAACTAAAAATGAAAAGTGAGTTTGAAAAGCACTTTTCATTGTAGAATCAATAAAGATAACTTAACAATGGTTGTAATCCTGCAAATAATAAATCATACTCTAAGAGCATCTAGGACCTAGGGCAAGGGTAAATCTTTCTGATCCAATGGATGATGAAAAAAAAAATGCGAAGTGGGTAAAAAAATGCTATAGTTCGGTGTTTTTGATCCCAAAACCATGTCTATACTAACTATAAATTGCCTCAACTTAATAATTCTAAAGATAATGATTTCATTGGTTGGAATCTAAAAAAAAAGGTGACTTGTTCCCTATGAATTGATGAGTTCTCAAGCATTCGCCATGGGAATGCTGAGAAATTTGCAAAATGATCGGGTCTAGCTATCAGATGGTGAAGAATCCGTCGCGTTAAGCAACAACAGCAGACGAGCACATAGAAAAGTTTGACTGAATGTGTTAATAAGATTTGTGCTAGGAAAGCCATTGTAATTTGCAGAGTAATTGCAGGAAGGGTTGCTCGATATCATGAAGAAGGACTCGTGGATGGACAAGAAGGCGGCTTTGATTCGGTGGTAATTTTGTCTAAGAACCAATTGGAAGGCTCGGAAGCACTCATTGTTTTGAATGCAAGAGATGTCACTTCCTTGCTTTGTAATTGTATATAATGTCAAATGTCTGTTTTTCATTTCAAGCAATCCGATTGTGGGGTACTTTTTTTCAATTAAATGGTGGGAATAATTGAGATTACATAAAAATTGGCATCGATTTCTCATTATGTATTTATGCATTATTGTCTCCATTTTCATAGTTTTTTTTTATTTATTTATAAATTCGAGATAGATAAATTATTTAATTTTTTAAATCAAAATAAAATATATCATTTCTTATGTCATTTCTTCATGAAAAAAAAAAAGTTACCTTCTGTAATATTGTCAAATCTAAATAATTATATTATTAAAATATTAAATAAAATATATTATGCTTAATTTTTTATTAGCATAAATTAAAAAATTATTAAAATTAAAAAAGAATGATCCACTTATATCAATGTGAGTGTTACATTTTTTAACCTTTAAATCAAAATGTCTAACTGTAAATTTTAGAAATTTAACTTTGATATAATGATTAAGAAAATGTAACACTTACATTGATATAAATAAATTTGTACTCAAACCTAAATATATAATAATTATAAAACAATATAAATAATAAATAACACATAACATATCCATTGAATTGAGATTTAAGTCTAAAGAATAATTTTCATGAGACAAAGATAATAAATAATATAAAAAAAGCTTAAAAAAAGTTATTTTTATAAATGAATTTTCGAAACAAAATGATTTGTTTTGTGTTATTCTTTATTTAAGAACTATTTTTTAATTAAATCATTATTTAGGGTGTGAAAGAATATTAATATTCAACCAACCAACTCTGACAAAAATAATTTTAACATATAATAGATGTATAATAATTATAAAACTTAGAGTAATTAAAATATATATATTATTACGAAATCATATTCAAAAATCAAAACAATGTCAAATCATATTTCAAACTCATAACAAATAAATTATATATACATTTTACATGCTCAACCTAATTTACAAAATAAATAGATAAAACAATAAATATTATATATTTAAACTTTAAATATATTGAAACTGATTTTTAATAACATAAAAATCGAAAAAAATATCAAGTCACTTACCTGTTAAACCGAAACTTAAGCCACAATTCACTAAATTCCTTTAGTATCTTAATAATTTAAGATATATTTAAAAATCAAAATTTATTTGGAGAACATAGATTTGATAAAACAAACCATTCGCACATTATCCTAAGCCAGTTGGGTTATGTGACAAATTTTTCAACAATTTGAAACTATTTAAAAATGTTATTTTTTCATATAAAATAAATTTTATTTTAATATAGTAAAATGCTTAAAAAAATAAAATAAAAAAATGAAATCAATAAAATTTTACAATTTTTTTAATTTTTTTAATATGAATATAACTTAATAGCTATTTAATAATACTAATAAGATAAAATTAACACAGCAAAAATATATTAAAATAAGTAAAAAATTTATTAAAAATAATATAACTAAAATTCAAGTAATTTTATAACTAAATACATCAAATATTTTTGAAAATAATTTTTAAAATAATTAAAAATAAAAATTTTAAATTCTAAAATTTTCATATTACGTGATCATTTGACTTATTTTGAGTTATAAAATATTGAACATTTTACTATTCATAATGACAAAGGAAAGCATCAACTTAAAATAATAATGTAATACTACAATTTAAAATTTTGTTTCAGCAAAATTAATTTTTAAAAACCTATGTTTCAAATGTTAAAATTTGACAAATTATCACAAATAATACAATTTTTCTTAGTTTTAAATTTATGAAACTTACTTTAGAATTTCGATTCTCTTAACCTATAAATTATCTAAACAAAATAATTGTATCACTAAAAAAATTATATTTTGTACTATCAAAAGTATCTAAAATTCGATCAAATCAATCACCGAAATAAGACAAGCCATATGTTGCTAAAAATAAGTTCGGAGAATTGAAAAACACAACACTTAAGACAAGCCATATGACGCTAAAGATCGTATGCTATTGAAATTTTGCAATATATATATATATATATTTATTTATACAGAATAAGCAATCACATATATTATTATTTTTTAAATAAATAAAATTTATTTTAAAATTATATAAATTTATAGATGTATACAAATAACAACACAAGACCAAGATGGCACAATTTTAAGAAATTTAAGTTGAGAAGAAACTTTTTATTTTTATTTCAGTTAATGCTATAAATATCTCATAAATTATAATAAAATATTTTAATTTAATATTTAAATTTAAAAAAATTTTAATATAACATCTGAATTGTTAATATGTTAATTAATGTGACACTTTTAATGTCATTTATTCATTATATGTTATCATTTGAAATTAATTATATTAAGAGTATATATCACATTAATTAATATGTTTAATATATAATAGATATATAATTAAGTTTGATATAATGATAAATGAACATAACATATTCTTTGAATTGAAATTTAAATAAAAAATAAATTTTAAATTTCATAAAATAAGAACAATAAAAAACATAAAAGGTAAGTTTTTTTTAAATGAATGTTAGGACCAAACTGGTTCTTATTTAATGGATAAAACGGTTCTCCTGTGAGTCTGATTAATGGATACATGACAACCAATCAGTCTTTCACGAGAACGAATTTTAATATAAATTGAAATATAAAAAATTTAAATTAAATTTAAATAATCACTTAAATTTTTATTATTTTATTACAATAAATTAAACATATATTTTCGTTTAATTAATTGAATGAAAATTTATCAACCATTATCTTCAATTTTTATCAAATGGATAGCTAATTAACTAAAAATAATTATTTGATAATTTAATTAGATAAAAAATAAATATTTATGAGTTTAATTAATTGTAATAAAATAATAATTATTTAATTTTTGTTTTTGAATTGTTTTTTATATTTGAGGGGGCGTATTAGTATGGAGGAAATTTCATCAGCTGCCCACCCAATTTTATCTCCTTCAGCATTAAGTCTCCCAACTTTATTTTTTCAATGTTCCATCGCGATTTACGACAACGAACCCAGCCAAATCCATCATCGTCATCCACCTCACTTACAGTACACCCATCACCGTCTATTCAGATTTAAAAATTTCAACTTGCAACATTAAATTTAATCAAAAATCAACGGTTGAGATTCTTTGAAGGACAATTTTTACCACGACCTCGAATATTAAAAATAAAAACTTCCGGCAAAAGGAAAAGGTTAAAAAAGGAACATTCCCAAGTCACTTGCACCGACCTCCACGTCTACCGTACGCTGCAACCGGCAAAAGCAGGTGTCAAATACGGAATATTGCTGCCAGACACGTACCTGGTCCCACCAGCAAGAGCTGTTAAGTTCACGGCAAAGAGCTTGTCGACGTGGACTGATCATTACCATCAATTCTTAATCAACGGTCTGTATTCAATTTAAAAAATCACTCGAGGATTTAGTTAGCGGTTCAATTCACAAAAACAAAAAAAAAAAAAAAAGAAATTATCTCACATTACAATCAGAGCCAACGGTTTCTGACGTGTCGGAAAGTGAAAGATGGATACTCTTCAAAGAGTGAGTTAAAACTTTTTGGACTTTCTGCTTTTTTATTAAGGAGACTTTGATTCGGTTTAGTGGCCGTCGTTTCGGTTAGTTTTTTAATTTTATTTTTAAATTTCAGTTTTTGTTTGATTAAAGAAATGTAAAACTTCGTTGTCACGCTTTCAAAGCTTTTAGTTTCTGCTTTGTTCTTCTCTTTGATTTGACATTAATTTATTTGTTTTTAAAACTCTTAAAAAGGTTTCATGCTTACTTAAGAGGCTTCTGGTTAAAGCAAAACGGCTCTCCCTTCATAGAGATTGATGATTGATTGAGAGAGAGAGAGAGAGAGAGAGAGTGTGTTTTTGTTTTTTCACAAAATGGCGGAAGTGAAAAAACCGAACACGTGGCGGGAGGAGGCGGCGAGTTTACTGGAAGACACGGGGATAATATACACCGGGGAAACCATCGGTTTCTCGTCGTTACCGCCGTTCAAAACAGCGAAATCGACAGCGGCGGCGGCGGTTGTTGAGAGTGATCATGAAACGGAACCGCCGGAGAGTTTGAAGGAACAGATGACGGAATTTTTGAAATCGTGGTGTGAGATGCTACTAGAACTTGGAAGAGGATGCAGAGATATTTTGCTGCAAACGGTAGTTACTGAAGATTCGTTTATAGTTCAGAAGCTTGGTGGACCCGTTGCCAAGGTCTCCGGTCGATTGAGATTCTTGAATGAGTTCTTGCCTGAGGATCGTGATCCAGTTCATGCTTGGCCTGTTATTTTCTTCGTTTCCATTCTTGCACTTTCAGGTACTAAATCGTTAACCACTATTAATTTATTATTATTATGAGTTGGATTTAATTGTGGTTGGTTATTGAAAATCTGGAACGTTCGATTGACATAATTTTAAGTTGGTATTGATAAAATTCAAATGATTGATTGGAATTTTGTTAAAACTATAATGTTCAAAAAAATTGCAGCTCTGACTTTAAATGGTGGACATGATGGATTGGTAACGCCAGCGAAAAAAATGCGTGTTCATCCTCCTAGTGCGAGTCGCATTCAACTTCCAGATGGCAGACACTTGGCTTATCGTGATACTGGAGTTGCAGCAGATAAAGCTCGATTTTCTCTCATTGCTCCTCATTCTTTTCTTTCATCCCGACTTGCAGGTAAGATGCAAATATTAGAATTTGTATATGCATGTTCTTGATCAAAATTGGTGGACTCGTTGATGATTTTTATTGGACAGGTATACCGGGTGTTAAGACATCGCTCCTTGAAGAGTTTGGTGTCCGCTTGGTCACATATGATCTTCCTGGTTTTGGGGAGAGTGATCCTCATCCTAGTAGAAATCTCAACTCATCAGCATTTGATATGCTACATCTAGCTGATGCTGTTGGTGTCAATGATAAGTTCTGGGTGTTGGGCCACTCAAGTGGAAGCATGCATGCTTGGGCTGCACTCAGATATGTTCCTCACAAAATTGCTGGTGTGAACCGGTTCCCTCTGTAAAATTTACTGTTTTGATACTTGACAATTGACATGATAATGCATAATGTTACTTAGAAGCCCTGGAAACTGATTGGTTTCATAGCAGATTCTTGAACCTATTAAGATAATACCTATATCCTCACAATATAATAGCCGTTGGAATTTCTAGACCTTACATTGTGATGCACCTCAACTAAATCTGCAGGTGCTGCGATGTTTGCTCCAATAATCAATCCATATGAACCTAGCATGACTAAGGAAGAAATGAGAAGTATTTGGGGTGAGTGGTTACCAAAAAGGAAATTCATGTATTATTTAGCTCAAAGATTGCCAAAACTGCTGTCCATTTTTTACCGCCGCAGTTTCCTCTCTGGTGAGCATGGCCGAATTGATAAGTGGATGTCTCTGTCACTTGGAAGGAGGGTGAGTCTACTCTCATCTTCAATAATTTCTCAAATCTCATTTGTGTTTATAGGTTACTTTTCATTTTAGACATTTTTTGGGCTAGGGTAGAATGGCACTTGTTTAAGGGAATTTTTTGTGTTTAAAAGAGCACATTTCCATATCTATTGGGTGTTTCATGACATACTTTAATAATCACCTTCGTTTGCAAACATATTAAAGTGCTTGTGGCCATGGGACTAAGAAATAGAACAAGGATTAATGCATGGAATGATGCCCCCTATTGGGCGAACTTTTTAACCTTGTGGAATTTGGTCCAGGTTTGGAAGCGCCATGTAATAAAATCTTCTGTTATGCTAATGCTTAGTGTTGAAACCAGTCTTTGATATGCTTTTAAGGATTTGCATAATATTATCTTGATGTGTGCAGGATGAGATTCTGACTGAAGGACCAACATTTGAAGACTTCTGGCATAGAGATGTGGAGGAGTCAATCCGTCAGGGAAATACAAAACCATTCATTGAGGAAGCTGTCCTACAGGTTTCAAACTGGGGTTTCAGTTTGACTGATCTTCAGGTGCAGAAGAAATGTTACAGAAGTGGAATTTTCCCTTGGCTCAGGTCCCTGTACAGTCAAGCAGAATGCGAATTGGCGGGATTTCTGGGACCAATACATATTTGGCAGGTTTGCTTTCTTTTTCCTTTTTGGTTTCCTTGTATAGAATAAATCTGATATTCTATTCCGACAATTTATCATCTCAAGTTCGCCTGACTTTTAATCTCTTAGAAAGGTATCTGTTGGCACTATCATATGAACATCAAGTTCGAGGAACTTTGTACGTTCCTCTGTTGTTGTGGACTGAAAAGATTATAGTGTAATATGACATTATGGTCCATAGGTCTTTTGCTGGTCAGCCATGGATATGTGATATATCAATCATTTAAGAGTCTCTCCAAGTGTTTCTAGTTCAGTTGTTCACTCATTTTTGTTTAGATTGACTCTTCCATTGACTTATGCAAGCATTTCAAGTTTGAACGATATTATCAGAAGTTTCAATGATATTTAGACTGTTGAAGCAACAAAAGACAACTTTAATACAAGTTCTTTCTGGTTTTAAGTTTATTGATCAATTTGTGCACAGGGGATGGATGACCAAGCAGTTCCACCAGCAATGATGGATCATATAATCCGGGTTCTACCAGGGGCCATCATTCATAAGCTCCCAAATGAAGGCCATTTTTCCTATTTATTTTTCTGCGATGAGTGCCATCGGCAGATATTCTCTACTCTGTTTGGAAGCCCTCAAGGTCCTCTTGACCGGGCAATGGACAAAGGTGAAATCCCCTCCGAAGGAGATATGGAAGAGCAATCATTAGCTACTGATTTTACCAACAAATGATACACCGCCATAAATTTACACTTTTTCCTTCTATTTTCCCAATTTTTGTGTAAATACCACAGATTGCTCCATAAAGTTCATTGTAGCACTTTAGATGTCTCAAAATTTCAGTCACAAGTACTTGGGAGAGTTGAGAGGTAAGGCTAAAAGACAACGTACTGGAGAGGTGAGATATTACAAGGCAGGGAGGCACTGATCTTACCTATTAACAATTCTTCTGGCATTTCCCCATATTCTATGCTTGAAGAGTTGGTAATCAATATTCAATATTGAATGTGACAACTTTTTCTTACCAGAAAAGTGGGTAATGCTATGATAAAACCTGGATTAAAAACAGGGTTCCTGGTCTTATCTCTGGTAAGCTAAGACCAAAAGACATTTTTGTGGGAAACAGGGGTTGACAAAAGGTTTTCTTCTTGTACTGACATGTTTCAGAATCATTCCTAGTGGGACAAGGCTTCTTGTGTTGGCAGGTGCCTCCACGTGCACAACCGTGGTTCGACTGGCATGTGCACCTTACCGTTGCCTGTGCATCGGAGGGTCAAGTTTGGTGGTTTGAGCTGCATGTGCTTCTTCTGTACATCAGACATGTCCATTCCTCGAAGGGGGCTATGCCAATTGAAATCGATGAATCTTAACAAAACAAAAGACCAGCCAGTACAAAAGAACTAATAAGAAAGGGTGACAAATTCCCTGTTCTTAAAAACTGCAATCCGTCCATCTACCCTAATCAAAATGAGTATTTAGTCCCAATGCAATGATATGATTAAATCAAGTCAAAATGTTAACTTCGTTAAAATTCTTCGTTGATTTTATTTTTATTAGGTAGTTGATAATGGGGATTTTTTTACAGCCCATCGTGCTTACATGAAAGTGCGGATTAATTTTTATTGAGCATATAACGATGTGGTTTATTTTTTTTTTTTAATATATATATATATATGTAGTATGATTGTAGTATAAAAAGTGATATGATGAATGATAATCATATTCAAACTCTTATCTTTTTATTGAATATAATTTTTTGAGTCTAAGAATTAAAAATCAACTTAAGATAAAGAGACAAAATGTTTAAATTTTTATTTTATTTTATAATAATTATATATAAAAGTAAATTATTAACAATCTTAATTGATTATATCAATAACAATATGATTAATATGAACAAAAAATATTTAAATAATGCTAATTATTAATATATAAATAATTTTAATGATTTTATCATGGTATACTAATTGTAACATATATATATATATATATATATTAAAAGGAGAAATTCAATTACACTGATGTAAGTATATCACTCTCTTTTGATCCTTAGATTTGGATCAAAATAAAAATTTTAAATTTTAGATATTTTGATTAAAAGGTTAAAAAAAAAGTGTAACTATCATATAATAGATTCCTACTCTATATTAAAAAAATGAAAAAAAAAGAAGTATAAACAATTTCAAAAATTAAAAATTATTCAAATAAAAAAGTTATCCTCAGCAACGCACGGGTTAAACCCTAATAAAATAAAAAAAAGGCATTATAGCTTCAGAAATTATATAAGTTGCACTTGATCCGAATTACTTGATGATCAAAGTCGTGAATGTATTCCAATCGAATTGATCAATGAATGACATCCATCACCAAATAAATCTCATAAAAATGAAAAGAAAATGCAATTAAACAGTGCCATGCCAATGCCAAAATAAAAAAGAACAAAGAAGTATATATAGTTATCATACAAATCAAAATACAAACAACGCAAGAAATTTCGATGAACTGAATTTGGACATAATTTGCTGTCAATCACAAATATCATTCTGCCATCTCAAGGCATAAACACATAAAGAAATAAATAAACAAGGATGTATGAGAATGAATTAAAACTTTGGCTGCAGAAGTAGGAGATTCAGAAATTAAATGACTATAATTCCTCTTTGCTTCGTGATTTTGCTCCTTTGGACTTCTCCATAGCCGTATAATGTTTGCTTTCCTTCATCTCTTTTTTATTAGAAGTAACTAACTGCCCCCTGCATTCACCACAGCAACTTCTGTATTAGTAATGCTGCTGTCCACTTTTGGAGGACAGGAGAGCCGCCTTGGCCTGCCTGGTGAAGGTGGATAAGAAAGCCGTTTCTTGGCAGATGCGATTGGTCCCTTCTCGGGTGTTCCATTTGCTTCTAGTCCTAACGGACTTTGCAACTTGGTCTTAGCTCTGGCGGACTCAGTTGGTACCATGTAACTTGGAAGCGATGGAGAGCTTGCTAAGCTCTCATCGTCACGTACCGAGGAGCCTAAAATGCTGTGTCTCCTGTTTCTTTCTGACTGAACACTGACTATGCTTCTTGTGTCATCATCTGGACCAACCACTCTGCTCCTAGGGCTTGCTGACTTCAGCTTTCGGGCAGGTGTGGAAGCTGGCTTAGGAGTAGAAGGGGATAGGAGACTTGAAGTTTGGCTATGCTTTTGGCTAGCCTTTGGGGATTGTTTATCCAAATTGAGTTGACAGCGAGCATAAGCTTTGCTGATTTCTCCTCCAAAGTTGCTGCGTGCACTCTTTACGGATGACTGATCAGTGTTCTCTTCTTTTTCTGTCGTGCCACGACCCTCCCATGGCCGGGCTGCCATCCAACGTTCCAACCAGCTCCAACCCCAGGATGGATTGTTTGGATCCATGAATAATGGATTCATAGACCTAGAAGCATTCTTCCAGGTTTGCTGCAAAAGTTATGTGTATGTGTCAGACACAAAACTTTGTTTAACTTTCAGATACTTGAATGCCAAAGAACTAGTTGTCTGGTGGTACTCCCACCTTAAAAGGACTCGTGTTTAAGCATTAGGATGAGCTAGGTAAAAAAAAGGGAAAGGGTTACCTTTTGTCATGTGACTCAGCATATATAGTTTAGACGAAAGAAACTCTTGTTCGGACTTGGAAATGGGATATTTGAATTCCATCCCCACTTCCCTTTGATGAGATCACATATCTAATGATGGGAATTATTGTATTTCAGACTAATAGTTATCAACTGGTTAGGAAGATGAGGAACTAAGTTACCAAGAAACTGCTACTTCTTGCCTCATCACCAAAGCTATGGAGAACTTTTTTTGAAGTAATTTAGTTATGCTTCATTCGATCAAGTCATTTTAACGATGCTGTTAAGTCTCTCACTTGCAAATATAAACACGCAGAGGCAAAGATTTTAAATATTTGACACTCTTGATGTACTCCAACAGCATATATAAAATTAGAGCAAGGTCACCTGATGAGTAAATGAATACGCCATGGCCCTTTCTCTTCTCAAAGTGGCTTCATGCTTGCTCAGTAAGCCTGCCTCAATTTGTTCCTTTGACTGCAGGCTGTCATCCCATTCTTCCCCCATCTGTTTAAACATTCAAAACCTATAGTCAGCAGGAGGAAGTCCAAACTTCCCAGTATGCTATATATAATAGCTAAATCAATTATCTTATTTGTTTGTAATATAAAGATAACTCTAGTTATAGGATATAGGTCTCTGGCCAAAAAAAAAAAATTGTAGTATCTAGGTTTGAAAAACATGAGGTTGGAGAAAAATTTGAACCCAATTCACAGCAGTCCAGCTCGTACATCACATTTTCCAGGATATATATAAGCCCAGACTACTAACTCTGCTACCAATTCAAGCAAGTCAATCACGCTAATGTATCAGAGAAAAAGGGGATTTACCTGCAAGTTCACAAGCTCTTTCGCGTGTTTCTGCAAGAGTTGCCTCTGAAGAGCCTGATTTTCTTCTGTCATCCTGATTCTCCTGGTACGAATCTGACACTGCACACGAGAAAGAGTTTGCATGCACCGAAGGGTACTGGCTGCTTGCCGTTTGACCACAGGCCCTTCCATCAATGATTTCAGCCTGACTAGTCCTCTTAAAGCACGCAATGCCCTTTTTGCCTGAAAAGAAGAAATCATAACCAGCGAATCCATTACATAAATTTCAGTTGTGGCTGAAAAATCAATTGTGATAGAGGGAGAGGTGGTTGGTTGTGGCTGAAAAGAAGAAATGACTAAGCAAACAGCCCCAGAAGGGAAGAGTAAAAATGAAAATTGCAGCACATACCAGGTAAACTCGGAAAGCTGTTTGAATTTTGATTGCTGCCACTTCCTCCTTAGATTTTCCAGCAAACCTAGCACCAGTTTTAAGTTGACATCGAACGACCTCTACAGCTGCCTGAGCTGGAGCAGCAGGAGCAACAACATCATCATCAGTAGTGGCAACTGCTACAGGGTAAGTCTGCTGGCTATTTTCAGCTTCTGCTTCAACTAATTCCACCTCTTCCTGCTGAGGAGGAGGGGACAACTTGACAGTTTCTAAAGTGGCAGCATCAGAACCACTGGGACCCAAATGCACCTGCTTCTCCAAAAACTGTTCTTTTGATTTCTGAAAAACATAACATAGCAATCGATAATATTAAAAACTCATTGAGGACTATAAACTACAGGTAATTCATAGCAGAATGGGGCTTTTTCCAGACCTGGTTTTTCTTTTCCTTGGACTCTGGGCTTAAGGCTTTCTTTAGAGAAGACAACCATTTTCCTTTCTTCCCCATCTTATCTTTCCCTAGTGTAATCCTATAAGAGGCAAAAAAAGAAAAAAAAGTTAGCCTTTCCTAAATGCATTTGGAATATGCTAGAAATTGGAAATGATTTCTCAGTGTAAAATAGAAGGATTTTAGAAATGAACATTTCTCCAACCAACGTTTAAAGAGGCAGATAGTTAATAAATGGCAATAGCTAATATACCATAAAGACAGGCAAATCATGGGGTAAAATTAAATATTAATAATGCAAATTAGGAAGGAAAATGGGAGTTTTAAACAAAGAGGAGAAGGAAAAAAAAAGTTAAAAAAGAAAAATCCCATGATCTATCACGTATATCTGTTCGCAGAATCTAAACAAGTTCTTCCTTTCCAAGATTTTCTCCTCAACCAGGCAAAGCACAATGAGACAACGCTCAAAATCTTCAAATGTATTTGACAAATGGCTGGTTCCTAACAAATTAGGAAACTACCCAGATTTTGAAAGACAATTAGCAATATCAAGCAACAGAAAATTCAAACAAAAAAGCTAAAAAAATCCATCTTTAAAATTGGGGTCCATGAAACAGGAGAGAACAAAAGTAGCAAAACTACCTGAGATTGTAATGCCCAGATCTCAAAGAACTTGAACTGTCCTCTTTCCTTTGTTTTCCATTCACAAGACAAACAGAAAAGGCGAGAAAGTTGAAAGGGTCACACTTTATATGGCAGCCTCTTTGTGATATACAGAGGAAAAGGAACAGAAACAGATCTTGACAAGAAGATTTCAGTGAATGTGAGGAAGAAACAGCTGTTTTTTTTCTTTTGCTAGTGTGACCCCACTTCTTGGGTAGGGCAGCTGGGTCCCACTAATTTAAACAGATTGCCTCCTTCTTCTCCGATTGGTTGAAAAAAAAAAAATCCATCTACCTATCATTTTCCTTCCTTGCTAACTACCGCTGTTAAAAAAGCAACCTCTTTTTCTGTCGTTTTCAAATTTTAATGGCACTTCAGTTCAGTAGATCACCGAAAACTCCTTTGTCTTGTCTTTTTTTTTTTAATAGTATTTTTTTTACCTCCTAAATAAAAAAAAAATGTTTACAAAAGCATAAATTGATTACTAAGTACAAATTTGTAGCATAGCATCAACAAAATAAATGTAATCAACACATAAAATTGCAAAATGTCTTTGAGAATATATTAAAGATATGTCTTTCTTGTCTTACACTTAAACCGATTTATTCCATGCACATTTTGTTTTGATATTAGTATGGCATGTAGGGTCCATTTATTTTTTATAAAATATTAAATAATGTATTTTTTAAATTATTTTATTCAAAAACATTGTTGAAGATCAAATTAATACTTGTGATTATTTTTTATTTTTAACATATATTTAAATTTTCACATAAGTGATGATATGATATTACTATTTTTTAAAATGCTAAAAAAAATAAACTACAAGTATAATGTAGAGCAAGGCCCATGTGGCAAATTGTCGGTCGACACCGTCACACCGCCGCAGGTTTTAACTTTTGTAGAGAGAAAAAAAAAGGGAAAAGAAAAGAAAAGAAATTATTCATGATTGATTGATGAACCTACTATTTAAATAACACATTATGTTAGTTTGATTGATATAATAAATTAAAATAACACATTATCTTTGTTTTTAGTCTCGTGCTTGATCAGCTTGATCTTCAATAATACTGGCAACTTCATTGGCTCTTGCTTAAGGATTGCTTTATGTGATTTTGTGAATTTCTTTTGCTGGATTTTCATTTAGTTAATAAAAAAACTAGCAGTTGAAACCATCATTTTATGCAATTACCTAATCAATCAAAGTGGTAGGTTCTTAACCTAATCATTGCCCAATCCAAACCAATATCCACAATTTTATAATTTTTCCTTTTTTGGCTTTTATTACTAAATAAAAATAATAATAAATTCAAATTCGAATATTTAATTCAATAATTAATAATTCAAAGAATTCGATAATCAAATTTTCTAACCTCTTCCACATATAAAAAAAATAATAATAATATCAGACAACAGGATAAAAGGATTATAATATAGAATTCTAAGGCAAAATCCGAGGTATCCAACTCTAAAACAGAAACGTTCGTCTCCTGATTTTTCAAGTAATGCATTGTTGGAGGCAGGTTTTGAAATGGACCCTTTGTTTTCATTTCAGTATTTGTCAAAGATAAGCAGTAGGCATTAAATTGTAGGACCAGGTTTGTTGCCAACAACCCTACAGCTTGTCATGTCAAGCAGCGTCGAGCTACCCTGTTTTAATTTCAGGAATTGGATTATTGAAAATGATACTATATAATTATAAAATTAAAATTTCAGCATCAAATAAGTTGAAAGTTTTTTTTTTTTTTTGACAAATATTGTGGGATTTGTGAAAAAAAAAAAAAACCCGTCAACAAACACATGTATTTATTTTGATTACAAGCCCATATAGAAGGAATTGTGTTATTTTCTCCCTGTAATAATTTTATTTCAAGTTATTATAAATGAAAAAAAAATCCAATCAATATAAATAATTAATATAAAATACAATAAAAATCAAAATTCTTTTTTTTGGCAGAAAATGATTAAAAATATGTATATTTCATAGTTGATTAGTACATTAAGAAGTTCATTATACTTTGAATTATATAATGGGAGATAACAATACTTTTTTTTTGTATATCTTATAAACGTGCTTAACCATTTCAAATCAAAATGAACATTTCAAAAATCATTTGTTAAGATGCCTTGTTAGGAATTATATATATATATATATGTATGTATGTATATATGCATGCTTTATGTAACTGTACATGCAAATAACGTAGGCGTTTTATTAATAAGAAAAAAAATAAAAAATTTATGTCCTTTTACATATGTATATAGGAAGAGAGAGATTTGCAGGCATTGGGTCCAATTTGTCAGAAATTGACTAATTATTGTCTAAATAGAAACAAAATATATTTCGAGTCGTCCATTTCATTCAAATATATATATATATGGATTTAATCTAATTCTATGATAAATTTATTCAATTAGACATTGATTTGTTAATTGGTTTCTTTTATACTTGTAACTTCGTTAAAAAGAGGGAGAGAGGATGATGAAAGGTCCAAGACAAAGATGGGCTACCAGTTGAAAGGAGTGGGAAATGCATATTAAAAAAATTTCAGGCTCCAGCTAATGAAGAAAGACAGTTGACAATTCATTGCCCCTCTGGCCCATTATTGATCATGAATGTTGATCAGCGGTCCAGCCAGTTCTGATTCAACCAATACTTGGAAAAGTTTACAAGATAATGCAGCCATTAGAGCATGAAGTTTTCCAGGAAAAAAAATATGAACAGTTTGAGAAAATACTATCTCCTAACCATGAGAGATGAAGCAAAATGATATTAATTTCTCCAAAACTGTTCTTTGATTACTCTCTAATCAACTGGTTTGGTAGAACCACTTCCAAAGGTTGGTGGATTTGTCTTTACTTGATGTTATTAAAGCTTAATTTCAATATATCTATCAATTATTTCTTTGCTGTTTTTTGCTAAAAAAAATGAGGTGGGGTAATATTTGTTATTTGGTGTTAATAATTGCGTACTCTATTAGTAAAGTATTAAATTTTTAATTTTAATTGTCGAAATTTAAATTTTGACAATTTTAAATATATAAAGAAAAAATTTGTTTCTTGGCAAGAGTTATTTGTTGTTTATAGTATATAAGTGAAAAAAGTTAGCAAAATTTAAACATTTGGGAATGGATTTGAGTTGCAACTGGCAAGAAAAAGATGATTCAAATTTTGGCACTAATTGAAGAGAAGAAAAAAATTGAAAAATGGGTAACAATTAAAAAAAAAAAACATGATAAATGGAAAAAAATTGAGATTATGCTCTTAATATGATCATATTTTCTCCTCCAATTGAAATTTCTCTACATCATATTTTTCTTGCATATTTATCTTTGAGAAATAACATCCAACAATGAGGTTGTTTTGACAAGATTTCTTGGCACTACTGCAATAGGATTAAGAAGACGCCAAAGCATGATTTTGGAGCACTCTTCTGGTGGGATGCCCTTTAACTTTGTCTCATCTTCTAGAACAACTTGTTTCACAAATTTGAGTGAATTCTGAAGGGACACGCAAAAAAAAAACATTCTTAATGTTGATGGCAGATGCAAACCTCATCTATGGAAAAGTTAAATAATCTAGGAAAGCAATTTAAAAAATAAAAATCAGATGAGCAGCAAAGATGCTATGCATAATTCATTATAGAACAGAATCTCCAAAATGAGAGATTTATTATTATTGTGGAATGCTGCAACAAGAGGAAAATGATTTTATAATGTAGAATAAAGGGTATCACTTTTCACTATCTAAAGCTTGGTTCAGAGAATATTTGCTTACCTGTGAAGTGCCTTGAACAGAAGTGGGGCGACCCCATCTCTCAGGGTCCCATAGGATTGAACTGTTAAATGCAAAACTTGATATATGAATAGGAGGTTTTGGTTCACCATCTGTTTCTGCATCTGTCTGGTTGTTCATCTTCCTCAGATGCCATCCTATAACTTGAGAGGAATCGCATACAGGTCCTTCTATTACAACTTTTCTCTCATTTGCAGATAGTAAGGCCATTGGCCAAGTTCCAAACACCCTGCACATTGGCCAAATTGTATATAAATTAAATAATCTTCATTGCCTTAAAAAAATTTGAGTTTTGAAACTTCCAACCACCAGCCACCACATTTTATTCTCATGTCCCAGTTTCTCTTTTAAATTCTTATATACCCTACAAGGGCATAATTATACAGGTAGTTTGAAACTTGGATCACAGGAAATACTATATGAGAAGGAATTAGGTGAGAGTACATACTCAATTTGTCTAAGCTCTTTGAAGAAATCAAGATCATAAACATTAGAAAGTCCAGCGAAATGAACAATCCCACTCAGCTTGTGGTGCTCAATGTGCTTTAGTGCAACATTTCTCTGATGATTTAGCTCTGCTTCAGGGTCTGTAAAATTCTCCTTGAACACCAAATGCCTATACATAATACCTGTTTTCCTAAGTATTTCGGATAACTCAGTTGAATCTGATTGCCCTTCCCCCACAATCCACAACAATGGCTGAGGAACCAGCCTTATAGTATTTGCTAGCCTCCTCAAGAACACCCCTTGAAACTGATCTTTTGTGCTTGTTGCTGTAACAATAATTATGAGTCTTCTAGATGGCAACTTGACTTCATGAACATCCACTTGTTTCGGACTTTCTAGTTCCTCGGACTTTGCTGGAACTGGCACCGGAGTTTCTGCTATCAAACTTCCGTTAACATTACTGCTATGTACTGCTGTTGCTGATTGGTTCAACGTTTGGACAGACTGAGGCGAAATCTGTGATTTATTCTCTGTAGCAACACCACTAGAAAAAAACGAATCCTTACCTGTTGGAGCAAAGCCTGTGAAAAACCCCATGACAAAACATAAAGAGAAGTGAACAATAGCTTTCTTCCATAACTGAACTTTCTTCTTTGATCTCTCCACAGACCCCATCTTGCTTAATTTCTCAACCGATAAAGGGAAATGGAATATTAAGCTGGAAAATTTGGTCACCTCCACTGAACTAGTTTGAAAATATTGGTATTATGATAGAGTAGAGGGGGATTCAGAAGACTATGAATAATCGGGTTTCATTTTATATTGGAATGTTTTGGGGGGTATTATTTTATGTAAGATAGGAGCTGATGGTTTGTGATTGGTCGTGGCAAACTCAATGTGTATTGTGTTCATTCGGGGTTATTCAATTGGTGAGGCATTGCTTCACTTAGTTGTTCCTTGAAGTAAAAGAAACATGGAAAAAGCAAAATATGCGAGGGCTTCAGTTGCTATCTGCACCAAATAGTTGTTGAGATGGAACCCATCAACTAAATATTCAAAACAATTTATACCATATTTTCCATGCTGTCAGTATTCATTTTTTTAATAACTGGAGTTGACCAAATGTGCCTTATTTAAAAAAAAAAATTCAGGCTGAGAAAACCCAAGTCCCCATAAACAGGTTAGTTCAGAATGTTCTGCAGGATGAAGTATCGTGGTATGGTTTCTCAAAAACTTGCTTTCTTGAATCTTTTTTTTTATCATGGTGAGCAAAAACTTCGGGGAATTCCAGACACTTAGAAATGAATTTTATGTATATATTATTCAAATAAACAATACATTAGCAATACGTAATTGGCACTGAAGATTGTGGTAAAGTCACGATTTTGATTGAGACAATAGTTTGAGATTGCAGTCATGGATAGTTAGAAACTACATGATATCATTCCGTGTTCACCAATTACTTTTTGCCACTCTTTTCGAACTTTAGAAGGAACTTGAGATATTAACAAAATGATGGCGATGGATTCATGATGTTAATCGTCATTTTTGGTATTTTAGACGACTATGACTCTGGAGCTCCCTCCTGCTTCATAATTTAGACTTAATATTTCAAGAGCTTGCATTTTCTTCCCTTGAGTTTATTATTTTTCACTCCCAAGTGCTTTGACTATTGAATTTGAGGCATCAATCATACAACAACACTAAATTTGTTGAAATTATTATATAAAAATTAAAATTTAATTTTTGCCGTATTCCATAATCTTACCAAATACCTAACCGAGGATGCTGGCTCCAGTGATTGTGATAAGTTCTTTAAAAATATTGCTCACAATCCCAGCTGTTGGAATCTTGGAATCATACGGAGAAGCGCATTCATCATACACCATTATTTACTATTTTTTCACAAACTTTGGTTGTCAAAGTTAAAAACCTATGATAAAGAGGCCAATCTATGCAGAGCCTTGAAGATCAAATAACTCGCAGAAAACATAAAATATCAAACTAGAATTGTTTAAAGGCATTCAACTACAATTGAAAAAGAAAAAGTAAACAAGACAATTTGCAAGCAGACCTCGACAACCTGATAAAAGTCTCACGCATAATAAAATAGGTCCACAAAACTGCCATATAAATACTAAATAAAAATAATGCCAAAACTAACACAACTATCCTAGCTGTGATAATTCTCTCTCATGTAATCTCATTTTCCACCCTTCTTGGCAGCAGACTTGGTGACCTTGGCACCAGATGGGTCCTTCTTCTCGACACTCTTGATGACACCAACAGCCACAGTCTGGCGCATGTCCCTGACAGCAAAACGTCCAAGAGGTGGGTACGCAGAGAATGTCTCCACAACCATGGGCTTGGTGGGAATCATTTTCACAAACCCTGCATCACCATTCTTCAAGAATTTAGGCTCCTTCTCAAGCTCCTTGCCAGATCGTCTGTCAATCTTGGTCAACAGTTCAGCAAATTTGACAGCAATGTGACAGGTGTGGCAGTCAAGGACCGGGGCATATCCATTTCCAATCTGGCCAGGGTGGTTCATGATGATGACCTGAGAGGTGAAGTTGGCAGCTTCCTTGGCAGGATCATCCTTAGAGTTTGAAGCAACAAAACCACGCTTGAGATCCTTGACAGCAACATTCTTAACATTAAACCCAACGTTGTCACCAGGGAGAGCCTCCTGGAGGGCTTCATGGTGCATTTCAACAGATTTAACTTCAGTGGTCAGACCTGAGGGACCAAAAGTCACCACCATACCAGGCTTAAGGACACCAGTCTCAACACGACCAACCGGGACAGTTCCAATGCCACCAATTTTGTAGACATCCTGAAGTGGGAGACGGAGTGGCTTGTCTGAAGGCCTCTTGGGCTCGTTAATCTGGTCAAGAGCCTCAAGAAGTGTGGGACCCTTGTACCAGTCAAGGTTGGTGGACCTCTCAATCATGTTATCACCCTCAAAACCAGAGATTGGGACAAATGGGATCTTCTCAGGGTTGTAACCAACTTTCTTAAGATAAGACGAGACTTCCTTGACAATTTCATCATACCTTGCCTTGGAGTACTTTGGGGTTGTGGCATCCATCTATACCAAATGATAATGGAAACAGCAGTTCAGTCACAAAATCAAGTTTTAATCACCAAAATTATTGAAAAGGGGGTATAAATACAATACAATAATAAACATGAATAAGTTCTAAACCTCACCTTGTTGCAGCAGCAAATCATCTGCTTGACACCAAGGGTAAATGCAAGCAAAGCATGCTCACGGGTCTGACCATCCTTAGAGATACCAGCTTCAAAACCACCAGTGGTTGAGTCAATAATGAGAACAGCACAATCAGCCTGTGAGGTACCGGTAATCATGTTCTTGATAAAGTCACGGTGTCCAGGGGCATCAATGACAGTGCAATAGTATTTGGTAGTCTCAAATTTCCACAAGGCAATATCAATGGTGATACCACGTTCACGCTCAGCCTTAAGCTTGTCAAGCACCCATGCATATTTGAATGACCTTTTGTTCATCTCAGCAGCCTCCTTCTCGAACCTCTCAATCACACGCTTGTCAATACCACCAAGCTTGTAGATCAAATGACCTGTGGTAGTCGACTTACCAGAGTCGACATGCCCAATGACCACAATGTTGATGTGAACCTTCTCCTTACCCATTATAAAACTTGGGAGAGAAGCTAAAAATCAACAAGAAACAAAATTCAAAAACCAAATCGCATACAAATATTCAAAATCAAATCAGAATATAATTTCCATTTCCAAACCACAATATAAATTCCACATAAAAATACAAACAATTAAATCAATATGTTATGAATAAGAGATAACAAATCTAACCTCCAATTTTCACAAACAGTTTTATAAAAAAACAATCAATTTATTTTACGAAAAAATTGATCCAAAGCTAAAATTCAACAGATTCGACGTTGATAAAACGTGGCCGCTGGGATTCGAGCCTAGGTCCTCCACAGGTATGGAGTTCTTTCCACTGAACTACAGCCACTAGATCTTAACATATCCTTTCACGTGAAACCAACCAAAGCTTTCCGTTCAAAACAGATAAGCCTAAGAAGAAAATGATCGTTGACCACTTTGATAATTTTTGCTAACTGAATTCCTTTAGGCTACATTTGATTCGACAGATCAACTATCAAATGAATTACTTTCTCAAAAAATAAACTATAAAATTTTAAACGAACATAGATGCATAAAATCTAAAAACACATCGATCAAAACAAAATTAAAAAAAAAAAAAAGAATCAGATCCACAACTATACCAAACTAATGATTCAAACAAAACGAATCAGATCAGAATCATTTCAAAACATACAAATCAAACGGAGGCAAATAAAAATCAATTTATATGAACTAAAACCAAATCACATCGAAAATACAACTAATATTTCAGCTACCGACCAATCAGATCAGATTTTTTTCTAATGATAACTGAGAAAAGGATACTTACCAGTAAGCTAAATAAAAAGGACTCTTTGAGATTCGCTTGACCAGAAGCACTCCTCGACGCAGCTGAAGAGAGCGCAGATAGCAAGCGAATGAGGGCTAGCGCAGTTGCCGCTTTAGCTTAAGTAGCCACTCTCTCAGCTTTGGTTTAACTAGGGTTTCTTCATCGGCCGTTGGATTATCTTTAATCCAACGGCTCACACGACACATCTCACGTCATCCGTTAAATGGTTTTAGATTTTTTTTCTCATTCCCGCGACGTCAAACTAGATGCCCTAACTTGACTGTTTCATTACTGAAAACCCCATAATACCCTTGACTTTTGCAAAATAACACTAGACCCTAAACTAATGAAATACCAATTTCACCCTGCACGAATTACTTAATTTCCAGTTTTTCTAATCCAGATTGGCATATTTTAACCGGTTTGGCTCTGTTTGTTTCTTGAACCTTAAATTTCACAAAACAACCTGTTTGGTTTGGTGGGGCTTGATTTCTAGGATCTTTTAATGACTATAATCATGATCAGATGTCTCAAACTAGGACCATGTTTGGCATCAACTTTCATTTATTCAAACGTGCCACAATCTGTATTTATAAAGAAGAAAATACAGAAAAAAATTTTTTTCTTTTCCCTTAATGGGAGGAAACCTTTGCTAGATTCATTCAAAAATTTTCTAGATTAATTTCACAACTCAATTCAAAAATACTGTTCCACATCAGACATGTTTTTTTATTTTAAAAGAAATGTCCCAAAATAAAATAAGAAACAAAAATGCAGCCAAATTTATATGTTGAGTAAATAAGATTGAACAACAAACAGTTTGTCAAATTCCTACAACATGGTTAGCCATACAGCCCAAGTTTTGTTGACAAAGGGCGATGCCGACAAGCCCTTTGATGAGCCAACTCATTTAATTTACATCCCACAAAAGATGGGTAAAGGAAATTACAAAAAGATTACATGGAGAGAAGATGGGAAGCTAGGATTATCATCATAAAAACCTTAACTTTACTCGTCGATCCCATAGTTCTCCCCAAAGTATTTATCCACTAAACCATTGGCCATGTTTCTCAAGTCTTCATTTTCATGAAACTGGTATCTTTCCATGGCATCAATCCCATCCTCTTGCTCAACTAGTTTTGGGCCATCTCCATTTGGCATTCCTCTCAAAACCTATGATGCACAGAAAATGAAAAAGGCTTGTGTTATTCATCGAAACACCAAGAAAAGATCATTGAGCATGGATCGAAATTATTCAAGATAAGTAGCTAAGCAAGGCTTCCTAGGCATTCAGATCATGTGACACAAGGTCAAACAATCTGGTGTACATAACATAAATAACTTCTATAGTGCATAACTGATGTGAAAATTGACAAATAAATTGCTAGATGTGCTCACCAGCTCCAGGAACTGAAGTCCTAGTCTGGCAGCCTCTATATCAGCAGATCTAACCAAATCGATAAAACCAGAAAGGCATCCTCTCTGAACAAGGGAAACCAAGTGCTCCTGGATCAGATTTGGCTTTCCCTCACCACCTGTTGGAGCAACACAAAGGTTGCCCAACACATATGCTACTTCCTTTCTTATATCAAATGGAGCTGTTGAAAGAAGCCGTAGTAGTAAAGGTACCGCCTCAGTAGAATATATCAACTGCTTGTGTTCAACAGAACCAGCTGCTATATTAGATAGAACCCATGATGCTTCCTGCATTAACAATAAAGCTTTGAGTGAGAATTAACGATGAAGATTAATAGCAGCACAATTAAGTAAACTCAGTCACCTTCTTCAAAACCCTGTGCTCACTCTTCAGACATTTTACTAGGACTTTAATGACACCATCTGAAATAACAAGTAAGATCATCAATCTTTTGCATATAATATGATAAGGATTGCAATAAATCATCTCTAACAAGCAGAGATATTAACTAACCTGTGATTTCATACCCAGGGACAAGAACAGTGGAAGTTGTATGTGAATCACCAGCCACGAGATTGCCTAAACTTCTCAGCACCTAGATGAAAAATTATTAGTTATAAGAAACAGACAGTAAGAAAGAAATGTTCTTCAAAACATCTTAAGTGCATATCAATCCACCGCCAATGCAGTATAACAACCAAATGAATACTGCTTGAGAGAACACTACACAAGAAGATTTGCACTAGCAAACTCAAACTTTCAACTTCCTTATCATGGCATAGTCTTTGGAGATTTGGATGAAGAATTGTAATAATTTTTATTTTACTTTTTTTTACATGAGCTTGCTTTCATTCTGAACCATCAGCCATTTAGAAACAATAGTGCCATCATAGCAACAGTATCATGTAGTGAAGAAGCATATAAGCATAAACTGGTGACAGAGAGCAAAAGCATAACTCATTTCGTATGTTACCGGAATTAGCAGTTGCAAACTATTTGATATTGCCAATCTTTCCACAAGAAGTAGAAGGACATCACTCTTCACCAGAACACCAGTAGCAAAATTGGAAAGGGCCGAGAGATACACCACCACCCAAGCTACTTCGGTAGCCAGCTCCTCGTCCCTGGATTTGAGAAGAAACTTTTCAGTGCATCTAAAGTCATGTACATTTCAACAGAACTCAATATGTTTAATTTGACGTCAGCATTTACGATTTTCGTAAGTGTCGAAGAATTGCATCAAGTACTCCATCAACTTTGATGAGCTCTGTTGCAGCTTTAGGATCAGGTCCCTAAGTCCAAGCAAAAGTATGATGTAAAAGAAAGTTTAAATGCACACATGCATAAACACAGGAAACTACAATCCCTACCACATTAGTGATAAACACAAAACTGATTTACTGGAAAAAGTTCAAAACCTTGATAAGGTTTGACAATGCCCAAGCTGCTGTTCTCACAGTTGAACCCTTGTTTGGCAACATCATTCTCGCAAGAGGCGTCAAAGCCCCTTGAGATAGCAAAACATTTCTCAACTCCTCCCCTTCACCGGCAACATTTCCCAATGCCCACGCACACTGCTCAGCAACAGGCAAGGAACTCTTTTCTGCAAAATGAGGAAATTTTGGACAAACTTTCAGCAGCTTAAAGCATGATTTCTAGAAACATAAATAGTTCTCTTTCAATGGAGAGAGACAGAACAAACAAAACACACCACATACATCAGAAACTTTTTGTAAATTATTTAGTTCCAAAAAAAATTGTTATTCAAGGGTTTTGACTATCAGACAGAGAAGACTAGATGTCGCAACCCCAAACCTCCAAGATGAGCAATAAGCAACGGTAATGCAGGCAACAGAGCTTTTGTTTCTTCTGGTTTTCCCGCAGCAATGTTCGTAAGACACCAAGCTGCCTCAAGCAACTGCAAAATTACAAACAAGACAAAAAATAAATTAGAAAGATTATGTGATTTACTTACAAACAATTATCACTTTGTTCAAAAACTCTTAACATTCATAAAACACAAACCCATCCGAGTTAGATGCAAAAAGACCAGAACACATTCGTAGCAAAACTATATAAACAAGCATTGTACAAAAACAGACAACTATTCGCAGCTTTAAAGTGCAAAAAAAAAAAAAAATCAAATTGTTTGAACCTGTTCATCCGGAGAACCAAACGAAAGACACTGCACAAGCAAGGGAATTGCTCCAGCTTTAAGAGCAGCTTCAACAGGAGGGAACTCCGATTTCGACAATAACCGCCTTAGCTCACGAAGCGCATTGACCCTCTTCTGCATTGCACCTTTTCCCCTAATAATTGATTAATCCAATCATAATTTTGCAAATTAATATAACCCTTAATTTAGAAATGTAATATTAGGATTAAATCACTGATAAACATACTGATAAGCAACGGCGGATTTTAAGTCTTCGACGGCTGAAGAAGTTTGGGTTTCTAAAAGAAACTCTTCTTCGTCTGTTATCATATCATTTTCTTCGACGGGAACATCTCCGTCACCGCTGGGTCCCACTCTACATAACCGTTTCGCTCGAACTAACGATTCTCTCCTCTCTTTCCCCACCGTTACCGCATTTTGCCGCCTCCGTTGAGCCGCCACATTCCCAACTAAAAAAAAGAACAGCTAGATTGAAACGTAGACGTATCATGTTAGGGAAAACCTAGAATGGACGAGAGATGACGAACCTGATGATTTGATGGGGTCCCTTCGATGAGAAGCCGGGGAGTCATCGGCCATTTTGTTTTGATGAAGGATTTGAAAGTATGGATTTGAAAAGAGCTCTTAAATTACAGAGGGGAATCGAGTTTTTTCCTTTTTCATTTTTGGGTTTTAGGCCAAGCGCGAAAATTCGCCGCCTTTGATTGATCGAATGCTGTATAATTCGCCGAATTGAAAAAATTAGCCCTCGAATTATTTATTTTATTTTATTTGCATTTAACCCTCAAGTTTTTTATAATATCCTTTTTAACATAGACTTTTTGCATTTAAGCAATATCCTCCTTATTATGTTGATATATTTATTTTAACATATTGTAGTTGAATAGGGCCGATGGATATCATATTTATCTTTGAAGATAAAATACATTTTCAAACAAATAAAAAAATGAAAAATATATTTTATTTTATCATTACTTTTGTTTAATATTGTTAATCCTTCTTGGATTGATGAAGTTAGGCTTTTATTCTTCAATAGTTAAAATTATTTAACAATGCAAAAAATAAAAAAATCGACCAACTCAAATGTAAATAGGGAATCTTATGCCTATATATGCTTACAAAATTCTTAAATTCAGATTAAGATTTTCAATTTTTTTTAAGTCACATCCTTGAAGTTCATTTTATATAAAATCATTCTTAAAAAATATATATTATAATGCAATCTTATTATATTGAACCGTCCTTTTATTATTTAACCCTTTAATAATTTAATGTCATTTTGAATTTTGGATGTGATGATTTTTTTTTTAATCATTTCATTAAAATATAAATAAATAATTTAACAATAATTCGTAACATTCATTTAAATTTTTTATTTTAGCTATCGAATCAAAATTTATAAGAATCTTTGACAAAGAGATAATTAATTATCATCGTTTTGTTTAAAATTAATTATATTATACCTTCACTTTTATCGTAACATTTTTTTTTTTATAATTACTAATAAAAAATTAAAAAAATGAAACCTTTCAATAGTATTTATTGAGATGAATATGATAACCTGTATAATATTTTATTTATTTATTAATTTAAATAAAAAAGGTACAATTAATATATGAACATGATCTCATATTAAGTACATTTGATTAAAAAAGAAAGTATTTTGGTGGTTGTATTAAGGATTTGAAATGAATTTCATTATGATAGAATAAATTTATAATAGAACTGTTCGTGGGTTTAATGACCACCAAATCTGTGGGATTGGTTTGAGAATGTTATTTTATTAATAAATAATATATTCATTTAATTTTAATAACAAATATATTTAATATATAATCTAAAATATTTAAATAAACAAATAATCAAACCAAACTCGAACTTGAGTTTCAGAGGTATTAATTTAATCAAACTTAATTTCATCAATACCTTTAAGTTAAATTTAATAATTTAAAATATAATGATACAATATAAAAATAATATGAATAAAAAAAAATAATATGTTTAAAAATTTAGTAAAATTATAAATAAGTTTAATAAAATTATAAATAAATTTAATAAAATCAAATTTTATATTTTTATATTTTCGTATTGACATTAATTATGATACATAATTTTTATATAAAATATAATATAAATATAATATTTTATACGATACGATAACATAAATTATTAACTTAATTCTAAGCTTATCTTTTGTATCATTCGAAAAAAAAGTATATTAAGTGCTCATTTAGATTTAACTACATTTTTTATATAATATGATTGAATTTATTATATTATTAATTGAATTTAAATATTAATTTCAGTTAAATTCATTTAATATAAATTTTTATTAAATATTTTTTATCATAATTATTATAATTTTTTAATTATTATTTTTAATTTTACTGTAATCAAACTCATTATATATTTAAAAGGAGTCTAAGTAATTTAAAAAGCTGGCCTAACAAATTACTCATAGCATTTAAGTGAAAGGTATGAGAGAAGTTAGGTAATCGTGTTTTAATTAATTAAATGCAGTTTTGGCATGTAAAAACTAGCCTAACCAATAATTTTTTCCATGTCCTAATTAGAGGTGTTCGGTGCTGGTCAACCTTTTAATAGCTTTTATAAGACGTCTTTGGATTGAAAGAGTTGGGATTTTTTTTTAATTTATTCAAATATTAATATTTTAAATATTTAAAAAATAAAATATTTTTTAATAATTTAATATCAAATTCAATAATCCCTATAAAACCTTTTTCCATGACCATAAACAGTCTAATCCCAATCTATTAAGCCTCTAATTAATAGAGTTCATGTGATTAGTAGCTTATAGTTAAATAAAAGTAGCAGCTCTAATAATCTTTCTAATTACCTAATTAATTAATGCAAGTTAAGCCTAATCCAAGTCAATTCGAATTATTTATTTCTTCCGTTAAATTACTTTGAAAAATCACATATTTTACACCAAGAGAAATTAAAAATGAAAGCCTTACTAAAATATTAACTAGGGATTGTGAATTTCAATTGGTATTTTTGATAGTCTCAAAGCTTTAGCAAGAAATATATTTGAGAACATGAATTAAAATAAAAAAAAAAGGAAAATTCAAACTGTAGTACTTATACTTCACTCTTTCAAACGCGTTGGTTGCTTTATTACCCCAACTCTGTGGTTGTTCGTTCGTCGGAATGAATTTGAATAAATAGATGGATTATTGATAAAATTTTTTAAAATAATAAAAAATATTATAATTGTGATAAAAAAATTTATTGTAACTATAATGAAAAAATATTTTAATAAAAATTTTATGTTAAATGAATTTTAATAAAATTAATATTTGAAATTATCTATGATACAAATATATTTAATCATAATATACCCAACGCGCCATGGAATCCAAATGGAGACTTATTTCCTCAGCCTTACCTTTTGATTACCTGCAGTTTTCCGAGAAACAAAACACCGGAACGACGGTTTAAAATCTAACTCTCTCATGCTAGATCCGACCTGAAACTAACCTTGATCTTAACTTCACCAGATACCCAGATCGAATCTTCAATCAGATTTTCCCCATGACAACTCACCATCCATTAAAGGCCGTGACTTTAACTCATGTAAGGTATCAAAGAGGTGACCGACTAGGCCATTTCTTAGCCTGGGTTTCTTTAGTCCCTGTTTTCATTTCCCTCGGTGGATTTGTTTCTCATTTTATTTTCCGTAGAGAGCTTCAAGGAATGTTCTTTGCATTAGGCCTATTAATATCTCAGTTCATTAGCGAACTCATCAAGACATCTGTTCAACAAGCCAGGCCTGAAACCTGTGCTCTTTTAGAAATGTGTGATTCTCATGGTTGGCCTTCAAGTCACTCTCAATATATGTTCTTTTTTGCTGTTTATTTCACCCTTTTGACTTGTAAAGGGATTGGTGGGATCTGGAATGTTAGAACCAAGTGGGCTGCTTTGTTTCTGTACTGGTCGTTGGCTGTTTTGACTATGTATTCCAGGGTTTATTTGGGTTACCATACTGTGGCTCAGGTTTTTGCTGGAGCTGCTTTGGGGATTTTTCTTGGTGGGGTTTGGTTTTGGCTGGTGAATTCTAAGCTTTTCTGTTATTTCCCTGTGATTGAAGAGAGTGCCTTTGGGAGGTTCTTTTATGTTAAGGATACTTCTCATATATCAGATGTGTTGAAGTTTGAGTATGATAATGCAAGGGCTGCTAGGAAAGGTATGGCTGCCAGAAAAGCCATGGCAACCAAGAGCAGTTGACTAATAGGAACTCATAGGGTATGGAATAATTTTGTTATTCTTTTCAGATATATGTTCAATCTTTTGTTGCACAAGGAGAATTGAAATCTTAGTTGTTAATTTGAGCTACTTCTCTTTTGTGCATCTTCCATAATGTTTTCCATAATAATGTAAATTAGGCTGCTTTAGCTCATTTTAACGAGGTAGGGATACAATTTCACAAATAATCTTTCATTTTTTTATGTTAACGAGCTATTATCTGACATTTTGAAATGTGATCTTGAATCATGTAACTAATTCTTTTTACTTCTATGATTTCTCCTGTGTTATGTTGAATCCATATAAAAGCTCATTTGTCTAGATTTGGAAATTTTCCTTGAATCTTTTAGGCATTCAATTATAACATTGATCAAGCACTTTGCTATTTTTTTGTTGATCCTGCATTAAAGGCTGTGGTTGAAGTAGTGGACTTATTCATAGTAAATACTAATCTTAGACGAGACAACATTTTAATAAAAAAATTCTATTAGTACTTACAGTGATTCACTCCTTTCTGTCATATAGAATTAAATCTCTTCTTCACAAGAATATAAAATGCAGTAAAAACCCCTTTTGTGGTTCTTGGGCACTTCTTGCAGTAAAAACTAAACCATGCCATCATAGATCATCAAATGTAGTTAGCGATCTTGCTCTATCCTTTAAGTTCATTTCTCATTAGATTCTAAGCGATCCCTTACTTTTAATAAAATGTCAATTCAACAACTGTTTGTTGAAATTTGAACGTGAGTACCAACCACCAAGTTCCTGCCTTTGTTAAAAGTTGCTTTGTTAGCTTACAATTATTAGTGAATAATTGTTTTCTATGGTATGCTTACACGAGGAGTGTGATCTTTAGAAGGATGGAGCAATAAGAAGAATGTGGAATGATTATACTTATTGTGACAGATCATGATTAGTGGGATTACAAAACAGAGCAGGTCCAGTTAATAGTTTCAGTTAGTGCAATAACTCAATTAGTACCCCATAGGAAAGGAGGATTTTTTCAAAGGTTGAATTACTCTTTAAAACATGGTAGCAGGAAAATGGACTTAGGTTCATAGAAGAAATTTCAGGTTAGAATCTGATAGAGAAACATGACATTGGGTATGGTAGCTAAATGGCTTTTATAGTTGGCTTGGTTCTGGTGGTTTGGACACCATCACTATGCGGACATGGAGGTTCAATTGTTATCTTTGAGCATGATTCACAAATATACTAAATTCTTCTTCAAATTTCTTCTGTTCATTAGAAATATTAGAATTATTTGCTCTGTGCTTAAGATAAAGTGCTTCTCTGGAAAATGTATTTCAACTATCACATTTTAAAATTTTCCATCGCATTCAGTTTTGATGTTGAAGGTGCACGATTTTGACCAGTTCTATTCAGTGCTTCCATAACTCCCTCTCCCATTCTTTTTAGGTGCTTTTTAATTCTAACACAGAATAACGAATTGATATATCTTGGTCAATAAAAATGCTCTACTTTCATTTTGCAGGTCAGCATCTGCACCTCATTGTTTCAAGATTCTGCTTCTATGCCCACGGATGATTCAATTATTAAGTGAATGCTGATCATGTCCTACCACTGCATGAGAAGCTAGATGGGAGCATTGGTGTCAAGGATGCTGTGTGTTAGTTAAGAGCATTCTGCTGTTTCTTATTGAGCATTGATTCTCGAAATATGGAATTTATTTCTATCTTCATTGGTAATTCCAGAGTTTTCTTATTGAGCTTGGCGTGCTGACATCTGAAAACCATGGTTGGCTGTTTGTTCAATTAAACTACTGTGAAGTGAGGTAGTTATGTTATGTACTTCTATTGGACTTTCACATAAGTCGGTGCTTCTTGCTTGCGATGCATGCGTAAGTTGTGTCTAGGGTTGGCAGCCCAACTCGAGTCCGATGGTTTTGATCTGACCCGATTACGTAGGATCAATTTTTTTTTTTAATTCGAGTTTCAGGTCAGATCGAGTATTATTAAAAAAAAAATTGATTCGAATTTTAGGTAAATTTGATTCGAATTTTAGGTAAATTCGATCTGATCCGATATTATATTAAAAATTATTTTTAAATTTTTATTTATATATAATTATATATATTTTAAAAATAATATTTTATATATTTAAAAAATAATATTTTATTAATTTCGATCAAGTCAGGATATGATTTATACAATATCGGATCGGGTTTAGGTTCGGATATAAAAAAAAAAAAAATAGGTCGGGTCGGGTTCGATGTTTTATTATTATTATTAAATCGGATCGAATTTAGGACAAATAAAATCTCGTTTCGATCTTATCCGTTGTCAATTTTAATTGTGTTATTTTCTTGTATGTGATCTGTAATACTCTATTATGAATATCATATTTTAAGTTGTGAGAGAAGATTTAATATGATATGAATAAACACGATTAATATAATTAATACATTCAACACGAAAATTACTATCTCTTGTATTTTTATTTTTAAGTTCCATAGTTTACACGTCCCACCGAATGCATTTAAACAGTCGTAGAAAAATGAAGGCATAGAGAGATGAAGAAATTGAAATCTTGAAAGTGACCTGCAAAAGCAAAACAGAAGTTAATAATAATAATAATCATATGCCAAAACCGTTTTGAAAATTAGCACAAGAAATTTGGATTTCTTCATAGGACTATTATCAATTTTGAAATTCAAATAGTGGATTTGGATAATGACTTGGAGGAAGAGGAGAATGGTTTATAACCATTTGTATCTTTATTAAAAGTTAGTTTAGCATTATTTTACCGTCAGAAAAAGTTTGAGATGAAAAAAATTATATTTAAAATTTGGGGTAAAAAATTTTATTTAAAAATTTAAGTGTTTGATTTTGTTGTGGAAAATATTGTAAATAATTAATATATTTAAAAAGATATTCTGAAAAAAATAAAATATTAAACATATATGGATAATGTAATAATTTTTTATTTCAAAAACACTTTTTAGGCAAAAAAGAGTTTTTTATTTAGGCTAACAAATCAAAATTTTAAATTAAAAAGTTACATTTTTATTGTGTAATATTGAAAATGTATAAAAAATAACTTTTAAATGTAAAAATTATTTTCAACAATAATGCAAAATTAGGCTTAAATGTAAAATCTTTGATTTATGACTTTCTTTGTTCTCAAATTTTTTCTCAAAAAAAGGGGATAGATAATATTTTATTTTATTTAATTATTTTTTGGGTATTTTTTATTTTTATTTAATTATCTTTTTGGTACATTTTAAAAGACAATTTCAGATTCTTGTAATAAATTCATTAGCTAAAATAAATAATAAAGGAACATTAAAAAACAAAACTTTAAAGAAACTCAAAACCAAAAGGAAAAAGAGAGAAAAAGAATCAAAGAAACCTTTGAAAAATAAAATTTTACAGCTTCCAATTAAGCTTTCTGGTTAAAATTTCAAGCTTTCGAATTAGATGAAAATTTTAGAATAAAAAAGAAAAAAGAAGGGAAGAACTGAAGGGTGATCCAAAATTGGAAAATGGTGCAAACCGGGAAACATGCGTCCGAAAATAAGGAAAGTAAGCAAATTGCCACTGCCACCTACCTCTTTCTTCACTCTGTTTCTCTACCATCTTCAATGCCATTAATCTCTCTCTCTCTCTCATTACCTAACAAAAGTTATGCCTTTTTTCTCTCTTTGATCTCAAATGTGGCAACTTCTCTTAGGCGCAGCTGTAGCAGGATCCACCGGTCTCCTTGCTAAACACCTCTTTAACCTCAACCCCAACAACCCCATTTCTCAAGATACCACAAACTCCAATCTTGATCAAGAAAAACAAGATCTTCATCTCCAAAATGGGTTTTTGGAACCTCGGTCTGAGAGTAATTGGGAGGAAAAACAGAAGCAAGATGGGATCTTTAGATTTTCCAGTCCTGAGTCTAATGGAAAAACTGGGGTTAAAGCCAAGGATAGGAACTTGAGGACAAAAGTTGTTTCGAAGAAGGCTGAGAAGAGATCAAGTGGTGGTGGTGTAGAGGTGAATAGAAGGAAGTTTGCTGTCTGCTTGAAGAAGAGGAGAACTGCTAAGAATGTGGCTTATAAATGTGGATCATGCCCTTCTAAAGGTATTCCTGTTTGTATTATGATTTTCTTTTCAATTATGGTTTGCTGAGAAAATGCTGGAGTTGTGTTTGATCTTTGTTCTTTTTTTCATCAATTAGGCCTCAAAAAGTTGGAATTTTGACATAACTTGACGTTATTAGTTGAATTCAATATTTACCGAACTCTATGCCATCTTTTTGTGTATTCTTGAAATTTGCTTCCACTAGTTGTTAGATAGTTGTGGATATGGGTAGGGTATGCTTTGCATTGTTGATGAAATTCTTTTTCTTCTCAAATTATCATTTTGTAACATATATTTGATGAAGTATATATCTTTAACTTCTCAGATTTTGTCAACTAAGGTCCAAGTGATTGATCTTATTTAAGTTCTTGTGATGGCCAGAGATGAAACAGTGAAAGACAATAATATGTGTATATATTGCCAAGCCAAAAATTAAAACTTTTGGGTTATATATAACATTCCAATATGGTTCCAGAACCAATCGCATCATTCTCAAGATGCGGAAAAGAGGGGTTCTTGTGGGGTGAGCTTTGCGAATATTTGATTAAAAATTTTCTTATGCTAAAGAGATTCCTGACTCGATAATTGATATAATAGAAAGTGATGAACAATGGTTTTTAAATAAGGATTGTGAACAGTGCTACGTCTCTTTCTCAAGATATACTGAGGGATGTATTTTAAATTAATTCTATTAAAATTATATGACTTGGTCTGGAATCAGGTGAAGACTGTTAAATTTGTTTTGACCATCATTATATTTTTAAGGCACTAATAGAACAGATATTTTTCATTACTTAACAATAGCTTCAAAATGTTGATTGTCTTGGCTGTGACTGTACATCTGCATTGGCTATGTTAGTTTGCATTGCATCGGCGTAGTTATCCTTTTCAGGATTTATGCTTTTAGCCTGTTTAGAGCTCTGAGTTTGACATCTCATCTTACTTTGTGTTTTACTCCTTAGATAGCTCTGTATTTCGTCGGGGACTTGGCTTTGGTCTCATGTACATGATGTCAGCTGGGAAGGCTGAGATCAATAAACTGAACTCAGCCATGGAGGAGACTACAAAAGTGGTTCAGGAGTTAAAAACTGAGCTATGCAAAAGAAAATCATCTTGCAATCTACAAGCTTCAAATTCTGCAAATGAAGTTGCTACTAGCTCAAAGAAATTTAGTGGCAAGAATATGCAGTTGCTGATTGATAAGTACAGAGACCATAATGAGATCAAAGTATGCAGCCTGCCGGTAATTGATGATGGTGAATATGCCTGTAGTATTCTTACTGAAGAGCCAGAACCGGAGCCAGAGCTGGTGGAAATGGATCAACTAGGGGCAGAGCTCGAGTCAGAATTGCAAAAATTGACTGAGGTGAGCTTTTTCAAGTACCTTTACATCCTTTATTTAAATTACTACCAGTTAAACGTGCTTCCTTTTGACCAGTTTGCTTGGTCCCATATCTCCACCTTTGCTAAATTTTTACGACAAGAGTTATCCAAAATTAGTTTTTGAATAAAGGGATAAATTTGTCTCTAGATACAGCATTTCTCTATTTGACACAATTAAATTTATCACACCATAAAAGACTTTTCTGATCACTTTTGAATGAACAGCCATACCTGACCAAATTTAAAAGCATGAAATGTTTTTAGGTTTTACTCTGTGAGTGATCAAGACGTAAAATGCATGTGAAATCCGTTATTTACTTTCCTTGGTGAAGGGAATATCTTTATCGCATCACTACTTGGAGAAATTTGATAACTGTGGCCACTGCACAGACCTTAAAGACATAGAATATGCCAGTTTGTCAGACCGAGTACAGAAGTATAGCATTTGATGCACGAGTAAAATTGCATCAAAAACATGGAAAATATGTAAATGCATCTGCAATAAATGTATTTTTGTTGCTTTGAGTTCTAACAAGTCTGCATCTTCTGGAATTACAAATTTTTTGCTATTGACCTAAGAAATCTTCTGCAGACTGAAGTTTCAGCCAAAAGTTTGCATGAGTCAGTGGGGCAGAGGTTTGATTCATACCAGTGCCAGGGAGTATTGCCCTCTGAACTAGATCAGAAGCTGTGCCATTTGCTAATTGAGCAGCAGGAAAACCAAATTGAGGAGCTAGAATCTGAATTAAATTTGGCTCAATCCAAACTCGGCGAGAAGGAAGCTGAACTCCAAGCACTAAAGGATTGTGTTAGACGCCTGACTAACTTCTCTCTGTCAACAGTCTCAGGTAAGACTTCTTGCTTCTACCATCTTATCTGTGTCTTAAGAAATCAGTTTCATGGCTGCTTTATTGTTGTCTCATAATTGTAGGGCTACCACCGACCATATTACGCTCATTCTCAGTTATTTTAAATACTGTAGTGTGTATCTTAATACCAATGAAATATTTTTCAGATGATGATACCGAGTTCCAAGAGAAGCAAGGATGCATGAACGATCAGGATTGCCATAGTGGATCTGAGACAAGGAAATCATTCGTTGGTATGAAAAGACCTATCGAGTCCTGAGTGCAATTAAGATGCATGATTACCATATTTTCCATGGCCAAGAGCTAAAAGGTAATCCATAGGCAATCATCAGATGCCATCAGAAAACAATACCAATGGGGTAGGTCATAGCATTCTAAACTCTAGCTTTACATATTCCCTGTGTATCTCCTGGACCCTTCAATATTATTATACTCTGTAGTATCAGAAACCAAAGAAATAGTAATCTGTTTATTGCATTCTGTCTGAATATTTTAGTAGGATATGTTTATATTTTTTATACCTGTTGTCTGTCTGGAGCTCAACTCTCTTCACCAAGTGATGTCATTCCTACTGACTTAGCAAGTTTGCCTGCTTCTTGGTCAAGCTCTTTCTTGAGTGCCAGATATAGGAAACCTGAAATCATAGTTGACTTTTTTGTTGTCATGTTGGGAGAGAAAATTACTAATGTGTCCATTCATATTTGATCTGAGTGTACCAAAGGGTAATGTTGGAAGCGAGCAATTGTAGATTAATTTATAGGGCGGTGGTGGTTGCTTGTGCAGAGACAGATACAAGATTGGTGGGGTATGGAAAGATTGCCTTTCCCATCCTAGGCAGATGGAGATGACCCCATTGCTTGTTCTTCGCCTGACAAGTTCAACTTGTGCATTCCTTTTTGACTTAAAATGATAGAACCCTTTCACCATATAGGCGCCATTCAAGGCTAGATAAAAGAACACTTATATGGCCGAGGTTTACAAAATACAAGTTCCCATGATTTTCGAGAGCTTACAAGCGAAGTCAGAGAACTCTGAGTTATCTACAAAAGGAAAATGAATTTTCCCTTTAATCTCACTTTTTGTAGTCATAAAAAGTGAAGAACTTTCATGGTTGAAAGCTTCTGTCATATACGTCGGATAACGTAGCAAATACATGTGTCCTGCAGGTGCTCTCTTTGAGATTTCGACCTAAAAAAAAAAACCTCTTTCAAAAATAAGTACATTGACTGATATTTAACGCATCAGTGTTAGAAATCTGATGTTTTCATTTAAAGATAGTTGACTTTAGGCTGGCAATGTGAGTACTAGGGATCAAAAAAACAGTTGAGCATTGATTTAGCCATTATTAGTTACTGTACAGATTATAGAATCTACAGTTTTTTTTTTTTTACCTTGGCAGCTACTATTTGTACATTTACTAATAGAAGGAAAAGGACAAGATAAAAGTTCCAAAAAAAAAATCATTATGATAAATGAATGGAATTCCAACTCCAAATGGGAATTTTCTGTGTAAATTACTACAAGGAGTGGGTTCCAATTTCCTTTTCATCATTTCTCGTTGAAAAAAACAAATGACATGCTACTGGATTAAGCCAAAGAATCAATTTGCTTAGGAATGATTTTCCGTTTAAAAAGATGCATTCATCACCATGGAATCATGAACGCATGTAGCACCTTCCCCGAGATGTTACCACACTGAACCAAGATCCAACGGTTATCACTACACCAAACTAACTGCACTTTGATGAATCTGTCGTTTCCCCTGCATGATAACGGCTCGATTTGATTTGGATAAGTTTTGATTTAATTTTTTTATATTATATAATATTATAAAAATTTAAAATTTGATTCTAATTTAAATTTAAATTTTATTTTATTTTAATTGAAATGAATTTTATTCATTTTGATTTAATTTATTAATTTTTTTATTTTTAATATAAAATTTTAATATATTTAAATAAAATTTAATACAAAATTTTTATTTTTATTTTATAAAATTTAAATAATATATAAAAACTAAAAAATTTAAAATTTAAATCAATTTTTTTAAAAATTCGATCCAAATTTAATAATACATTTAATATCTAAATTTAATCTAAATTTAAAAAAAATAATCTGAATCGAATCCAATATTATAATTTTAAATTAAATTTTAAACTTTTTTTTTTTCACTTTATTTCCGTCTACTTCATAATTTACAGGTAAAATAATACTAACTGACCTCGCAGGCAAGGCCAGGCCCAACCAAACAGAACCCTACGGCCTCAAAAGGAAATGGAAAAAATTATATTTACAGTGGATTCACCCTCCTGTGCAAATAGATTGAAAAAGATGTAAAAAAGAAAAACAAAGAAAGCAAAAGTAGAGAGAAAAAACTTAAGGAAGGTGGCCACCATATCTTCTTCAGTTTATTATCAGAACCAAAGACAGGCATTCCCAGAGTCATCACACGCAAAGCAAAACCCACATGCTTTTAGAGAAAGACAAGTAACCAAAGTGCATACCTTTTCAATCTCCAAACTCAAAAGCCACACACACACAAAGCTCGTGTTGACGGAGACTCTACACAGAAGAAAAAGAAAGCATAAATCTTTGCAATCTTCAGATAGAAAGAAAGGGGTACTCTTTTTTTTTTTGTGAAAATGAAGCTATCATCAAAACCCATATCGAGTCCGGGTCAGGCTGAGAAGTATCCGCCACCGTTGATGCGGTTTTTGAGAAGCAATGTTGGGAGCAGAAGCAGGGGACGGTTACGTTCAAGCCCAATGTTTGTTAGAAGAAAACACACCGTCATTGAAACCCAGGAGCCTTCTTCGCCTAAAGTGACTTGCATGGGTCAGGTTAGTGTCAAACAAACTGGTTCAAAACCCGGTCGACCCGGAGCCCCGACTTGTTGTCGCAGCCGCTGTAAATGGATCAGAAATGCTCTGCTTTGCCATCATTTCCCTGTGAATGTCAAGGCCAAACCTCTTTTTAGACTCCTTTGGAAGAAATGTGGGGCGTTTTCCCATATGGGGTTGTGTAGAAAACCCAAAGTTAGGGAAGATTCATCGAAATTTGGGAACAAAATTGAAGATTCTGTGAAAGAAAGTGAAGAAGATGAGAAGGAAGCTAAGATTTTTGTATCTTCTTCCCGTTCATCACCACCCAAAAATGCTTTGATTTTAACACGTTGTCGATCAGCTCCGAACAGATTTTCTTCTTTGGCTTGTAGATTTGGGGGGTCACCCTTAGCTAACCAAGAAGAAGAAGAGGAAGAAGAACAAGAAGAAGAAACAGAGCTAGAAAACAGAGGATTTAAAGAAGAGAATCCCATTTCAGAAAAAGAGTCCATTTGTAGAAATTCGGATCAGGGTTCGCAAATGGATTCGGAAACTGAAGAAAAGTCGGATTTTTGCAATGAATTTGAAGAGAAAAAAATAGAAAAATCTGAAAACAATCAAGAGTTGAAAACCGAGCAATTTGGAAATGTACGGCTTCTAATTCTCACAAGATGTAAATCAGAACCGGCTAGAACAGCTGAAAGACTCGATCCTGAGATGAGTTTCTGGAAGAAGAGAAGGTTGGGTTTCACGTGATACATTTAATTTTCTTCTTTCTTTCTTTTCTTAATTAATTTTCTGAATATTTTTGTTTATTACACTGGAAAATGAAATCAATGATAAATTTTGTGTGTATTTTTTTTTTCCCCTGAAACTTCCTCATGGGCTGCCGTCTTTAGTGGAGTTGGCTTTTGTCTGTTTGACAGAAAAAGTGTTCTCTGCTTTCAGTTTCAGCCGCTACCAGGGTTTTTGCATCTTTGGATACTCTGACCAGCTTTTATATTTGGTGGAAAGCAAATGCAGGATTTTGGAACTCAATTGAAACAAAAATTATTGGTTTTAAAATCTTGCAATGATATAGAAAAAACAATATTAAATTGAATGTCTCAATCCCCTATCAATTTTTAGTTATGGATTTTTATATCAATGATCCTTTTAAGATCTGTTCACTTTGATTGGAAAGCTTTAGTCAACGGATTATTTTCATGATTATTTGTGAGGAATCTACATGGCAATTGGCAAGTTGGTAACCACACTAATTGAAGCAAAATGGGGTCATTCATTCTTTTCAGATTGGATAAGAAACTTGGGGATGGAAATTTTCCAATTCTAAATTGGGTTGAGATGGCATTGGATTCCGATTTGAAACCTAGGTTTGGGAGTTAGGTATCATTGCACAACAAACTGTCTAAACAAAAAGAAAAGGAAAATGGAGAGGCAAACCCTGAATTCTAGATACATCTTTTGCCATTTATTCTATTCTTCTTCAATGGCTGAGCTAAGAATCAATCATTTGAATGCATGATTGAGCTAAGGCTTCATTTAAGATTTCATTGTTATTTGTTAAGTGTTTCAGCTTAGCTTTATAGGCTATAGCTCGACCTTCCCTTGCTAAAAGTACTGGTAATAGACATACAAGGAAAAACTTAAGACCTGAAAATTTCAATGGAAACCTTACAAAAACATCAGTGTCCTTAGCTGGTGAATATGATGATTTCAGGCAAAAAGATTAAAAAGTTTTCCAATAAAAACTCAATGATATTTAAGTTTTTGAAATTTCATTGTAATCTTAATTTTTTTTATTTTGGATAAATTGAGGTTTTAAATATTTATTTTCACTCTAATTGAAGTTTTTATTAAATAAAAATTAATATTGATGATTAATTAATTTTTATTAATATAAATTCAATTGATGAAAATAAATATTTAAAATTTAATTAATTATAATAAAATAATAAAAATTTAAATAATTATTAAATTTTTGTTTGAGCGTGCTTTTGACCCTTTTAACTTTCAAGATTGTGCCAAATATTAGTCCCTCAGGGAAAATTCTTGCTCCAAATTCCTGACTCAAGGCAGATTTTGGTGTCTGATGCATCAGATTTTGAACACCAAAATTATGATCCAACATTGCTGTATCTTGCCCTAAGATTTTGTTTGGTACCTCAGGTCAACCACTAGACTGAAAGAAAGCCCAAACTAGACTCCAACAGTTGTTTGTTTACTTGTTCATGTATGTCGAGCAGAAGCCTAGTGTTCGGGTACATTTTAATGCTCAAATAAACACCAAAAGACATTGGGTAAAGCAACAGTATTCACAGCCTTTGGCTCACAGAAAGATAGCTTTTCTGAGTTGGCAGCTTGAAGTCCGAGGTTATAAATGATACAGAGATCAAACCAAAGGCCAAAAAGATTAGTCTATACGAATCAATCAATTCAATGGACTGCCAAGGCTCCGGATCACTTTCTTTTTGTTCAAGATACTATGAGATTGACCATAGTTCCATTATAAGGTCATTAACCATCTTCTGAATTATTCAACTTCCTAACAACCTCAAACCCCAAAACTTATGATTCACTGTTTCCTGTTTTCAAGTTTCAACACTGATCTGGAACTGAACAATTAGATTAGAGAAGGAAGAACAAAGACAATAACATAACTTTGTAAGAAGATACACAATGTCAGACGTAGTTTTTCCAAGACAGGTCGAGATGAAGGATTTAAGTTGCTGTCTCTAAGGACTGGCGTTGGAAATTGGGATCCAACAACTTTAAAGCATGCAGGTAATTACATCCTAGTATCATATATTTGCCTTGGAAATTATGCCCACTCCCCTGTCCACTCCCATCCAGCCATGGCATAGCTATTTGACATTGGACTGAAACCAGATTACCAGACACTCATTCAAGAAAATCATATGGGCATGTAATCTTGAAGAGACGACGGACAGGGACCATTAACAAGCATCAACCATCTTTTCATTTTCAAAATCAGTTGGATGAAATGGGTTTATTCTTAATAAATTGCTGATTTTTTTTTTGTGCAGTATAATCTTGCATTATTTGAAGAACATGAGAGTTGAGTACTTCGTTTTTTGTGCTTGTTTTGTTTTACTAAAATGCAAATAGTAGTAATAGGACCTAACAAAAACCCCACCAATCTTTTCTGTTGTCGGATTAAAAACCGTCGTAATAAAATGAAGAATATACATATGGCTTGACAACTTAACTAATTTGGAGTTTTGCTGGCAATAATATTAATTACCGTTACTAAAACAATATGAATCGAATTTAGAGTACATAAACAAGGAAACAAAACACATAAGAGTAGGTGTGAAGAATGTGAAATCCAGCCAACTAGAGCCCAATGGCATGGCATGTCCCTCGTTAGGACATTTCAATAATATACACATGGAGCTGTCCCATGGCTCTATAAATAAAATAAAATAAAACAAAAAAATATAACTAAAGAAATTAAGAATAAATATCTGAAATTTAATTAAATTAATTTATATAATTATTTTTAAAAATGACGATCTAATTCTTAAAATAAATTAAAATGTTTTAGACGTGGGGTCTCTAATTATGCTTCATAAATGTTCCAACCCTACACATCTACATCGATCCTTCACAACTTATTGCTGTGTTGATGGTGACGGTTTCAATTCCCCAAAGCAAAAAAAAATGGAATTCCTCAACTGCTTTTGGTCCTTGCTTGTTCCGTGAACACCCCATGATTTGAGTTGTGAGTTGTGACTCATCTTTCCTCTATAAAATGACCCTTAGACACCTTCTCAAACAGAACTTACTATCATTCATCACCTAGGAAAAGCAACCATTTTCCATGGAGCTAATTGCCATCAAGTCTAGACCCATCTTCATTATTTTGCTGCTTCTTCTCCTACTGTCCATATCTCAATTTTCAACAGGTTTGTAGAATCATTTGTTCTTTTTTCTTTTGGGGAACTTTCGATTCATTTAGTGTTCGTTTTTGTGTTAAGGGAGCTCGGATGTTTCGGATAAGGAGGTTTATGAGATTGATTATAGAGGTCCGGAGACACACACTTCAATCCCTCCGCCCGATCATTCTCATGGTCACAGTCATCTAGTTCACCGGGAAACCGATATTTTGCCACCCCACAAATCTTCCAAGGGCTTAAGGGGTGGTGGTAATAAAGGAAGAATTGTAAGTTTCCATTCTTTGATTAAAGAACACATCAAAGAAATTAACTTTGCTTAACCAATTTGAGATTCTTAAAAGACAAGCAAATTTTTTTTATTTGCTTTTGTTTTGCAGGCCAAGAAAATTCATGGGTGATGAACAAGGGTTTTGGAACCCTCCTTGAATGTTAAATTTTATACTAGTTTGTAGCTCTATCAGTTACTTAGTGACTTCTGTTCTAGATATGAATACTATATGTGAAAATTGAGAAATTGTTGATTATGAATGGTAGTGTTCTGTCTTTATTCAGCTTTAAAAATTTTACATCAACCTTACTATTTATTATTCTATCTCTTTTAAGCTCTGAATTCTTCCAAGTTTTTCCTTTGTCACAAATCAAAGTACATCACCATATCCTCATCTGACTTGTAAGATTTGATTACTTGAGGGAATGGGAAAGAAATAAGATCTCCTGATTTTAGCTAAAACGTAAACCTTTCCCAAAAAAAAAAAAATTTCTTGTTTTCAATCAAATGATTTTTTTATATTTGAAATTGTTAAAATTTAAATTTTGATGATCGATTAAATGAATGTTTTTGACTTATGTCCAATAATGATTATGCTTAATTATAAGATATTGAATATCAAATTTATCATTTAAAATTTATAAATAAATAAAAAAGAAAGAACAAAATTGTTGGGTCTGCTCATTATTTTATTTTATGAATTATTGTAGTATATTATCTATTTTTCCTTACATTTAATGGATAATTCATCAATGATTTTGCACAATGTGAGTGCCATAACTATAAAGCATGCTCGGCTTTGCTAGTTTTATTATAAATGAAAGTAACATATATCTAAATTTTTAGGTAACAGAAACCAAATTAAGGACTTGGGCCAGCTCATCCCCTGAAAGTTTTTTTTTTTTCTTTTTCTAGTGAGTACCTCATTAAGTAATTTTTAAAATTAGTTAAATTAATGTTTATAATAATATTTTTATATTAAATATAATAATTAATAGTTAAAATGAGAATTTCAATAGTTACTCCATAAATAAAATCCGTATATTAAACACTTATTTTTATAACTCAAAAAAAAAAAAAAAAGAAAACAGCAATTTTTTAGTATATAAGGAAAGAAAAATAGTTTTGACAATTAGTGACAAATATATCTACAGTCGTCGACAATAAGTTACGCATGTAAGAAGGGTAGGGGAGGAAGGGAGACTACTGGGCCCTTGATTGGGCCCTATTTGGGCTCTGAACATGATAAAGACAAACAAATTACGGACAGATCGAAACTCCGTATTAAGACAGCAAAGGAAAAATAATAAATAAAGATTAAAAATGTCACGCGCTTTGTTTCTTACGATGGAATCAAAGGACCAAGACCGAAATATCAAAACGTTTTTTGACCTCTTATTATTTTGTCTTCGGTTCCAATTTTTAGATCCAAATCTAATTTTAGAATTTTCTAAAGCTTTTTAAATTTTAGATCTCTCTGCACTGAAATCGAATCGAAAAAAAAAATCCCCAAAAAATGGCAAATAACAATGGTAGCAACGGCAATGATCGCGAGGAATCGAGTCCTCTTTTGAGCAAACAAGTTGTTGAAGAAGATGAGAAGAAGAAATTGAATGGTCAAAAGTCAAAGGAGGCAACAACCAAGGTGGAAGCTTCGCCGGAAGTTAGTACCGGGGCTGGGTTTGGGTGGACCGCCGATGGGCTGCCGTTGGTCCACGGGAGTGTTGTCGGAGAACCCATGGGCCGTTCCCAGTGGGACTCCTCCCTCCTTGCTTGTCTTGGTCGTAACGATGAGTTTTGCAGCAGCGACATTGAAGTTTGTAAGTCTTTATATGATTTATTTGAGGTTTTCTAATTGGATCTGATGCTGTAGAAATTTTTTACATTGGGATTTTTAATTTTTATGGAATGTGGAGATTTTTCCTGCAATTAGAAGCTAAATTATAATAGATGTGAACCCTATTCTTTTGGGACTGTTCCATATATAAACTATGCAAATGATTGACATACTTTATAAACTTAAAGCTGTAATTCTGGTTTTTTTTTTTTTTTGGTGAAAATTTTGATCTTGATTGTAGAAAACTTGGAATTTAGAAGGGGATAAAAAAGGAAAAGAAAGGAGAATCTAAAGGCCAATGATGTTTTTGTATGTTTTGCAATGATTAAAAAGATGGGTTGTAATTGTAACCTTGTTTATTGTTTTTAATTGCATGATCGATTAAGTTTTGGGTAGTGCTATCTATTACTTTTGATATGTACAAAGTTCCAATTTATGCGATTATTTGTTTCTCAAAAAAGTAAAATAGAATGTTTTACCAGACATTTTTTGTGTATTCTGATTTGTCAGTTATGAATTTTTTTGTATGCTTATTTTGCTCAGGATTTCTAATTATGATATTTTGGCCAGGTCTACTTGGAAGCATGGTCCCCTGTGTGCTGTATGGAAGCAATGTTGAAAGACTTGGATCTGCTCCTGGGATCTTTGCAAATCACTGTTTGCCTTACACTGGTCTGTACCTGATTGGAAATTCCTTTTTTGGCTGGAATTTTCTTGCACCATGGTTTTCATACCCTACCCGTACTGCCATTCGGCGGAAGTTTAATCTGGAGGCAAGTAAATCCTTATCTTTCATCTTGCTTAACTTTGCTTCTCAGGTTATAAGATAATTTTAACTGACTCATTAAGCATGGTATGGTTTTGCAGTTGGTTTTAGAGAATTCTAATTTATGGGTTTGGTTTATTTTTCTGTCCGGTATCTATATGACATTTTGTGGATCAATTTTTTTTCCTATAGTAATGACTAAAGTTCAATGTCCCTCTATCTTCCTTGTTTGATTTGGTTTTTGGAAGTTTATACTGGCCCTGTGGTGATGGTGGGGGGGGGGGGGGGGGGAAGTCAAATGTTCCGATGTATCTTCGTTTCTATATGCGTTGTTGTTGTACCATGAGCTATTGAGTTAGTTGATCTCTTCATTGTGTTTTTCTTGTGGAGGGACGACTAGGAATTTTATGCTTAGAATCGAAAGGAACAATATGAACTAATGGAATAGCTTGCCAAGATTTATTTTTGTGGGTTTCTTTGGAAGAACAGGGCACCTGTGAGGCACTTAATAGGTCATGTGGATGCTGTGGAAGCTGTGTTGAAGATGAGGTGCAACGTGAACAGTGTGAGTCAGCCTGTGACTTTGCAACACATGTTTTCTGCCATGCATGTGCACTTTGCCAGGAGGGCCGCGAGCTTCGTCGAAAGTTGCCTCATCCAGGGTTCAACGCTCAGCCTGTCCTGGTCATGATCCCTCCTGGTGAGCAGACAATGGGCCGTGGTGCCTGAGTGCATGATGCCTATGTCCTGCCTTACAGTTAAAGAACTCTAATAGCTCGACTATATTTTTATCAGTGTGATGTCATGTTGTAGAATAATGTTTAAATGTTTTATCTACATTGTCTAAACTACCATCAGAGGATGATTGCTTGGTTTGGCCAGACCAAAACAACATATCATATATGGGGTTTCACCTGTTTTGTGTGTATAATATATTATGTGTTACAATTTCTTTTTTCAAAATAATTTGATGTGATGGGTTTCACCGATTTTGTGTGTTTATGTTACACTTGATTTTTTCAAAACAAGTTGGTGTGATGTTTCACATTTTGCTATACCCTTTTGCGGTCTCCTTTCAGACATCCTTTTTTAAAGATTTTTAATTTAATAGGGATGCTAAAAGAAACAAAATACTATATCCTTTCATCCATGGCTTGCTTTCCTTCATTTGATCCAAGGCCAGTGCGAGTGATAGTTAAAAGAGTATTAAGGGGAAAGTCTAAATGCATGGGTAAAGTACTTGAAGGACGTTCTAATGCTTTCTTTTCAAAATGATGAGATCAGAAACATTCTTTTCAACATAGGATGCAATGAATCCAAAGTTTGGACACCAACACATGCCCTCTAGAAAAGAAAAAACCTATGAAGCACCATCAGCTTCTTTTGGTGAATGCTAAAGATCTCTCTCTCGCATATTGGAACCAAGATCACCTAAGTAGGCATCATCCTGGTTGCTTCCAGTCCTGTAAATAGTTCACATGGGTTGTGGAAGCAACTAAATGATGCAGATTAATAGGAAAAAAAAAAAAGAAATAAGAGTAAATGTAATAGAAATGAGACAAGTAAACTGCGCCTGATGAACCAAGAACAGAATTTTACTTCCTAGTCTACCACCCAAATTCAGGGTCAACTTCTGACTAAGATTTAAAGTTTTTAAGGGATGCAACACTGTGGACATGAAACAGAGAAAATTGTGACCAAACAGTTTTAACATCCTACTCTCCTGGTGCAGAGACTCCTTGCTTCAGCCTCTCTCTCTTCATCTTCTTCTTGGATAATGGCTTCTTTTTCCTAGGAGGAAGAGTCTTCTGCGCATACAAGTAAAGTACATAGTTCCCCGCAAGGAATATCAGAAGCAGCCCCACAACAACCAGCAGCACTATCAACCCAGGATTGAACCCTTTGGCTTCAGTTTCATAAATAATCTTATTTCCCTATTCCATCAGAGGAAACGAAATTATTACCCTGTAAGAACACATCATTTGACGCAGAAGAAAAAAACCAGAAACGCACAAACACAACTAGCTGCTCAAAACATGTTAACTTCACAAAGCCAAAGAGAGCAAACAGCAAAAGCTTATTGTCATGAAAGGATCACTGCTCAACTTAGTTAACTTTAGCCAATCAAGCGAGACAATCAGCATACAAATCTCTCAAAACAAAAGAAATCGAAGTAAACTTGGAAAAGCACTAGATCTGCACGATAACAAGCAATAATAAAAGGAAACAAGAGCATATCTCTAAATTAGAAGGATAAATACGAATTGATTTAGTACGGATCTCGGTGAATAGCCATTGGAATTGAGATTTAAAGAGATTTTTAAAAAATTATTAAAATAAAAAACAAATACCAAGTGATCAAAGGAGGGAGGGACATTATCTGCGAACTCGAACTCGTCTGACATGGCTGCAACTCAACGGTGGAGCTCCTTTACCAGCACGAATTTGAAAGGAAGAACGTTGCACAAATTGGAAAAAGAGTACCAAAAAAAAAAAAAAACCCAGTTTCAGGTGATGAAGCTACTTGTTTTATAGGACTGTTTCTGGTTCCCTTAGTTGTTTTTATGCCTTGATTCAACTTCATGATTCAGAGCTAAAATCTGAAACTCAACTTTGCCAGTCCAACAGATCCAACTGATGGATGGGCTTTAAATCTATGCTTAAAGCCCATTCGAGTAACATACACCAAGTTCTAACTGCCATTACTGTTCTCAGACAACGTCAGAATTAAAGGCATGTTGGGAAAGAGGACCAGCCCAATAAAGAAGGAGAAACGAAACAGTTGGACTGACCAAAGCCCGGAATTTGTCTAATGACATGGATTGCACTAGATGACATCCATCTCCAGTGTATATACGTGGGAGAAAACATTGGAAATGTCAAAAATATTTCATTCTAAATAACTTTGGGCACATCAATTATCAAAAAAATTGTGGGGACACTGAAACAGAGATGATATATCTTAGAAAGTATGATATATCTTAGAAAGTATCATCAGACAGGGACCGGAACCAAGATAACATTAGTCAATATCAAAATATATGTTACATAAAATTAGAAATGCTTAATCCAAGTGGGCTGTTGTGTGTTAACATCGAAATCAATATGTTGGTGAAGTCTTGACTCTGTTTGCTGTAAAGCAGAAACATCCAAAACCACCTCCCTTGTTTTAACCAATTAAAATAAATAAAAATTCTTATTGAAATTGTTGCAGTGAATTATGTTCATAATGCTATTTTGAGAGTATTAGTGCGGTGGGATCTAAGACAGCTTTAAAGTAAAAGTTCAAAAACCGGGTTGTTGTTCAGTTCAAAATTATTTTAGTCATCTTCTGCAACTTCAGGACCAGAAGCCTATAGGGGTTCGATAATGAAGCTGACATGATTCTGTGAGTTAAACCTGTTTGAAGGTTGGACCAATTGTCGGCATCGAGGCACGTTTCAGTATACATAAAATTTAGAGCTGGTCGGGCACTCTGACATTGGTGGTGGCTCTTTATGTCTGAACAGGTTCAATGCACGTCGGCAAAAATCCAGGACCCCGAATGAAAACAACGTAAAATACAACCATCTAGGAAAGGGAAAAAAAAAATTCCCACGTGGCAAATGAGTAACTGACAAAACGGTCCCATATGGTGCACGAAAGTTGCAATAAAATCCTGGATTTAAATGGAAGAAACATTGCATTGTTAAGTACTTAAGTCCAATCTAGGTGATGAAAGGTATACAGGAAACAGCCATTCATTTTTGGTACAAGCTGACATGACTCGCTGGATCAGGGCCACAATGAGAATAAAATGTGGAGGAGAATTTTACCCTGGATTACTGCCACTCGTTGGAATCTTCCTAGGAAGAGGTCTCTCAGCCTCAATCTGTAAACGTCATTAAGTTTTGATCAACAGTAAAACTAATTGTCCTTAGGCATCTTCAAATGGTGATTTTTTTTTTATCAGAGTTTAGCAAATCAACTGTTTTTTTGTCAAATGTAGCCGCAGTTTGATCTTTAAATTTATCAGATACTACTTTAAAGGTCACTGAATCAATTGAAATAAATTTGACACTCAATTTTGACCAAAAAAAAGTTTTGACACTTGTTTTGATTTCATTTGCCTCCCTTTCCTTTGTTTGGTGTGAGTTGAGGGTGTTGTTGAATCTTTGATGTTAACCTCAAGGAGTGTTTGATCTTGATAGAGAAAAGCCAGCTTTAATCCCACTTTCTGAAGCAAAAAAAAAAAAAAAAAATCTTTTTTTTTTAATGCTTTTGAAAAGATACAAAAGAGACTAACGTCTAAATAAAGTCTTAATAAAAGTTAATCAGAACTAAGGTTACATTAACTTTATTTCATACCTTTCTCTCCAACAACCAACCATGCAATTGTTTAATCATTTTCCTTACTACCAAAATTGATAAAAAAAAAAATTTAAGCAATTAAATTTTTTATTATTCTTGGATGTACACAAACATGTCTTAAATTACAAATCTCACATAATCATATATTGACGTGCGTCTTTTTATAAAATTATAATCGTAATTAAATATTACATATATATATATAATAATTAATTAATAAATTAAAATATAATTAAATAGATCTAACATAAATCGAATCAATTCACATACAATAACGCTTGATTCTAAAATTTTAGAATTCTAAAACCTCCTCTTTATCATTAAATTAAAACTTCATTCACAATATTAAATGTGAGATTGATGTTAATTTAAATGTAAAAATATATAAACATAAGAGCATGGAAAAAGGGGAAACTAAACCCTGATAATATTTTTAATGATGATAATTTTGAAACTTTATTGAAGGGGAAAAGAGTCTTAATGATTTTTTTTCTTGATTTCATTGATCCATATCCTGATCCACCTGTACTGAGGAGGGTAAGATTTAAATAAATTTTCAAGTGAAATTCATAAAATTCTTTTATTAAAAGCCATTACATAAAAATTATTCTGAAAATTAAAATTTATACATTAATAGAGTTCAATAAGAATATAAATAATTATTAAAAATATTGTATAATTAAAATTTTATTAATAGTTATTCAATATTAAATTTTTTTAATAATTTTTAGTACAATTATTTATTTAAAAATATATATATATTAAAAATTTTAAAATTTTAAAATTTTGTACAATTAATTTATATAACAAAATCATTGGATCTTAAATTTTGATTTTTCATGTGATCCTTTACACCACGGCAGAAGGTCCCTTCATTAAAAGTCAATGATATATGCGCCCTTTTTCTCACTTTACTTAACCAAGCCTCTAATCAAACTCTTGTGTCCTTGGCAATAGGGATTGCTTGTGAAAGCAGCTACCCAACCTTACACAAAGGAAAATATCCAGTCCATATTGGAGAAAGAAAATGACTCCCACCATTTTCCTTGCGAAATACACATCACCGCATTTTCTCTTCATAATTCAACCTTTTTCTTTTAATTTGTTTATAAATAAAATTATTTAATTATTTTTTTCTTTGCATAAATTTTCAAAAAGTTATAAACCTTTTCGAAAGAGATTTTTTGAAATATTATAAATCTTTTCAAAAATAGATTTTTAAAAAGTGAAATAGTAAAAATTTTAAAAATATTTTAAATAAACTTTTTATTATTTTATCTTTTGAAAATGAATTTTTGAAAAGTCATATAATTTTGTAAATTCATTTTTAGAAAGTTATACAATTTCATAGAATTATAAAAAAGTTAATTAAGTAATTTTATTTTAAAAAATTTAAAAAAACTAAGGTGCGAAGAAACTGTGAGCTTGACTAACACAAAATTTGCAGTTCCCAAAACATTGACTATTTTTAATTTTTTTTCAAGCAATAAATTACATATTTATTGTATCAGTCATACATGCATATACACATACATACATACATACATAAACAAATGAATAATATATATGAGTTAAAAACAAAAAAAAGATCGTGGAATTCCAGCCCTTTGATTTTGTTTTTCTATTGTTACACTAGGTCAGGACCGATGTAGCTATTTTCTGATGAGGAACTGGAGATGGTAATCATGCCGTTGCAGTCAGACACACTGTCCTGCAAGCTCAACAATAGATAAGAAGTGCTGAAACTCATTGAAGGTTTGGCTCTTGGAACAATAGGAACTTCTGCTTCACCCACCAGCATCTGGACCACACCTCTCATCGTGGGTCTAGCCAATGGGTCAGGGTGTGAACAAGCTAACCCAACCAAAAGAACCCTCCTCATCTCAGCCTCTTCAAAATTACCTTCAAGCCTGGCATCAGCTGCCGTTAACAATCTCCCTTCTCTATGCAAACTCCAAACCCATTCCACCAAATTGCCACTCACACCAACTTTTGCTGTCGCGTTAGCCTCTCTCTCGATTGGTCTTCTTCCACTAGCCACCTCTAGAACCACAGCTCCATAGCTGAACACATCGGTTTTCTCAGTTGCTCTTCCTGTTAGAAGATATTCAGGAGCCAAATACCCCATTGTACCTGCAGCCACCGTGGCATCTGGAGATTTATCATGCTCAACTTGCCTTGCTAAACCAAAATCTCCTAGCTTTGCATTGAAACCTTCATCCAGCATTATATTGCTGGTCTTAACATCTCTATGTATAACCTGATGATCACACTCTTGATGCAAATAGGCCAAAGCAGAGGCAACTCCTAACAAAATTTTCTGCCTATGAGGCCATGGCAAGGGCGTTCTGGCTTCAAACAATGCTTTATCAAGACTCCCATTAGGCATTAAATCGTATACTAACAAAATTTCGCCTTTCTCATGGCACCATCCTTGCAACCTTACAAGATTTCGATGCCTAAGAGTCCCAATTATTGACAACTCAGATAAAAACTCATTCTTTCCTTGACTACTATGACTACATCTTTTCACGGCCACAATGTCGCCATTATCAGGCAAAATACCCTTGAAGACAGTCCCAAAGGCGCCGTGACCAATTATTCTATTGGAATTGAAGCATCTCGTAGCCGCTTTCAGCTCTTTATAACTGAACTCCTTTGGCATTTTGATAATCTCTGATGCAAAAGACTCGGATTTCTTTACATGCTTGAACTTTTTAGAATAAACCCATATAAAAGCCCCAGCAAATAAGGCTAAAAAGAAAGCCCCAGCAGTTACCACCCCTGCAACAGCCCCCGGACCTTGTTTGCAAAGCTTGTTATGACACGAAGAAGACTTACCACTCTTTTGTTGAGTGCTAGAAATCGAATCAGAACCTGAAGGAGCCAATGAAGGTGGCGGTGATTTAACAGAATTAGCCGTTGGGCTCATTAAAGTAGACGTTGGAGGCGGCGTAGATGTTGATCCTGACCCTGACCCAGAACCTGAAATTGACTCGAAAGAAGAGCTAAAACTCCACCATTCTATACTATGAACCTCAGTGCTTCCTTGGGTTGAGCCTGAAAATCCTACGTACATGAAATCATTAACATATTGATCAAGATTTAAAGTGAATGATAACATGGGCTCTTCAGGCTTCAAATTTGAGTAGGAAATGGAGATGTTAAAAGCTCCTGATGAAGCATCGTATTCGATCCATGAATTAACGAGATTGCCACTCTTTAGATCAATATCTAAACTTCCCAAGTCACCAATTTGAGAAGAAACCACGCTGTTGAGATCCAAACCAACGTGGTTTCCATTAATGTCTTTGAATTCTACGTCCATAAGAGTGTCGAATTCCACCGCAACGAACCCCAAGGCCTGACCCTTATCATCGAGGAGTCCCAAAGAGCCGCCACCGGCACCTACGAAATCACCATCTGGGGAAATGACAAAGGCTAAACCGCCGCCGACGGAGGAAGGGTTGAGGTTGGTGATGTAGAAGGAGAAGAAGGTGGAGAAGCTACAAGGAGAATGGGTTCCTGGTTGCCGGAATCTCACCGGTTTCGAATATAAAGCTCTGCCGGCGCCTGAGTCGGGTACTTGGAGGTCGCGAGTGAGTCTCACGCTCCCATTGTTTAAATGAGCATCACCAAGCAGTTTCAGGCTGCTGAGAGTTAACGTTCCGAAATCGAACTCTGTCGTGGCAAAGATTCTGCTGAAGTTTAAGACAAAACAGAGGAACAGAGCAAAAAAAAAAGATGTAACCTTGTAAGAAAATGGCAACATCATTGCTTCAGTTTCCGGTTATTGTTGAAACCCCATTAGAAATAAAAAGAAAAGAGAAGAGAAGAAAAATGGAAAATATTTATTTTTTGTTTCGGTGGGGGGATTTGATGAGGAAGAGAGATTGTGAAATTCACGAACTTTGAGAGGAAGATAGAGAAGGAAGATGGGGTAGAGTATATTTCTTTGGCTTAAAACAGGACAAAGTGAAGGAAACACAAACAAACAAGGAATAGTTTGAAGGAGATAGTGAGAGCATCCAAGGGGGAAGTGGGTGAACAAGACAGGTGGATAGGTAAGACGACACGTGGCTATTTGCAACGGTTATTTTCTTTTTCGGCGATTATAAAAGAAGAAAAAAAATTTTTTTTCTTTTTCTGTTGCACACTTCACAGCTTAATCGCATATAATACAAACGTGAATATAAGATAAAAATAGAAATTTTAATAATAATTGTACATAAATTAATAAATTTCAAAATATATATTTTATTTTTATGTTAATATAAATTATAATATATAATTTTTATATAAAATATAATATAAATATATAAATTTTAATATTTTATATAATATGTATGCAAATTATCGAATTAAATCGTTATTTTACAAGGAATTCAGTTGCAGGTGTCTGCAAAAAAGCGTGATTTTCACGCTCTCATAAATAACCTTTTGGCTTAGGTAGGGCGGTAATCAAGCCCGTTTCTATGGATTTCGTTTCGATCCAATCTTATAAGATTAAATTTTTTTTTTTTATTTTGGATTTCAGGTCGGTGTCAGATTGAGTTCGGATATACCTAAAATTTGACCCTATTCGACTCGATATTATTAAAATTTTATTTTTTAATTAATTAAATAATTATTTATATATATTTATATAATGATATTTTTAAATATTTATATTTAAAAAATAATATTTTATATTTTAAAAAATAATATTTTATTAATTTCGGGTCGGATTGGATACGATTTACATATTTTCGGGTCGGATTGGATACGATTTACATATTGTCGGGTCGAGTTCGGATATTAAAAAAATTCGAATTGAGTCGAGTTTGAGTTTAATAAGCATAAAATCGGGTCGGGTTCGGGGCAAGCAAAACCCGTCCCGAACCCGACCCGATGCCATCCATAGGCTTAGGCCTTTGGATATGGAGAGAGGGCGGCTTGTTGATTCAGCGACTGATTATTGTCGCAACATTACTCATTAAGAAATTAGATGTAAATTAGTATAAATAATTGAAAAATATTAAATATGATTTTTAGCACTCAATGAATGAGTTTCTTATTTGTTAGTATTTAATAAATGCTCAACATAAAATTAAACGGATGAATTTTAACATTAATAATTTTTAATTTTATTTATAAATTATAATTTTTTATTAAAAATAATCTTATATTGTGTGATATTATTAATTTTAATTTTTACTTTTAACATAAAATTTTCGTGTTAATTCCAGCATAAAATAAAATTGTACACTAAATTAACATGAAAATTTTAATATACTTGTATGTATACAAAAAATGAAATTTATTTGATTCAAGGGAGCCGTACTAATTCCTCGGCTTCTTTTCTTGGTCCATTCGCATTTATTAAGTGCGGTAAAGTTGTTGTCACATTACACATAAATCAATATTTCTTTTGCAACTATAAAATTTTCATCACTTGGCCCCACCAATGACATTTTTTTTCATTGGTAAAATTATTTTTTTAACTGTATATATCGCATGTGGTGGGCCCTACGTTTGGTGGAGATGGACTAGCTGGAGACATCCAATCGTCGATGATTTTTCCGGCCGTTGAATTGGACGGTCCAGGTGGAGCCATGGAAATGGAGAATTTTTTAAGCTTGCAAATCAAAATCAAAGCCTTTCATTTTAGGGTAAGTTTTTCTCTGTCCTTTTCGTTTTTGGATAAATAAAACTTTTTTCGGCTGGTGACATTTTGTCCCAAAGAACGATTTTTCTTTCTTTTTTTTTGTTTTTTTGTTTTCATTTAATGAAAGTTTAATAAATCGTAAATCTCGAACACCTACTCTGAGGATAATTCTTCGTTGAAATAGTTACTTGGGTACACAAATAATTGCAATCCTTTCGAATCTCCGCTCGATCTTCCGTTAGTGGATTATTCTCTGATACGAACAGCACAGCTCTTGCAAATTGGTCATGGAAATGTCCATCATCAGCAGCCATTTTCTTCACATAAGGGGACTTAGTTGGATCAGAAGTCAGTTGCTGATCTATCGGGAGCAACAAAAATTCAGCCATTGTGTCATCGTTCACATCTTTAAGCATTCTCTTTTGAATTCGGCCATTGAATTTATGGAATATTTGTTTGAATCTGAGGAGAAACAAAAATTGTTGGATTCCCCACGTATAGTTAGTTCCGTAGAGTGTTTTAATTCCTTACTTCTCGCTTATAGAAGGATGGAAATGAATTGATTAATTTATAAAAATCAAATTTAAAAAAAAAGTTAATTGTTTTTGACATCTGAATTATAGTTAAATTCTTGATTTTGTATAAAAAATGTAACCAAATACTTGATTTTTGCAATGTCTATCAATTTACACAGGAGCATAACATTATTAGTCAAATAGATGATATGCAAATTGATTAAAAAAAAAGTAAAGTCTAAATATTTAATTTTAAAAATTTTAAAGTATGTTTTAGATTATGTGCATTACTGTTATTTTCTTCTTATTCTTTTCTCCTTTAATTACATAAAGAAAATCAAAATAATTTATACCCATAATATTTTTTTCAGTCAAATAAGTACAAAAATAAAAATATTAAGAATAGATTAAGAATAATAATAATAATAATAAAAGAATACAATGAGAATGTTCATCTATTTGACTTATTTTTTGTTTTGTTTTTTTAAAGAAAGGCCATGAAGAAATGGATAAGCATGGACCTTACATGTAAAAGTTATAATTTATTTTTTTTAGTTGATCAAATAGGGTTTTATTTTGATAAATTTGTTTGATGGTTTATTAAGAATTTAGCCTCAATCATCCTTCAATTCTTTAAATTTATCCCTTGGCTTTTTGGGCCTATGGCTTTCAAGCTCAATTACAATGTCGGTTCCATTTGCAGGGCTGGCTCGGGCTTTTTCTATATTTAGGTTGCCCAGTTGCTCATTTTCACTGGACTCTTCCCCAATTCATACCTTCTTCAGGCCGATACTTGTAAGCTCAAGCAATGAAACGAATTCTTTTCCTTTGTTAATATTTTGGATTAGGACTTCTTTTTTGGTATCTTTTGAGTTTTTTTTGCTGTAATTTTTATTATTATTTAAAAATTTTAATATCATAAATGATATCTAAATTATAATAAAAGTTTTAATATAGTACTTAAATTTTATAAATTTATTATATAATATTTAAATTATGAATTTATTAATTAACATGTTACTTCAAAAATTATTTGTTCGTTATATGTTATCACTTAAAATAAATCATATTTCACATCAATCATATTTTAATTAATAGATTTATAATTTAAATGTTACAGTAAAAATTTTTAAAATTTTATATACTAATTGAGTATATTTGATAATCACTTAAAAAAAACAAAGATGAGATGCTTGAAGTTTGAAAGAATATTAAAAATATTTAACTGACAAATTGACAAAGGGATTGGATTGGAACCTAATTCATAAATGCAAGTTGTCCTGTCTGAGATTGGTTCGTAGACCAAAACAGCGGAAGAAACATCGCCGTGGGATAATCTTTGCAGTCTCTATAGTAGTCAATTGTTTTCTTGGCTAGCATGGGACGACATGTTTAAAGCTGCCACAGGCAAAGTGTAAAATGATTGGGAACAAGGAAAATGCAGGACAAATACTGTAAAAGAAGTTACCCATTTTCCCGCTGATTTGATATGTTAAAACATGTGACTTCATAAGAAAACCATGATCATAAATGTATGGGCATGGCATGGAGGACATGATATCGACATCTCACAGAAACGACACATGAGTAACGCAACTCTCAGAATCAAATGAAGACAAAACTGGGGATGGAACAGTGAAAATGGAGCTCTTGGCTGTTCTTGGAAGCCATCTTTGGTTCTTCTGTCTCAACCCACAACATGGTAGGACCGTCCTGATCATCTTGCTCTTCAGGAAATTGGATGACTTAATATAAACAAAAGAAAAAAGATCCTAGTTCCAATTTTTCACTTACCTTAAACACAAGTGGTTTAAAAAGAGCATTTGACTCATCTCTTTATTTATAGCATACTATCTTTATTACAATCTCCTTTTTTTTTTTATACAGTTGCAGTAGCAGTTGCAGCTAGCTAGTTGTTGTTTGCTAGATTTGACAGTCTCTTTTTTTTTTTTTTAATGGAAAATTTACAAGATTTTACATTTAGCATTCCTGCTGAACTACAGACACAACAGTTCGAGCCCATAACTTGAGATGTTTCTTCATATCAGCAGCTGCAGTGACCCTCGGTACTCTTATATTCAGCAATGGAGAATCAGGTCTTTTAATCAGCCAAGCCTCTGATAAATATGGCCTTATAACACCTTTCCCTTCCCCTTGTTCAATATCATCATCTTTAGGTAGTTCATCAGCAGCACGATTCAGTTCAGTTTTGAAAAATCCAAGTCTGAGGACGCCAGGGAGAACACTAATCATTCTTGCATTTAAGTGTTCTTTCTTGAATATAAAACCAAGATCCATGAACCCTTTTACTTCTTCTAGTTCCAAATCTTTCAAGCTCCTACAACTCGTGGATTTTTGCAGTTTACCCGCAAGCGAACCTGAAGTTGAGAGTCTGTGATTCCTGATCTGACGTTTTTGAGTTGATGGTGATGAAGAATGCGAACGACTTCTACTAGAGTTAAGAGTCACTCTTGTTGGTCTTTTCTTCACTTCTTCCTCATTTTTAGAATCATCCTAGAATTTACCACCATGAAAACAATAGGAAATGAACAAAAAGAAAAAGAAAGTTGGTGAAAGCCTGAACTTGGAGATATATATTTAAAGATTGCTGAGGAACATAAATTGTTACCAGTGGAGTTAGTGGAGATGGAATTGCAGAGTTTCCTTGGTGAAGGAGAGGACAAACAGCCGTTGAGATATCTTCTGCAAGAGATGATAAAGAGAGGCTTGATGATGGGCTTGTAGTAGTGGTAGTGGTACTATATTCTGAGTAGGGCAGCCGTGGTTTAAGAGTTTTAGGGAAATATAGTGAAAAGGGTTCTGAGAAGAGAATAACTTCGTGAAACCAAAGACTATCCATGGCTCCTATGAGACAAAATGAGAAGTTGTCGGCCATGGCTAGATAGAGTGGGGGAAAGAGAGATAGAGGGGTAGAGAGGTCACTTAAAAGGGAAAATCCGAGTAGTTATCGGCATCACTGCGGGGAGTTTCTGTGGTGGTGAAAGAATAAGCAAAAGTAGAGGAATATAGTAGAAAGTTAAGTGGTGGAACCTTGGGTTGGGATAATGGAGGATGTGGTCATGAACTTGGATTCCTTCAACTCTACATCTTTCACAAGCTCAAATGAGACTCCTTGGCCCATACTTGATGTGGAAACTATTTGTTCTATTCATTTAACTCAAGTTCAAGGTAATATTAACCACAGGATGCCATAAAAGTGGACAACCAAAGCAGTCAAAAACCAATCCAGAACAAGCAAGTGCTTTGAATTGAAGCTCCAATGTGAGAAAGTCATGCAACTACGCAATGAATTCCAAGAACTTAATACAAACTTTTAGCCATTTGGGCTAAGTTTGGGCCGATTTAAGGCTTGGGAATTTCCTGATCTTTGACCATATCCCGAAATGATCGTGGGTTAGATTGGGCATTGTTTTCATCTTTTTGGGTCTGATTCTAGCCGTTTAGGCTTTTTAATGGGTCCTTCAAGGCTTTTTTGGGTTATGTCCTAGAGCTAGTGGTGAAACAACAACAAGCTGTTATTACAACATGAAATTGACATTGAACCTTATGATTTCTCATTTGATCAAAGGACAAGAAGATGAAATAATATAGCACTGGAATTTTGATTTTCAACTACTTGTATAGGTTGCTATCTGGCAAAACTACACAAATTTTTAGATTTGGCTCTTCCAATAACTTCCACTAGGCCAAGATATTGAAGACATTAACTTTCTTTTTTTACCAAATAGAATTAGTATCCAATACACCAATCATCAGTATGCTTGAAATTCAATTGATTTTAATGCTGATCATTGTTGATTGATAAAACAATCAGTAACAGGGAAGAGCCAACCCCAAAATTTCAAGCCAGCCCTCCTCCTGTTATTGACATTACTCATCATGATTCAAAGAGTTCTAATGGAAATTCCAAGCGCATTTATTTCATAAAAGGGCAAGATAGAAGCAGATAACGAAAAGATCACCAACTTTTATTCCAGAGGAGAATTAAAGGTACTTAGATTAACATCTTACAGAAGACAAAAGACCTGGAAATCACATATTAAAAAAACAAGAAAAACAAGCACCTTCCCTTATGGATTATTATGACAATCTCAACTACAAACAAAGACAAATTTCTTTCTTTTAGAATAATCACTGCCCACCACGGAGACGAAGAACAAGGTGAAGGGTGGACTCTTTCTGAATGTTATAATCAGCTAAAGTCCTTCCATCCTCCAATTGTTTGCCAGCAAAGATAAGCCTTTGCTGATCTGGGGGGATTCCTTCCTTGTCCTGAATCTTTGCTTTTACGTTGTCAATTGTATCGGAACTTTCCACTTCCAAGGTGATTGTTTTTCCAGTCAAGGTCTTAACAAAAATCTGCATTCCTCCACGAAGCCTCAAAACAAGGTGAAGGGTCGATTCCTTTTGGATATTGTAATCAGCCAAGGTCCTCCCGTCCTCAAGCTGCTTACCAGCAAAGATCAAACGTTGTTGGTCTGGTGGGATCCCTTCCTTGTCCTGAATCTTTGCCTTAACGTTATCAATTGTGTCCGAACTCTCGACCTCCAGGGTTATAGTCTTCCCTGTCAAGGTTTTGACAAAGATTTGCATGCCTCCACGCAGCCTGAGGACAAGGTGGAGAGTTGATTCCTTTTGGATATTATAATCAGCCAAAGTACGGCCGTCCTCAAGCTGTTTCCCAGCGAAGATGAGCCGCTGCTGGTCGGGAGGGATGCCTTCCTTGTCTTGGATCTTGGCCTTGACGTTATCAATTGTGTCCGAACTCTCGACCTCAAGAGTTATGGTCTTGCCTGTTAAGGTTTTAACGAAGATCTGCATACCCCCACGAAGACGGAGGACCAGATGAAGAGTTGACTCCTTCTGGATGTTATAATCCGCCAAGGTACGACCGTCTTCAAGCTGTTTGCCAGCGAAGATAAGACGCTGCTGGTCAGGTGGGATCCCTTCCTTGTCCTGAATTTTGGCCTTGACGTTGTCGATGGTGTCAGAACTCTCTACCTCGAGAGTTATGGTCTTGCCAGTCAGGGTTTTCACGAAGATCTGCATCTTCTAAAAGACTATTATGAGAAAACTGATGGCGATGATTTGAAAAGGGATTTGATAACAGAGAAAACAGAAGATTTTGATTTTCTTTGTTTCGACGTTCGATATAAATTAAGAGGCTGGCAAAGGAATAGTTATATAGGAGAGGATATGACCGATGAGTTTGATTTCTTTAGTCCAAAGAGAAGTCTGGAGAAAACACGAAAGTTTCAATCAGATGAGTGGGCGTAACCTTAGGCACACGTCACTTGGTTTTTTTAATTGGCCAATGGTTACCCAACGGCTAACTCACGCAACTCCGCAATTCATTCCAGAATTTTCTGCTTTCTTTCCTCGGTCTTTATTCCATTTTTTCGACGAAATTGGCGCATCTCAAAGATAAGACAGCTACATTTTTTAAGTGAAACTGGTTGTTATAAATAATTCAATAAAAGATATTCGATAAAAAATTTAATTTATATAAAAATATTAAAAATTTTGCAAAATTCAAAGATAAAACTTGTCAAATTTTTAATATTTTTTTAAATAACAAAATTTATTTAAAAATTTTTAAATTTTACACGGAATGTATAATTTAAATTTTAAATTTTATTTAATTGATTTTAATATAATACTTCACGAATTATACAAAGAAATACATCTAAATTTTTACTCCAATTCCTTGTGGTTCTGGATTATAAGTAAATAGGCAGCTACCTATTTGCCTTGTGCTAGTACAAGGGTTAGTTCCACTTTTGGATGAGGGGACAAGAAACAACTTGTTTGCCAAGTTCCTATTAACTAGAGAGAAGACCATGAATGTAAGCAAAGGGGACAAGCGAATGAAAGGGGCATTGCATCTTCTGATGATCTTTTCCTTTCTGTTTTGATTTGCTTGCTGATTTAACAAAAACTCAGAAGAAACTTGTTTAAAGATAACGAATGGACTGAAAATCAATCAAACATTGGCAACTTTTGAGGCTCCACGTAATTGAGATGGAAGCCAACAACAAATGGATTTAAAATTAATTTAACATTCCCCTTTTTTAAAAATTTCCTAACAATGTCTGTATTATTTGTTTTAGCAAGTCTCTAAATATATATACAAGAATGATAAATGATAAACCATAATAAAAGTTATTATTTCTCCTTCATATTGCCGGCCAGAGCCGATGCTTTGCAGATCGGACATGCATTCTTCATTGACAGCCACTTCTTGATGCAGGGCACATGGTAATCATGACCACATGTATTTAATGCCCCAACTTCATCCATGTCCTTATACTCTTCCTGTGAATTACGAAGATTTGTGAGAAATTCAACTAGTCCTTGTTTTGAGTTAATATGATAACTTAAATATTAATATAGAACTAGTCCTTGTTTTGAGTTAATATGACGACAACTAGCCCTTGTTATGATAACTAATGATCCCTGAAATATAGAAAAATATTTAATATGATAACTTTAAAATTTTTTAATGCGTTACTTAAATTATGAATCTATTAACTAATGTGGTACTCACCTTTAACGTGATTAGCTCAAAATGATGACAAGTAATGAACAAACAACCTTTTAAGTATCACATTAGTTAACAGATTCATAGTTCAAGCATCATATTAAATAGTTTTAAAATTCAAGTATTACATTGAACATTATAATACAATTCATGGGCCATTCGTAACATTTACCCTACCTTTTTATAAAATCAAAGGTATGTAGATGATACAGCCTGGACAAATGGGATGGGATCATAGAAAAGAGGTAGCAAATATTTAGGTTGTGAGTAGTGGACCATAATAGACATGTGCTAGCCTACTCTTTACAATTCTATGTTGAATCATATCACATAATCCAAGATATTTACATTTCAAACAGAAAAAAGAAATTCTTACCAAGCAGATCACACAAGAGCTCTCATCCTGGACTTGATCCGAAGAGCAGTAGATTGTTTCTGTCAAGCACTTAGATACCAAGTCTTCAGACAAGCCTGTGTTTACATTTCCAATCCTCTCTCCTAGTGCAAGTAGTTCCTGCCCAAGCATAGGTCATTTAGAAAGAAGTAGCAACAAGAACGAAATAACACCATAATAGAGAAGGGAAATATGTACATACCTCATAAGTCATGTTGTCTATGTCTAGCCTCATATCTCTATGCTGATCAAACATATTTCTAGAACCATAAAAGGCTGAGCGGTCCATAGTCATAAAACCCTGCAGAGTGAAAACAAATTATAACATTCACCTAAAATAGCTTGTTAAATCAGGAAAGTTAGTTGACAAGCTGATAAATAGGAGCTGTGCTACCAATAAGAAATTTTCCCGTATCTCATTGGCAAAACACTTATCATCAGCATTTGGCTATATTAGAATTATTAAAACTAATAAACAAAAGTAATCACGGCCCTGTCATTAACAGAAAAGGCCACTATCATTCAACAAAGAAGGGCACTTATGAAGCAATAAAGTCAAAAAAGTGAACCAAGGCGAAACAATACAACACTCTTGGAAGAAATGCAACATGCTGAAAGCTGTGTCGAATGGGTTTTCAATCTATTGCTAGAGGACATGAAAGTCCACCTCAATTGCTAATGCAAGAACATAATTCCTTCAAAGCAGTAAATTACCTCGGATGAAAATCGATCATGGAAAGCTGCATCATCAGCTAGTGATCGGTTAGATATCCTTGACCTACCATTCCGGTCATTATTACGCCATGTTATAGCTGATAATGGCCGAGGATGTCTGGAGGAATAACTTTCAGCAACAACCTGCACATCCTCGTCTGAGGGTGCTACTTGTCCTAACCGCACACTGCTGGAAGAAGCCCTGAAAGTTGGGCCAGATCTCTGAGAATAGTTTGTGCGAACACTCCTTACAGATTGTGCTGAGTTGCCATGAAAACTCTGAGGAAGAACAGGATTTCTACCCGAAACGAAATCACGCTGAAGTCCCCCAATCTCTACAGAAGCATTTGTAGCACTGCTACCACCCGGAAAGTGGTTTGTCTCATTATTAAAAACACTTGAATCTGCAATTCAACAGCAACAGGCTCAGAAATAATGGGAGATTCAAAACGTTGAAACAGAGAAATGTTCAACAAACTAACCTGAAGCTTGAATCCTTTCATAAGTAGGAGACATTCTTAAATGGCCCCACTCCAACTCCCTTGAAAAAGCATTAGAACTCTGACCTGAGAGATCCACTGAGCTAGAATGGTCAACTTGGTGGCTTGTAGAGTAGGAAGTGTGAGAAGGATTGCTTGATAAATGGCTCCTAACTAGGTTGGATTCAAGATCAAGTGCTGGACGGCTTCTCACATTCCTCATAGAACCATCACCCCTAATTGAGAGGCCATTGCCTCTATAACTCGGGGGCATGGCAAAGTGATCCCAATGCATGTGTTGAGGATCTATATTAGGTTTCTCTTGCCAAAAGTCAGAAGATAGAGGAAGATCAGATGAACTTCCAGCACCAACATATCTGCTTGAGCCACCCCTCTCACAGACTGAAGGGATTCCAGGGCTTTTTCGCTTGTGAGGTCCTCTTCCACCACCCATTGTGAGATCAACAAAACCACCCTCAATTCCATGGGAAGTCTGAGTATCATAATTGGAAGAAGATGCATGAGGCATGTAATCCTCGGGAGATGCACCAAATGCACCAGGCGCTGATGAATGCAGAAAAAGATCATGAGATGGGCCTGAAGTGTCAGGTTGATAATGTGGACCTTCAACATTATGGCTTGAGGTAGCATAACCACTTGACATAGGCACAGGATTCTGATGAGAAGAAAAATGTACCGCATCAACAGACATATTTTCTACAGGACAGAAGAAGGAGCCATGTTCTGTAGTGCTTGCCCTCACTGAAACAGAACAAGATGCAGTATTAGCCATTAGAACAATAGCTAGTGTACAAACAAAGGATACAATATAATGAAAAAGGCAGGGAAAACCCAAAACACAGGCCCAGCTTTCTCAGTAGGAGAATAATCAACCTCATCCCCGTTAAAAATAAAATGCAAAAGCGAGGGCATTAAAAGAACAATACCTATATTTGCGTAAGGTTGCTCTGTATGCATATGATTCCAGCCCTGCTCGTGTTCACCCTCAAACATTTGGGATGTGCCAAATAAAAGTCTATGCCCCATAACCAAGTCACTTAAAAGCTAAAGATAAGTTATACTCTGGAAAAAGTGTCAATCTGCAAAAAGAAAAAAGAAATCAAATATGTCGGAGAGAATAAAGGAGTTATTAAAAATATTTAGTCTAACAACAGGAAAAAAATTAAAAAGGAAGCATTCAGCGTCCCGTGTTATTTTTCCAAGCAACATACACTCATTACTGCATTTCATTTCTTATCAAGAACCTCCATAAGGTTCTATAAGCAATCCACAATTTTGACACAAACACAATCATGTTTAGAATCTCATGTATCCATAGCAAAAACAGATAAATGCAACTCCAAGAATTACAACGTTTAATTGTATCAGAAATTAGTTGCCATTGAGCAGAGATATATTGAATATTATGCAACCCTCATTTTCTTCCTCCTAACACGTACTGCTTAATCCTTCTAAAGAGAAGAAGGTCCAGCAGTGCTATCAAAAATCTAAAAAGACATGAGGTGACAAGCACTAGTGAAAAGAGGAAAAGCATAAACATATTGCCTTATGAATCAATCTTTTGAAATCAAATAACAAATGCAACCCCAAGATTTATATCTTTCAGTTGTATCATAAATTAGTTTGCCACTGATCAGAGATATATTGAATATTAAGCTATCCTCATTTTGTGCTCCTAACACAAGCTGCTTAATCCTTCTAAAAGAGAAGACAGTTTTCTATGCTATAAAAAATCTAAAATGATTGATTTGAAAAGCGCTATCATAAAGAGAAGAAGCATACACATATTGCCTTATAAATATCAATCTTTTGAAATCAAACTCTAGAAGTAAGCTCTCTATATACATTGCACAGACACTCCAGCAGACAAAAGGTCACCTACTACACATATACACATCTACACAAATTGATACATGAAAAGGACATCTCAGTTAGAATTTTAACAACTACAAAAACTTTGTGCTTTGGCCCACTAAATCAAAATAGTGCATAAAAGAACAACAAAAACACATGTGAGTTTATTCTTAGGAATAGGAAACAAATGACACTGCAGCAAAAGCATTCAATGTATAGGCAGCTTTTGTAGGCTTTTGCAAATACAGGAAGTTGTCAACCCTAAATACCCAGTTGCATGACTATGGTCTTATAAACTGGCATACTAGCCTCTTGCATTTATCTGCTTATATATTGCCCCTCTCCATATAATTGGAGAGCATCCTTCAGATTCTGGGGCAAGAATCAAAGAAGAAGTAAAAAAATGAAGGCAAGATAGATAACACTAGATTAGTAATTAAATACAGACTTTAAATTGGTTGCCAGTACTAACCCTAAAACCCCACTGCAATAGTACCTCAGATTCAGACTCGTAGAGGAAGCACTAGAAGCAGGATTACTTATCAGGACACACCTGGAATTGATTTATAACTCATAGCAGATACAAGTCATGGAAGTAGTCATGACTTAACCATGGCTACAAAGTTTGTAGAGCCACAGTAACAGCAGAAGAATAAGGCCTTTCACTCCAACCATGAATTTAGTTATCAGACCAAGAAAAAAAAATTTAACTTCCTTCTTTCCTACATTTGCTTCAGTAAAAGAAAATAAAAGTAAGAGGTAACCTCCATAATATTGAACTTCCACTCTGTAAGGGGGGGAACCAAAACCTATCTATGTTAGAAGAATACCAAAGAATTGAGATAGAAACCTGGCCAAAGAAATGAAGATTTCAAATTTTTAAGGAAAAAAAGTTCATAAACATGGAACAATATGTAGCAAAAGCAAGCATCCTCAAAGAAATAGATGAGGAGAAAAAGGAGAGAAACTAAAATTTTGAAATCATTCATCATCATAAGGAACTACAGTCAATGCCGTGTGGATGTATAAATTGTTTCTAAAGCAAGAGGAAAGTTAAGTAATTGACCATATATTCATATATATGAAGCAGAGCATGATTTCCATAATCTGTAATTGTTGGCAAGCACATAGTCTGCCGTGATTGCCATTATTTTTACCCTCAAAACAATCATTGAAAGTGTACCCTTAAACAAATGAAATTAAAAGTATCATCTAAATCCAATAAATTATATTTTTGATAAAATCACAAAAAGAAAAAAAATAAGAAAATAATAAGAAAACATGAATGTGTATGATATGATTATAAACAAGGTGACAATCAGTCAATCACCATAACTAATGTAAAGATAATGTCCACCGAAAGCATATCTGGCTTCAATATGAAAGGTCTAGATTGATTCCTACAGTACCTTTTTTTTCATCTAAAATTTGAAGTAGAGATGAAGTCGATACATAATTGTATCTCTTAGGAACATTATTGTGCCTCACAATGGATTTCTGAAAACTTTCAAGGTCAGAGGATGAGGTGAGTACTAAAAAAAATACATATATTATGTACATTACTTAAAATTGCCAGCCTCACTTTGCCATAAGTTTAGTTACTTACAAGAAATCTGCCATCAATTTAAGGGCATGTTTCATAATTGTTGAATGGTTCACCCATGAAGCTTTAGTAATAGAAATCAAGAGGAAATTATTACCCTAGAAACACAGAAGCTTCGAGACTGTGTGAATAAACAGTCCTCAGTAAGAGCAGGTTGTTAGAAAGCCTAATAAACAATCAGGAAAATCTTACAAAACCCAACTCCAGTGATTTCCCTTTGATTATGAGCAGAAAGACCATATCAGCCGCAAAATTGGCTTAACTAAAAGTTAACAAGCATTCAGCTTTCCTGTCCAGCGTTTTTACTGTCTTGCATTCTTGAAATTAACAATCATAAGTGTTGACTTAACTATTTACATTCAAATACAAGTTGAACCTCCACCTCAATTAAATATGTGAACCTGAAGCCATCAGGCTTTTATATAATCACTGGAACCCCTAAATTCTTAAGATAACCATTTCTCCTCACAGGTATCTAGTCCCCGCAATCAATTCCTAAATTTTTTCAAACCACTTGGGTTTAACTATATCCACCGTACGCAACAAAAGACAATCTCAACTACTTGGCTACAGTCATCATCTAAGCATCCAGTTTTTCACCATAAGAGGCCAGATTACATCAATTAGCACCACCAAACAAGTTTCCAGAAATAGCACGTTTCAATGGTTGTCCAGCAGACAATATTGAGCTCAATGTTCAGCAAAGCCATCATGATGCCCTACGCTGTAAATCAACCTTTCAGCAGAAACCGCAGATTGGATGATTATCAGAAACTGTAAGGCCTTGCAGATGCCCCTAGGGTTCTTAGGGATTCTTAGGTCATTACATCTTCTTAGAACTGCACAACACAAGATACAAAAGAAGATACTATTCTCAATTCCTCAATATCACTCCCTAAACCTCCTGTGAGACTCTACACCAAGCATCTAGCATGCTAACATAGAATGTCAAATATGATGGATTTAAGATCATGGCATGTCTATAATCATTAGTTTTATTTTTCTTTTGATCATTTTCAAAGCAGTCACCAGTCTATGGAGCAGAAGGACCCCGATGGCAAAGTGAATTCCAATTGAACAAGGTCTAAGAGTTCTCCAAAAAGAATAGTAGCTCTAGTACCATTAAATTCTCTTTTCTTGTATGAAGGCCGACTTATAACACTCCAAAATGAGTGCACATGATCCTAATAAGAAGACAGAAGAATCTTTCCTTCAGTTGTCCATTCGACCGAAGCTTTCCTGCAACACCATTTGCAATTCAGAAAACAGAACCAGGAAAGAACACAACTAAGATATTTACAAACTCCAGTATCCATGTATAAGTCATTCAAAGAGTTGCTTAACAAACATCAAAAACTATTTGCAGCTAAGCACACACATTGATAAAAGCCTGGGGAATTAAGATAGGAAATATAACGAAAGGAGACGGTGTTGCAAGATATTATGAGGAAGAAAATTATGGAAAGTGAAGGGAATGAAAGACCACTTGCTGGACAGATATTGCGAAACTTCGCCCAAAAGCTAACAACTATAAGAAGTATCAACATATAACCTCTAATCAACTACTTTGAAAACAAATTGCGTGGAGAAAGAGGAGAATAGCAAAGCCTCATACCTTCAGATGTAGACAGGCTATTCCAAAACTGGCATACTATTTAGAGTTTATGTGCAAGGGCACACTCAAGATGTAAGGCAAGAACGAAACACCAAGTCCCTAACCTGCATAATGAAAAACAGCTAAACCTAGTTGAAGCTAAGGCAAGCAAGAGAAAACAAGGTCCAATCCTACACAGTTATTGAACAAGCTAGAAGCTACAACAAGTAATTCAACTCTGAACAGGAATCTGAACCACAACAAAGACTGAAAGTTGACTTCTCATGTAACAGGAGCTCAAGTGAGGAAGCAACTTATGATAATCATTTTCTATTTCTTTCCAAAAATTAAATCTTCAAACCAACACTGACAACATCAGTGTGCTGGACAAAAAAAAATGGAATGCTTAGCTTACCACATTAGCGTGCAAAGGAACAGGTGAGATTTGAGCGCAAACACAGGATAAAAATCAGGACAGCAATTAGTAAAGCACAATATAGGATATAATATGCCACAAAGCCCAATTCTTTTCCCTTGATTTTTTGAAATTAACCCTATGCAGGAAATCAGAAAAAAAAAAAAAAAAAACCCAATGATATTCCGGATAACAATTTCACATGTCAACACACTCCCATTGAAAAATGAGTATGAAGTATGAACTCTTGCATCAGTTTTAAAAACCTCATGATTCTCTGTAGAAAAGGCCGAAAAAAACGACAACAAAACATTGAATTAGTTTCTATAAACGTAGTTTAAATATAATAAAACCAACAAAATTTCTTTCTTTAAGCTACAGCAACCACGTCAAAATTAAACAACTGATCACCTTTTAAGTCAAGTCCCATAATCGGATGATCAATAACAAAATATCTCAGGCTGATGAAGATGATCATGGCCATGATCACAACTCGGAAACCAATTTTAACGGCAATTTTTTTTTAATATCTCTAATAAATACAGAATTTTAACAGAGAATCTAAGCATGAAAAGCAATAAAACAAGCAGAAACCATTACAGATTATTATTTAAAATTAAGATCAAACATTAAATTAACCAAACTAATCAAATATACAGTAATCGGACCTCAGATAAACAATATTTTTATGATAAAAATCGGTTCAAAAAAAATAATTAAACAAAATAAAAGGAAAAAAAAAGGAGAAGGAAATCGTACCTCGTTTTTTTTGGATAAAAATCTGAGAGAATTTAATTAGAATGATAATTATTTAAAAAATAGAAAAAAAAAGTGGTGAAGGTTGTGTTTGGGAGAAGAAGAAGACAATGAAATAAGGCGGTTGGGTGCGTTTTGCCTGGCTTTGTGTAGAAATAAGAGAAAGGGAAAATTACCACCAAAAAATTAAAAAAAAAAAAAAAGAAAAGAAAACAGAGGAGAGGAGAGGAATGGGAATGTGAAAAAACTTTAATATAAAATATAAAAAGGAAAAAAGATTATTTATATTACTTATTAAATTAATAAAAAATAATTAAAAATAATAATCCTTGTTTGGCGTGCTAATCACGCACCTCAAGGTGGCTCAATGCGTGATTCTTTTGTGCCTCGCTTGGGTGGAATCTTAATTTTTATTTTTTAATTTATAAAAAAACGCATATTTTTATCATTAAATTAAATAATAAAATAACTTAATTCATGATTTTTGACATGTAAAATATGTGAAATCATGGAGACTGTGAATTGGACAAAGTGAATGGCACATGTATTCGAAATTAGCATCATTGGTTTGATGGTTGCACTTATAACTTAAAAAATAATAATAATAAATAATAAATGATATTTTTTCTCACTATTTTTTTTTTTATAAAATTTATAAAAATAACCTTTCCTTATCTAACATCAAATTTTATCTCTTGAGTGAATAGAGACATACGATAAGACATGAGAATATTGGGAACAATGCAATGGATTAAGACTATTTCTTTCAGGCCACCCTTTCACCTTAAAGAGGTTTCGTGGCTGCTAACCAATGATAGATACATAACGTTAAAAATATAACTTGTTAACATAAACTCTTATTGATTTATGACAATCTATTTAAATTTTCAAACATTTATTTTTATTTAATTGCGCTATTAACGGGATAAAAATACATCACATAAACAATGTAAGTATAATCTTTAATTTTAAATTCAATTTTTTTTAAATACCTGATCTATTTGATTTAAAATTTTTTAATTATTCAAATATTACACATAAAAAAATTATTTAATTAAATAGACAAATTAATTAATGAATGAATTAACATGTAAATAAATTAAATTCACATAAAATTAGACTGAATCAAAATGTAATAAAACTTAAATTAAAAATTTTATAATTTCAAAACCTTTTTCTTGTTACTAAATTAACATTTACGTACGATTTAAGAAATTAAAATACTTATCTACTTTAGTTTTATTGATCAAATTAAAATTAAAGTGAAGTTGATAAAACAATTAAAAATTATTATTATCTTTATAATGGTACCACCATTTATTTCAACTTCATACATAGCTTTAATGAATGAATAATGGAATTTGTCAATTGGTGATGTGTAGGCCTAACCGATCATTGGAAAAACCCAACCACCAAGTATGTACGCGAAGCCAAAGTGCGTACCATTACTAACCACTTGCTCCACACCGTATGTAGTCAATAACCCTCATCTGAGTACCTTGTTTACTAATGAAAATTTGGTTTTCATTGACTAAAAATTTATAAATAAATGACTTCACATGCTTTTCTTTAACATGAAAGATTTATTAATAATAATAATAATAATAATAAAAGAACAAAGGGTGTTTTAATTATTTAGATTTTGAGTGGATGGCTTAAGATTTAAGCATTGTTAATTCATTAATTTGGGTGGTCCATTTTGCCTAATGGAATTTAATTTTTACCTTCACTTTTTTACTTTGTTTTTTGTTTGAATATGGATGTCACATTAATTAATTTTTGATGAAGTGAAAAATAATATGCTAAAACCAAACAAAAATTAATTGCATTAATTCAAAAAAGGGCAATTTTAAGCTCAAATAATTGGAGAGTATAGAAATGTAATTAATTTTGAGAACAAAAATCCTCTGTCTAGGTTTGGCGCCCGCATTCTGCTCCATCATTGATATCGGTCCACGTGTCGACTAAAAAGTTGTTAGAGTTTGATACCATTCAGGCGGGGTTTTATTTTCCAGCCAAACGGCAGTTTTTAAGTACTTTTTCTGCTATTAACTTGTAAAACAAGAAACAAATTAAAAACCCCTAATTAAATCCTCATTTAAAAATATATTTATTAAAATATTTATTTTAACCTTAGACTTACAGGCTATAGTTTATTTTTTAAACCGTTTGTTCTTTGAATGTGGAGTTGTTCCGTCACCAACATTAACGGGGGAAACAAACCGAAGCAAAGAAAATCAAACTCCTTTTCTTTTTTTTTTTCTCTCATAATTTTCTCTTAATCCAAACAGCTAAATTAACTGATCTGTAAACTCAAGACAGATTAGTTAAAAAAATGAGTGTGATCGATATATTGACAAGAGTAGATGTGATCTGCAAGAAGTACGACAAATACGACGTCGAAAAGCAGCGAGACCAAAATGTCTCCGGGGACGATGCCTTCGCTCGTTTATACGCCGTCGTCGAAGCCGACATTGAATCCGCTCTTCAGGTAACCCCGATCTAATCTAATGGTTTAAACTTATTTTTGTTGACATTTGTTAGGTTTAAGCTTGCTTTATGATTATGTTAGTTGAGACTTGGAGTGCAGTCTTTTCTATACTTAATCGAGAGTTGTTCAGTTAGAATTAGGGTTTTATGGCTTCAATTTGGATTATGTTTAATTTGTTTTTATTTAGAAAGCGGAGCTTGCTTCCAAGGAGAAAAGTAAAGCATCTGCTGTTGCAGTGAATGCTGAGATTCGTAGAACCAAGGCTCGATTGCTTGAGGAAGTCCCTAAGTTGCAGAGATTGGCTGTTAAGAAGGTTAAAATTTTCTTCTATTTACAATTTCCGAAATTATATTTAACAATTTATTCTAAATGTGAACTCGTTTAATTATTGATAGATTGGTAATGTTTTTATATAAAACAATCAGAGGCGATTTTTTATAATGTATTTCGTTTTACATGTTTAGAGGTATTTGGAATTTGCTGTTGTGGACTTGAGAATTGACTAGTTTGGACTTTTCAGTGTGATAGATTTCGGAATTCGTTTACAGGTTAAAGGGATTTCAACTGAAGAGATGGCTGCTCGTAATGAACTGGTCCTTGCATTGCCGGACAAGATTCAAGCTATACCTGATGGAACTGCTGCTCCTAAACAAGCTGGAGGCTGGATGTCTTCAACACCTTCAGCTGCTGAAATTAAGTTTGATTCAGGTGATTCTTAAATTCATTGAAATTGCTTGTTAATTTTATTTAGATTGTATGTAGGTAGGCTTCATGTTTAGCTATATGCTGACCTGTTCCAAACTGTCAATCTTTCGATTTAAATCTATCTTTGTACCATTTTTAGTAAACTTGAACACCCGCATCTGCTGATATCTTTTTCTCCTCTTCCTTATTGTAGTTGGGGAGGATAGGTGGGGTTGAATGGTTTGTTTTATTTGGTGGTGGCTTCCATAATGATGTGAGCCTGTGAGGAATGTTGTTTTGTCTTTCAATAGCTGCTGCTAACATAAAATGAAAAGTTGGGAGAAAAAAAATGGATCAAGAACAATGATTTGATTCAAAGATAAAGGAGAAGAATTTGGGAGATAAAGATTGAGAAATAGAAATAATAGTGGGAACTAGGAACCTTGTTAGAGAGAGCATTTCAATGCTATCTCAAATATATTTAAATTATTGTACTTGAATTTTTATTGCTCGAGAATAATAAAGTAAGGAGGGTGCTTACTTATGCTTATAAGTGCAATACCATCTGACTATTTGCACTTTGCGGTGGGAAAGTTTTCAATCTTTTGGTTTATAATGCATAGCTTATCAGTGACTCTTTCTTATGATCTGTGAAATTTTTATGTCTGGAAGATCTTATGCTTTGTTGCACTTACATATTCGTATTGGTAATAGATGGAAGATTTGATAATGAATACTTTCAAGAATCTGAGCAGTCAAGTCAATTCAGGCAGGAGTATGAAATGCGAAGAATGAAGCAGGCAAGTCAAACATGTCCAGATGCTAGTGTTTATGATCCTTTTTTCTTATTGGAAGGAAGCTTACTTGCCTTCTTATTTCATACACCACTTTTATTTGTCTATGATTCACTTTTTGTTTCGTTTGACATCCTTCTAGGACCAAGGTTTGGATATGATTTCAGAAGGTTTGGATACTTTAAAGAACATGGCTCATGATATAAATGAGGTGAAGTTGTCTTGATGTCATATGTAACCATTTGTAATGATTTATTTTTGTCGTAACATTCATGTGGGCTACTTGATTGTATCCTGTTGTTTGTGCAGGAATTGGATAGGCAAGTTCCCTTGATGGATGAAATTGACACGAAGGTGAACACCATGATCATCATGTTGTATCTTAATAAATGCTTAAAGATTACCAATTTACATTATATATTCTGTTCCTTACACATTTGCAGGTTGACAAGGCTGCTGCTGACCTTAAGAATACCAATGTTAGACTCAAAGCTACTGTCACCCAGGTGATTCATTATAACTTCATCACGTGTAGATTCCCATCCGTTTTCAGCTTTCTTTGCTTCTATGCTGGATCTGACATAAGTTTTGGTTCTGTTCCAGTTGAGGTCCAGCCGAAATTTCTGTATTGATATCGTCTTGTTGTGCATAGTTCTGGGAATTGCTGCCTATTTATACAAGTAAGCGTCAAACTCATGAATTTATAAAGAACAAAAAAAAGAGAAAATCATTATGGAAAGCTTCCATCTAATGCTAAAGTGATTCATAAACTGTGTTCTATATTATATATGGACATGCAGTTTAATTTTAATTGACCTCATACTGTGCTTCAGTTATGTTCGGTGATGCATTTTGGATTTTTTAGTAATGATATAGGTGGAAATTCTGCTAATGGATTAACTGATTTATTCTCTTATTTCTTTTGTTGTTATAATTGAGAAGTCATCCTTGGGTGTTCTTCACTTGCAGTGTTCTGAAGAAGTGAAGCGATAAAAGGATGAGTTGATGTGTTTCCCTTGTAGGCTCTCAGCTTTTCCTGCATTGTCTTTCAACTGGAGGACGTGCTCTCGTGCTTGATCCTGTATGTGATTTGTTTCTTTTGTGGAAGTCATTGTTCACACTGGTAAAATGTGAGTTTGTCTTTCTATACAAATTGAGGACAAACGAAAATGTTTGTATATCAAGTTACTAGAGATTTGATCACATTAGGTTAAGGTTATACTTCTGCTTTCATTGCCCTTCTTCACAGTACATTTGTCAAATATCTTTCATTACAGTTTTGCCACATATGCAGACAATTTAAGGATGTGATATTCAAATCTCACACTGGTTAAAGATACAAGTTGTGATTTGCAGACAGATCAAAGACGACTGCTTTGAACCCTCTGTAGTCTGTCCCTTGGAAACTAATTTCAGTACGGATATAGAGTTAAAGTTAAAAAATGAAAGCGAGTATTTTCCATAGCAGCACCGTATAGCTGAATGGGAACTAAACATTGTTGCTAACCACCGTTAAATTTTCAAGTGATTTAGTCTTAGATATGGTTCATAGGGATGTAATATTAGTACATACATTTCTCATTTAGGTAGAGCTTGTCGTAATTTTTGGATTTGAAGAATCGCAGCAATGGATAGAGAGAGCATTTGGTTTTATCATATCTGCTAGTGTATGTAGCCCTTGTTGGAATAATCTTGCTACAGGCTGTTTTCTTATTATCGATCGGCCTTGTAAGCATTACCAGTTCTGAACTGAAGGCATGATTTATGGTCCACTCCTAGTGCCTGGCCTGCTGGGTTTTATTTAGGAGCCCATAAGCATGCTTTGTTTGTATCTTCCTTTTGGGCTTGACAACAAATAAAGAAGATCTAATTTCAAAATACTTCAGTCATATACTCGGTTAAGATTATGTGTAATTGGATAGATTGGATTTTATGGTTTAGACTTTAGAGTTTAAGGGGTAAGAGTAGACTTGGATGAAGCTTTTTTAAGTAAAATTTCTGAAGTTTTTATTAAAAATAATTTAATGAAAAATTTAAATTAATAGATTAATAGGTTTAATGAGAAGAGCAATAATATGTAAAAAAATTATTAAAAATGTTATTTATAATTTAAATTTGATTAGTACTTAATTTAATGGTAAAAATTTTGTTAAAATTTTTAGTAAAAAATATATAAATATAAAAAATACATAAAAATTTATTTTTTTAATTTTACATAATTTATGTAATAAAAATTTTTAATCTACTGATTTGAATTTTTCATTTAAATTTTTATATAATCGTGTTTAATAAAAAAAAAAATCACAAATTTTACCTAAAAATTTTTTTCTAAGTTTTTCCGGATTTTAAGTGACATTGCTTTATAATAGATGAAAAAGGGGGAAAAGATACTAAGAACTGGTAGAATTGAAATTAGTATTTAAAAGAAAGAGAAAGTTACAAATTTTCTATTGAAATGAAAGGAATTAATTTCTGAATAACAATTGAACGTATTCTTCCCAACATACCTCTCTGTTTCAGGAAATAGACTTTTGTATAAGAATACCACTGAAACGAGTTGGCCGAAAACAAGATTTCATGGCTCTGTTTAAGGCATCATCTGCAGCATTAGGTTGAACGACATTTCCTGAACGATATATATAGTGCTTTTTAAGAACTGAACATTATTATTTTGCTAACACTTTGTAAATTACAGCGACAATGCTTTTAACCAAGAGATCAAGGCTTTCTAAATTTACATCTTCAGAACACATGAATAGAGCTTTAAATCTGGGCTCTGGTGTAGCCCGTAAGGCTTTTATTGATTTACAAAATGTACTTATTGTACTACATACATTTATACAACGTAAAAATTTCAAAAATAAATATCCATGAAGGCTTCAAGCCTCGCAATCACCCTACTAATCTGATGAAGTAAATCACCAAATCTGTCTATCCGTGCCATAATTAGAAACTTTTTGTATATCTGCACACCTCAACACACTGAACAAATCACCAAATCTGTATTTTAGGTACGTAGTTTTTCCCATCCTGTGAATCTAGTCAGTTTCCGTGAATTCCAGGTGATCAAGCTCTTGAGACTGCATGATGGAATTCCATTGATCTGGACTAAAATTGTTGCCTTTGGAGTGGTCTGTTCCATAAAAGTTCATGTCACTGAAATCATCGCTTACTGATATTACTTCCGTTTTCTCTTTATCCTCCCTGATGAGCTTCTTGCTTGGTGGAATAAAACTTGTGGCCTGGTTACTGGCTTCCAAGGACTTTCTTTTCACAGGGTTAAACAGGCTTTCAAGAGATGAAAATGAAATCTGCAGATCCTTATCAGAATTGGCCTCCTGGACAGAAGTGCAAGATTTGTCACGGCTTTGAAAGCTAATGCTCGAAGTTGTGTCAAAGAAGGGAAGGTCTTGAGATGCAAAAATGTAAGGTAACATGGGGCAGTCATTGCATAGATAGCTTTTGGCCATCTCAATATTGTAGTTCGCGTTTGAAGGCCATGGCTTATTCAGTTTTGGGGGATAGCTATCCGGTTCATGACTGTTAATGTTTCTATCTTCCCAACTGTTCCTTTGTATGCTGCTTTTTTGCCTCACTCGACAAAGCACCCAATCGTCTAACTGTGACATAAAATAAAAAAAATGATTAAATTTCCATCAACCTAAAGTTTTACAACCAATTTGTATCATCAGATTACAATCATTACGCATCAACTTAAACTTCTTACCCTCATAGACCCTCTTCGCTTGGGAGTCCAGATCGTGGTTTCTAGCAGTCTATACTCGTGCATGATCCACTCTGTCTTGATTCCTTTAGGAGGACGTCCTTTGTAGAATGCTAGAGCTTTCTTCACTCCAATACTCTTGGTTCCACAGGAAGTTAGGATTGGTTTATCTGTCCCTGTCGCCTTCCAATACCCTGAAGCAGCCGCTCTATTAGGCCTCGCTCCATTAGGATACTTCCTGTCTCTTGGAGAGAAAAAGAACCATTCATCTTCTCCAAACCAAGCTTTACCTATATGACAAATAAACAAGCCGGCCAGATAGAGTTAAACTAGCAAGTTTACAGAAACTTTTAATCAGCCAGGAAAAAAAATATAGATGAAGAACATTGAAAGTGCAATATTATACAGACTTGGAAGCTCCCATGGATTATATTTATATAAATCTATCTCAGCTATAATTGAAGCTGGAAGAGGACTCGAAGTCACTTTGTTCTTCAAGTAATGAACTATGAGCTCCTCATCAGAAGGGTGGAATCTAAAACCATGAGGAAGCTGAACCTTTGATGAGCTAGTTTTCTCCATGGAAGAAGCTGCCAACATTGTTCTTGGAGATGATCAATTAAAGAAATAATCCTAGGGATTAATGACTCTTGCCGATGTTATCGATCCAAAATTGCTGTAAATATAAGAACAGTACAGTGCAAAGATTACATAGGGTGGTAGTTTCTATATCTTCATGCAGACGTCGACATTGTTAACGCTATTAAAATTGGCTCATACTTGATGAAAGAGATTCGAAAGCTACCAAGTTGTCCATATTGTGACCCTTTTTCGGAACATAAATTCTTCAATGGACCTGTTTTGTCACCCTCCGTATTATTTTAGGAATTATTAGTTGGAGAGATTGTATGCCGAAACGGTTCAAGTGCTTCACGTTATCATTTCCATAACTAGGCCAGATCTACATTTGATTTCAGCGTCTAGGTGGGCAGATGGGTTTGGAACCAAAGGCCCCAATGTATTGCAGCCCCTTCCTTTTTTTTTTTAATTTTTTATTTACCGCAAAAATTTCTTAAGTTTTGTTCGTTACATCTTTTTTTTCATATTGATTTAAGCAGGTTTATTTACATTAAACTTAATGAATTTATGAAAAATTATTTTCTCACAACTTTCTATTTTAAATGGCACATTTTGTAAGCCATTTTTTGTTGCAACATCAAAATTAAATCATATATATGGTGAATTATATGAACCATTAGTCCAAACACTTGCAATTCTCCTTATCTTGTTCTTTTAGATTTCACCTTTTTGGTGCAAAAAAATTATGTGAACCATTTAATCTTATATGATAAAAGGAGGTGCATTTTTTGTTTAATACCCTTCAGAAACAATTTGGATTCAAGTGATATATATCTTTATCTTGTAGAGTGATACAAGTATATATCCAATGTTTATTCCAAAAGACTTCTTTGGCATTGTTTAATTCAATTTTGGTCATGTCCCTGAATTTTATACGGGGTTGATATCTACCTTCCATCCCCAATTAGAGGCAGCTAGACTGCATGGCATAGTCATCTAAAACATAAAATCGAACAGCTTAAGATTCTGACATGATGAGCATAACGAATTTGAGACATGTTTTGGTATGATCTTGTGACAGTTGGTCCAAACGACCTGTTGTCATAGCTTTTTGGGATCTAACCTTTTAATTTTAATTCTAGGTTGCAGGAAACAAGCATTTGCCAATCAATTGGAGATGATTGGAGGCTACAAGAGAAAAAAAAAAAGGTAATGCAATATGTTATTTTCAGCATTCATAATTACTGAAGCAGACCCTTCCTACTCCCTCAAAAGGTCATAAAGAAGGTAATACAATTATGCTCAAGTTATTTTTGGAAGGGACAGACTAATGCGGCAAAAGGAGCTGGAGTTAAATGGCAGACTATATGTACTTCAAAATCAGAGAGAGGATTGGGGTTAAAAGATCTGCAAACGTGGAACCAAGCTTGCATGTTAAAGCACCTGTGGGCCATATTCTTGAAGGCTGGATCAGTGTGGATTGCATGGGTGCACAACTATGTGCTGAAAGGACGAAGCTTATGGGAGATATCAGTAAATCAAAGTAGTAGTTGGAGTATGAAAAAGCTATTGCGGATAAGGAATCTTGCTTTAATGTTCTTGGTGCAAACGGAGGAGGGGGTAAGTATGGAATACTAGGGGAGCAGACTTCTCTATTGCAGCAGTTTGGGATGAACTTCAGCCTAAGCAGGCAAAGGTGGTGTGGCATAGGCTCTGCTGGTGCAAATTATACATTCCCAAACGCGCTATCATTGCTTGGTTGGCTATCCTTAATAGATTTCCTACTAAGGATAGACTGCGCTTATAGGGAATGAATGTTGATGGAAACTGTGTTGCGTGAACAGAAGGCAGAGAGCAGAGATCATATCTTCTTTAGTTGTAACAACTCAAAAGGTGTTTGGCAGCAAGTTCTGAGGCTATGCAACCTGCAAAGGGAGGTTGATGGTTGGAAAGAGGAACTTCAATGGGCAATCAGACGGTTAAAAGCGAAGGCTTTGCTTTCAATCCTAATAAGGCTAGCCTGGAGTGCATACGTTTATCAGATATGGAGGGAAATGAACGAGGGGCAGTTTAAAAATGAATAGTACACAAAAGAGCAGGTCTTGAGACAAATTATGGAAATGGTCAGATTTAGATTGGCAGGATTAAGAAACATTAGCTTTGATCAAGTCAATACGGAGATATACGAGAGATGGGGGCTAAGTAGAGACATATTTGTAGAGTAATTCTTGTTTTAGCCGTATAATTGACTGTTTGTATATGTTCACTTGTAACAGTAAATTCACTGTTTCTAGGATAATAAAATATAAATTAATCAAAAAATAAAGGCACAATCTTTTGGCGGAAGGAATCCAAAATTAAATTGGACATTCTATATGACAAGAGAGAGCATTTGGCAAGTAGGCTGGCAAAAAGATTTTCCAATACTGCTACTTTCAAGTAGGAGATTTATACATATGAAGAACAAACAAAAGTAGGTTTTGATGGTATATAACAAATTTATGATGATGAGATCTTGCTTGTTTAAAGGGAAATTTGTTGAAAGAGAAAGAAAAAAGGAGTGTCGGTTAAGACAGGCCCATGTTTGATCAAGAACGATTGTCGCCTTTAATTATTTTTAGCAAAACCTACTTGGCAAATGACAATTATCCACACTATTTTCTGTTGCTTGCACTCCATGTTGTTTTATGGATGTCCTTTTTTTTTTCTCCCATAATAACCAATTGCTAGCCAGCATTAACATGCATATATTTTTTTATGCTCATCTGTTTTGGCTCATCTTTCAGCTATATCCCCCAATTATTGGCTTTTTTCCAGCAGATAATCAGTAGTTAAAATGATTAATCATTCGTAAAGATCGCGTTTTAAGATTTATAATTAAAGTTATTGGCTAACTTAATTGATACAAAGTTCTTAATGGTGACTAATCAAGCGAGAAAAGACCTACCCCTTTGGACATCTCAGCAAACATAATTTAAGAGTCTCGAATTTAAATCGAAATAAAATAATTTGAGATGAAAAAAATTTATTATAATTAAAATTATAAAATAAAAAAAAATTCGATCGAAATTTAACTTAATTAATTTATATAATTATGTTTAAGATGTAACATTTAACATATTTAAAATTTAAAATTTAAGGTATGTTATCATTAACTGGCTGACAAGTAAAAAGAAAACAAAATAAAATATATATATATGGGATTTATAATCTAGATATGGTGTCATTGTTTATTTTAGACTTTCCTTTGCTTTCTTATGCGTGCAAAACTCCAAGAAACAGAACATAAGAAAAAGTGGGATATTGAGGGGGGACATAATAAGGCCAACTTGATACCAGGGGATTCGATTGCATGTATTTTTCCGCCTGGAACCTCCCTCCCCCATTTCTTTCCTTTTTTTTTTTTTTTTTCATTTTTGTCCACCCTAAAATGTCTCTTTCAGCATCACTCCAGCTCCATGCCCATCCCTTTTCCATTCAAAGTCTTATTGCACGGATGTTGATTCTTTTTTTTTAATATTAAAAATTAAAACAAATGAAAAAATCTTTCAAAAAATATAAAAATATGGACAACCTAACTTTGAGTTTGCATGGCAACTGACTGTATAAATATATGTAGTTTACATCGTTTATGGACAACATAAATGTTGAATCCTAGGAGTGATTCCTTATTTCTCGAAATAAAAATCTGTTGATTCGTGTATTTATATCATGTAAAATATTAAATTTTATATATTTATAACGTGTTTTATACGAAAATTACGTGTCACAACTCATGTCTGCAAGAAAATATAAAATACAATATTTTTTATTTTATTAAATTTATATATAATTATTACTATAATTTTAAACATTTTTGTCATATTTTAAATTTTTAAATATACTTAAAAAGATAAATAAGTCACAACTCTAGTTATAATTTTTTTTTATATTTTTTATTATTTTGAAATCTATTTTTCTTTTATAAATTGATAAAAATCATTTTTCATGTAGTAATTGGATTAATTTTTGTGTTATAATTACGTAATTATTTTTTATTCAAATAATAATCGATTTAATTAGAAATTTTTTTGGGATGCACCGACAGCTATCAACAATTACAAACAAACAACATGAATTAAAGGCATGATTGAGCTGATGATAATAATAATAAGAGTAACAGGAAAGATCAAACAATAGTAGAAATATTCTGTCCATTTTGACTTTTGGCTTCTGGAAATTGGGAGAGCGACAATCACGTGAGTCATAAAAAAGGGGCCTAATGGTCGGACCAATGTCACATACTTGGATTAATTTTGCCTCACCGTTGGACTTGAAGGTCTCAGTGTATGGAGGAAAAAAAAGGGAAGAAATAAAAATAACATTATTTCCTCCTTATATTTGATAAAAACCAAAAAGAACAACAACAAAGAAAAAAAATAATAGTTTCTTCATTTTTATCTTCCTTCTTATAAATTAATAGAAATACGGATTTGGAAGAAATAATTATACATGGAAATATGTTTGAGTCTTGAGGACATAAAATTAATTAAGTTCGTAAAAAAATAGAAGAAAGTTTTGATATTTGTGAATTTATCGAATAGATAAAAAAAAATTTCTCTAAACCTGTTTAGATTTATTAAGAATCGGTTTCAATTCGGATCAAGTTCTGAACATGAATTTTGGAATTTGATTCAATTCAAAATTTTATTTTATTTATTTTTAATCTTCAAATATTTTTTAAAAATAAAATTTTGTTATTTTAATATAATTTTTAAAAAATTTGAACCTCTAAAACCAATGAATCATGTCTTGATAGGCCTTTCAAAAGATCAATTGAACCCGAACTCGATTTAGCTTGATCCATCAACACATTTACCTTTATTCCTTTCTATGTTTTACTTTAAGCCAATAAAATCGGAATACATAATTATTTCTTCAAAATTACAGCATGATGTATCATGATCACATGCAATTGATATAAACATTCAAGATTAATAATAATGAAAAGCCAACAATAAGACCTTAAACCTAACGAAGACCGTTATGTCAAAATAAACGATATATCAATCGAGTCAATATCTCATTT